>CM038141.1:305177003-305726714 GCA_021437245.1 Aegilops speltoides | reverse complement strand
TGATGCAATTTTTGTTACTTCTTGTGTCTTTTGTACTGTCATGACAGTAGATGAATAGATTGTACGTGTTTCCCACAAACAAACTAGGCCTCACATGGAAGTCTCTCTCCCTCTTCTTCTTCTTTCTTCACCTTCTTCCTTCTTTATTCCACACAGTCAACGAAGACTTCTTGCCACTACATGATGTCCATGAATTAACTAGAACCTAGATTCTCTGCACAAATAATTGATATATGTTCATCGTTCGTGACGTAAGCGTGTGACAAAATAGTTGATAAAGTAGGCAACATTCATCATCCATGGATTATGGCTTCAGCGCCTCTTTGTCTGGATGAGTTCTTCCCCTCATCCTTCTCCTTGTGGCGTGATGGCATGGTCGAGAACGCAAGTATTGTGCTTCTTTGTTTGAATGAGTTCTTATCCTCATCCTTCTCCTACCGGATTGTACATGAAGAAAACATGAAGCTAGGAGGAGCGTCATCATGGCCGGAGACCAATGGAAAGACAGAAAAGTGAAGAAAAAATGTTTATCGTATTCTCGCTGGAGTTTGGCAATTGGAGGTTGCCACGGCTGTGGGGTGTCATGCAACATGCAGGGTGGTCATCAAAGTCAAGGAACGCGACGGGGCTGGTGACGACGTGCAAGACATCGAGCAACACAGACAGGTGACCTCGTGAGCGAGAGAGCATATTTTGTTGAGACATGCTTTTGTTCTCACAAAGTTGAGAGGCAACCGACGCTTCTCCTATATTTTTTGAGAAGTTAAAGGTTTGAGAGTTTGGCTAAATGTGGCTTAAATCCTCGAAAAGGAATCATACGAAACCTTTTTAGGAGTTCAGCTAGAGATGTTGTAGATGTATCTAGTGTCATCAAGTGTTTTTAAGATTATTGGACAAAACAGTTAAGGGACTAATATGTTTGCCAGTATACCCAGGAAGTAGGACCCTGAGGAGTTAAGAGGAGATTGCTTATCGTGTGGAAGACATGTCCTAAAAATTTTATTGGCAAGCAATAGTTTCGATATGATATTCAAGGAACGATTGCCTGCAGCAAAGAAAATAATGCAAACATGAAGACCAATGTGTTTTCTAGTCTTATTTTTATCTATTTGTGTCATAGGTCAAACCGTACTATTACAGGGGGTCCAATTTAAGTTGAGATTTAGGTCGACGGTGCACGCTCAATCAAACACCCATTTCTTTGAGTAAAGACAAGAGAAATCTCTTCATCCCAAGTGATTATTCCGAACTTGAGATGATGTTCTTCGAGACTCCGAGAAATAGCTACCTGCAGTTGGGTCAACTTGACTTATTCCTCAAGTAAGTAGCTGAGTGAGTTTGAAATTTGACAGTTATGCCATGTATCAGTTGTTCATGAGTGGTCAGTGCATTTATTGGTCATTTCACACATCAGGATCGCTCCCACCTATAAAGGGTCCCGCATCCCAACGTGAGACGGTTGGCTGCTCCGTTTGATTTGACAATACATTGTCTGAGCAACCCATGCTTTGAGAGAATTGAGAGAATCCTAGAGATGAAAAGCCACAAAGCCTAAAATCTAGTTAAGCGGTTGAACATCATGATGGACTAGATTGAAGCTTAGCTTTAACCTATTACTCTTGTGGATTGTGCATCCACCAGACAGTTAGGTGTCCGTTCAGACCATCTAGAAGGTAGTGTTGATCGCCAAGAACAAGCATGTGAAGGTATGGAGGTCATCTTGACCCCCCCCCCCCCCGGCCGCCCCAAGAGTAATCGGCCAGAGTCCAAGGGGCCTTAGATCAAGAAGAACTGGTAGAGAGAGATTTGCTCCCCTGTTCAATCACAAGCCCCTCCAGCCAGGCACAACACTTGTGAACTGGTTGGACAAATTATGAGTCGCCATCGAGCATCACGTTTGTTTTTCTTACTCGCATTACTTTTTTTATTTGCCTATGTTTATGAAGAAATTCTCACTCGCGATTTCTCTCTCTGATCCATTATTCGAAACTACTAAATCTTTACCATGTTGCTCAGCATGTTAGTTGTAGTTTTCTCTCTAGCAATACTTAAGGTCATATATTTGCATGCTCGTCTAGTTGTCGTTTACTTATACTTACTTATTTCTTCTATCATGCCTTCAGGTAGATTTATCTCAACAGAGTTACCTAGTTATTTCTCTAAGTCATTTACTTCAACAGTTTTATCTCTGTTTAGTTTCCGTCTTAGGGAATATTTAGTTGTGCTTCTTCGAGAAACTTTCTTTTGTCGAATAAACTTTTTAAAATCTCCTATTCAACCCTTTCATCACCTTGGCAAGACATGTTGCGCCGTTCGATGCGCCTTGTTAGTTTTTTCAGCGTGTTTTGATGCGACACGACCCATGTGACAGGTGTCGGTTCATGTATAGCTTGATGTTTTGCATTGCTCCCTCAATAAAAAGGAGAAGGTGTCGTGTGTTGCGCCTACTACACAATGTCGCGCTATATCTGCTAAATTCAGTGTTTCTATCAAAGTTAGATAATTGCTTGTGTGTTGCAAAAGGGGCGTAGATATTCTAGTAGGTTAGCCCATGATTTATTTGCTCAAATTAATTTGATTGTGTACACAAATGTGGTTATGTATTTTGTAGGCAACTATTGATTTATCAAAGAAAACACAAATTTATTTGGTAAGTACACAATAGATGAGGTAGTCGAAATAATTTTCAGAAGAAGAAAACAAGTCATTAGAGGGAAAAAATCAAACATGGAGAGAGAGGGGGGGATTTGGAAGAAGGGACAGATGACATAACCTTATGTGCATTTTAAATAGGGGAGAAAAGGGTATAAACACATATAGATAATACAATCAACTAAAGGTATTGAAACATGAAAACAAAAGACCTAATAAAACAACTACTTACTCTATAATACGACTAAAGGAATTGAAACGCAAAAAGAAAAGACCCGATAAAATACCTACCTACATCGGAATACCTTGAAGTCATTGTCTCTATCTCAAGCCTTCACATCTTGGTGTTTCACATGGACCAAGAACCTACCAATGGTTTTCTGTTTATGAAGATGGTTGTACCCTCATCCCATTAGGAATCAAATCCAAAGTTTGACATATGTGTGTCTCATAAAGGCGGAATTTCTTTCGGTGGGAGGAGACTCTCCCATGTACAGTGAGGAGTCCATGGTGACTTCTTCAATGTGCTCAGCCTCTCGAGCGTGCTCAAGGGATAGGACGGGCACGTGTGCATTCAAAAAGATGAGCGTACATAAAAGTTTGTGTCGATTTAGTGTTTCTAAGAACCCGTAGAAGACCAAACATGCACAAAATTGACCTATGTCAAAGGTTTCTGAAGAGATACTTGAGCAATACACCTCAAGAGATTAGAACCTAAAAGTGCAAATGTGACAAAGAGACACACTGCCACCTTCTAGGATGTCGAAACTATTGTTTGATCATGGATTGTTATGGACGAACACCAATATCACTAAAAGGCAAGCTAGAAAACCACAACCCAAAGCCACAACCTATCTTTGTGGGGTAAGGTGTAAGCCGGGATAATAAACCCATGAAGGTAATATTAATTTAAATCATACCCAAATTACAAGCCAAAGTTGTGGTTCCATATTTCATTGTCTTCTGTTTGGAACACTAGTGATGGAACGAACTAATAGAGAAATGCTGGATTTCTCCACGTGAGGGCATAGGTGGTGGAACCCAAAGATGTCAACACTACTTTCTTCGGAGTGAGGAGGGTGAATGATAGGGTGAGAGCTACAGCATGGCTGGCCACTATCCAGTAACGCTATTTTTATTTTGTATATAGAGTGAAGGAAAACAACTTGACCTCGAAACCAAGATAAATGTTTTGCTCCCTATCCACTAAAAAGTACAACATGCTACTTATTTCTTTTGCAGATGTAGCCTTGCCACATTAACAACTCGTGCATGTCGGCCATGAGCTACATTTTTTTACAATAACATATCCATACAAACATACCACATAACAAAGTCAAGAATATCATTCATAAGTTACAGTTTCATTAATGTTTGTGTTGTCTTGGACGGTATATATGATGTACGCTTGTACCATACATACATAGTCCGTGTTTCACAGTTACAAATATCAAAATGTTCATGAATTTATTAAAAATTTCTTGAATTTCAAATATTGTTTCGATTTTTAAATCTTTACACATTAAAAAGTCTTCTGAATTTTTTTAAAATATCAAATTCAACTAAATGTTTTCCAATCTCAAAAGGGGCTCAAGAATTTGAAAACTAGTTCTAAATTTGTAAAAATGTTCATGAATTTGAAAATGTTTGTGAATTTGAAAATTGTTCACCAATTTGAAAAAATCTTCGTGAAATTCAAAAAATGTTCATGAACTTTATAATATTTTGGAAATTTCAAAAATATTTGCAATTTTAATATTCAAAAAATAAATGATGTTCTTGGTTTGAAAAATATTCATGAAAATCAAACAAATGTCCATGAATTCAATAAATGTTTGCGGAGGTGATTTTTTCCCATTAATTTAGAAAAAGTCCACAATTTTTCATTTTTTTGTAAAATCTAAAAAATAGTCATGAATTCAAAAACATTCATTAATTTGAATATTTTTGAAAAAAATTGAATATTTGTTTCACAATTTAAAAAGGGAAAAGGAGAGAAAATAATTTAGAAACCGAAAGAAAAATAAAAAAGGGAAAGAAAAATAAACCGAAAGAACCTTCCCAAAAACTATGAGGACGAAACAGTGTAAACCTCAAATAGTTGAGCACAAATAAGTCTCTATTGTTAAAAGGTGAGTTGGTGGTTGTACGCTCATATGTGAAGCCTTCCCACTCAAAACCACGTTCTACATTAACTTAATCAAATCAAATCGAATCTTACTAAAACCTCAATTAAATCTTATAAAATGTTGCCTTCCCATATCCATACTCAAATCGAATGAAATCTTACCGAAACATCAACTAAATCAAAACTTTTAATGTCTCCAAGTGACCATACTGAAATCAAATAATATCGGCGTAAGACAGATGTGAGACATTATTAATGTTGAACCCATATAATAAGTATACCCGTTCCAACGCATAGGTAATTAGCTAGTAATATATAAGTGCCACTTGCACATGGGAGTCGCGCGTGTTGGAGACCTCCTATTCGACGTGCTCAATGTCAGTTAGCACGCTAGTGATTGCACGCCCTTCACGTGTGGGCTGGTCCAACAAGCGAGTGCTCGCCTAGGCACCCCCTTTCATTCGCTCGTAGACCGGTCAACTGCTGGTCACTAAGGGCGCGTTTGGTTACCTGCACCATTTTTTGCCACTTTGCATACCTGTCCTAGTTGGGCCTGGCTGAGCATATGCAGGCGAAAAACCAACATTTGCATGTTGATTGGTTGCCTGCATTGCATCAAGGCCCAGCTGGGTGCATGTTGTTTGGTTGCCTGTGTTTGTGCTTCAGGTGTGAGTAGATGAAAAACATAGTTGTTTGGTTGTGTGCAAGTTTTTGATCTGCTCACCCCTTTCAAATGTGGTGGACTTACCACCCATTTGACAGCACGCAACACACACACACACAAACACACTATGATCAATAGCAGCAGAAAAATAGCAAGAACAATTTAAAAACAAGCAAAGAACAGGCAGATCATAAGCTACTAGGCATAAGTTTAAAACAGCAGGGCATCCCATGCCCCTACTAGACCCAGGGTGCTGCTCCCTGGGCAAAATATACACAATTTCACAGCAAAAGAGACGATCGGGCTCAGTGTAAACCTACACTACTTCAATTCAGACTATGAGCATGAGAGATCAGACTTGACAGATGAACTAGAGGGCCTGAGTGACCATGCAGATGTTGGAGCTATTGGCATTGAAGATCTGCACCTTTAGCCCCAGGCCGAAGAGCTTGAAGACTACAAGGTCACTGGGGACGATCTTGTGCCAGCCGCAGAAGTATTCCCAACCTCTCCCCAGCACCATGTGCCTCCTGAACATCTGGACATGTACCCAAAACTCGCACCACTTGTTGGCGGAGAGGCTCACGACACAAGGAGGGTCGGTGACCAGCCATTGCTTCGTCACCGGCCTGAATTTATGCGGGATGATGAGCATGGCGATCTCCTCCTGGTCAGTGATCTACACGTAGAACCTGATAGGTTTTGGTGCACCCTCCTCGTGGCCGGTCCTCGGCCTCCTGCCAGCGCCTAGCGGCATCCTCATGTACTCCACCCTGCTAGGGAGCACCACCCTCTTCAACCACATGTTGGTGGGTATCAGGTCCTCCGCCCCCTTTGCACCGACGACGACCTACGCACCACTGTCAGCTTTGTCCCACTCCATCTTCATTATCTTGTCAGCAAGATGGACATCAATTAGCAACACATATGACACATGATCAAAGCTAACAAGTAGGACATCATCTATGTTCATTGAACATAGGTTACAATGATCACTACCAAGTACTAACACATGATCAGTGCTACTCTGATCAATGCTTAGAGTTATCAGTGCTAACACTAATCAGATGAAGCCACCACAGACATGTCCTACTTGCACCTACTATTTTTGGCATTCAGGTATGTCCTACTTGCATGCCACATGCACTCACGTACCCTAGCAACAAGAGCAAGATAAGAACAACAACAAGAAGAGCAGCATATACACTAGTAACAGCAGTAAGAGCTAACAACAACATCAAGAATAGTAGCATATACACTACTAACAACAGCAAGAACAGTAGCAAATAACAATGTGCCACTACAAGCTAACAATTTGGTAGTACAAAGTAATAATGTGGCACTAAAACGATGCAAACTAACACTGCACTATGAACAATCTATTCGTGTGGGATGAATAAAGTAAGCATGCACTCTGGTTCATCCCCAAAATAGTGGATTCTGATCGAATCTGGTCAAATCTAGTAGAATCCAGTCGAATCGGGTCCAATGTATGGGCCATAATCTAATCTAACACACCTAAGTACAAAGGAGAGGGAGATTTGAGCTTACAGTGGGGGTTTTCGTTGTAGCGTACGCCGGCCATGGTGAAAACCCTGATCGGAAGAGGGGTGCTGCCGTCGCCGATGAAGAGGACCCGACCATTCCAAGGGTCGCGGTCGTGCACCTCATCCTGCGCCGACTCGAAGATGACACCGGCGTCCTGGAGCTCCCCTCCCCTTGCACTGGACACAGAGGAGATAACCCTCTTATGGGGTTAAAAATACCCCCATAAGAGAGGCCTGCAAAGGATGGCGCCGATGAGTATTGGATCCCCACCAGGTTTGAGCAGATGAAGAGGACCACCGGCTCCGGTAGCAGAGACAGAGCGATCGGTGCCGGCGATGCATTGGCCCGGGGCAGTGACATGGTGAAGAAAGGGGAGGGAGCTCGCGGTGCTATCGCAAGATCTACTCCGGATGCGGAGAGACCGGCAATCCACCTCTCTTGGATCGGCGATGACCGGAGTGGGTGGGGCGTGGCGAGATGGCGGCCTGGCCATCGGAGAAACCAAACGAGCGGTGAGGTGAGAGAGAGGGATTGGGTGTGAATTGGCGAGGGAGGTGATGGGAGGGGGCATGGGGAGTTATGAGCCGTCGTGACGTCTCCCGCGTGTCCCGAGGCATGCACGCGCTCGCCACGCGTGGCTCGCAAAAACGACTGGTTCGGCCATTCCTCCAGAGCTAAGCCCAGGCCTGCTTTAGGTTCGTGCGGGCCACGAATTGGATGCGACCTAGACAACCAAACTGGCCAAATTCTTCTCGTGCGGGCCTAATCCAACCTAATGCAGGTAACCAAACGTGCCCTGACTGGTTGACCTTTTGGCTAGTTGACTATTAGAAAAATCATTAATCGAGAAACCCCATAAATTTGAAAAAAAAACTCAAATTCAAAAAACATCAGGAATTTAAAATGTTCACAAATTTGAAAACCGAACATAAATTTGATGATCACAAAATTTGGGGCAAATCACAAAAATGGAAAAGTTAATAAAAATAGAAAAAAACTTGTGGATTTTTAAAAACCCATTTTTTTTAAAAGGCCATGAATTTAAAATATGTCTCAAATGTGAATTAAAAATGTTGGCAAATTTGAAAAATGTTTACGAATAAAGCAAAAATGTGATTAAAACTACTAAAACACACCTCAGAAAAAAAAATCAGCCCAAATAACCTACTAAACCAGAAAGAAAACAAAAAAGGGAAAATATGCTAAATATTTCGTTTTTGTTTTGCAAATTCCAAAAATGTAGAAAAAATGTAAGATTGTTCCCATACGTAAAACAATGTTCCGACATTCAAAAATGTGATTTTTTTAATGTACCGGATTAAAAAATGTAAATTTTGAAGAAAAACACAATTTTTGGATAATTTTCCAAATTTCAAAAAATATTGATAAATCCAAAAGGACGTTCATGGATCAAAAAAATGTTGCACATGTCAGAAAATATATGTGAATAAAAAAATTCTTGAATACAAAAATGCTCGCGCATTAAAAATAACAAAAACTACAAAAAAATATTGTCAATTCAGAAAATGTTAATAAATTCAAAAATGTTTGCTAATTACATAAATTTGTCAACTAAAAAACCATTGATTCCTAAAAATGTTCTTGAATTTAAAAAATTCAGAAATTCAGAAATTATTCACAAATTTTTAAAAACGTTCATGGATTTAAAAACATTCGTGTGTTCAAATTTTGTATGAATTTAGAAAAGTTTTTAGAATTTGAATAATGTTCGCGTATTTGAAAGAAATTAGGAATTTGATATTTGTTCTTCATTTTCAAAACATTTCATAAATTTGAAAATTGTTCGTGATTGTTAATATGTCAATGAATTTGAAAATTATTTGTGATTTGCCAAGAACTTGGCCAATTTTTAAGTATGGTTATAAAAGGAAAAAAGGAAAAGAAAAATAAAAAGGTAAAAGAAAGTGAAAAAAATTAAATAAGATAGTGAATTGGATAGCTTGTTGTGCATCGCCTTTAGAGTTTAGAGATACGTATGCATGCGCATTGCTCACAAAGAGCATGTACTATGCTCCACGTTGGACTACTGCTCCAACACACCACAACAGTTCAAATGCCCCACCTCAGCCGAGCCTGGTCAAAGGGCTTGCCTCCCGGTGAGTCTGCGTAGCGATCTGCTCGCATGCCTCCCAACTACTCAAATACCTATCCCGCATGGCGCCTCCTAGCCGGTATAAATAGGGATGTCTGGCGGCACGTAGATGGTTAGTAGAACGCCAATGTTTCAATAATACTTGTGTTTCCGATTATAACGTGACAACTCTTTATTCCAAAGTGGCTTTACTAGTTATTAATGTGTGCGCCTTCGCAAATCGGACAAAAATTTTACCATAACATGTTGGTGCCATGTCAAGTCAACATGCCAAGTTTCATGATTTGCAGACGACTTTTGGATTTACAGGAATTTAAAAATCAAGTTTCTCAATGTTTTCGGCCGAGCCACGATGCCCATATGTTTTAAATTCATTCTCATTTCTTGCATGGGACCTAAACATTCATCCAAGGACACATTTATGATTTTTAACCCATTTTGCTGCACTGAAGCATGTGCATGTAGTTCAAATTTGAATTTATGCTCATTAAATGCCTAGAAAGCTCAACTAATGTATGAAAATGCCAAACAAATCCAGAACAATTCTAAATTTTAGCACGACATTCCTATTGGTCTATGTTTCCTCTGTAAAAAAATCAAGGCATGAAGAGGCAGCGTATGTCGTTTCACCCACAAAGGTGCACATTCCCTATCGAAACCATGCTAGTAACGAGTTTAAGGGGATTGACAACCCTCTTGCCCGCGTTGGGTGCAAGTATTTTCTTTTGTGTATGTAGTTGCTGTTCACAAGGCTTTGCGTGATTCTCTTATTGGTTTGATAAACCTAGGTTCTCACGAAGGGAAATATACTTATCTCTATTGTAATGCATCTCCTACCCTCTTCGAGTAAACTCCCAACACGGCTCACAAGTAGCACACGCCCTCTTACCTTGTGGGCCCCACGTGGCTCCGTCTGACCTAATTCCACTTCTATATATTTTGAAATATTGGGAAACACCCAGAGAGCCACCCGAAACACTTTTTCCACCGCCACAAACTTCTGTTCTTCCGCGATCCCATCTGGAGGCATTTTTCGATACTCTCCCGGAGGGGGAATCAATCACGAAGGGCTTCTACACCATCCATGCTACTTCTGATGATGCGCGAGTAGTCCACGACAGACCTATGGGTACATATCTAGTAGCTAGTCGGCTTCTTCTCTCTCTTTGTCTTCAATATAATGTTCTCCTCGATCTTCTTGGAGTTCTATTTGATGTAATCTTCTTTTGTGGTGTGTTTGTTGGGATCCGATGAATTGTATCAGATAATTCATTGAAAGTAGTTGAGTCTTTTCTAAACTTTATTATGCATGACTGTTATAGCTTTGTATTACTCTCTGATCTATCTTTTTTGTTTGACCAACTAGATTGATTTACCTTCAGTGGGAGAGGTGCTTTGTAGTGGGTTCAATCTTGAGGTGTCCTAACCCAGTGACAGAAAGGATAGCAAGGCACGTATTGTATTGTTGCAGGTTTATTCATTTTGATTGGGTTTACTTTATCTACATCATGTAATCTTGCTTAAAGCGTTACTCTGTTTGTCATGAACTTAATATCATAGATACATGCTGGATAGCGGTTGATTGGTGGAGCAATAGTAGTAGATGTAGCCAGGAGTCGGTCTACTTGTCACGGATGTGATGCCTATATGTGTGACCATTTCCATGAATACGTCATAACTATGCGCTTTTCTATCAATTGCCCAATAGTAATTTATTTATCAACCGTATGCTATGTGTTCGAGAGAGAAGCCTCTAGTGAAAACTATGGCCCCCGGGGTCTACTTTTATCATATTATAAAAACCAAAAGTACCTTCCCACAATTTATTTACTTTATTCAATTTATATATCTACCTGTACAAGATTTGATCCTTGCAAGTAACGAGTTCAAGGGGATTGACAACCCTCTTGTCCGCGTTGGGTGCAAGTATTTGCTTTTGTGTGCAGGTGATGTTCATGATGGTTTGCATGGTTCTCCTATTGGTTCGATAAGCCTTGGTTTTCATTGAGGGAACACTTATCTCCGTTGTACTGCTTCACTCCTCCTCTTCGGGGAAAATCCCAACGCAGTTTACACGTAGCAGGAACAATTTCTGGTGCCGTTGCTGGGTAGACATCATCAAATCCTATCAAGCACCTTCACTCAAACTATCATCTACTTGCTCTACTTTTTATTTGTGTATCTTTTTCATCTCCCCCACTTCTCATAAAAATCAAAAACACAAAAATATTTTAGTTTGTTGCTTTGGTTGTTTGCATGGTTGCTGTGTCGCTATGTCTCAAGAAAATACCAAGTTGTGTGACTTTTCAAATATTAATAATAATGATTTTATTGGTACCCCAATTGCTCCTCCCGCCACTAGTGCAGAGTCTTATGGTATTAATGATGCTTCACTAAATCTTGTTATGAAAGAACAATTTTCTGGAAATCCTAACGAGGATGTTGCATCCCATCTTGATACTTTCGTTGAATTATGTGATATGCAAAAAAAAAGATGTGGATACTGATATTATTAAGTTGAAATTATTTCCTTCAGATCGTGCTAAAACTTGGTTTTCATCCTTCCCTGGAAATAGTATTGATTCTTGGGATAAGTGTAAGGATTCTTTTATTGCTAAGTATTTTCCTCCCGCTAAGATTATATCTCTTAGAAATCAAATCATGATATTTAGGAAACCTGAGCATGAACATGTTGCACAATTTTGGGATATAATGAAATTAATGATTAGAAATTGTCCCACTCATGGTTTAAGCTTATCGATGATTATACAAAATTTCTATGCGAGACTAAACTTTGTTTCTAGACTCTTTTGTAGGTGGTACTTTTATGGAAATCACATTGGGAGAAGCTACAGAACTCCTTGATAATATAGTGACAAATTACTCTCAATGGGACACCGAAAGAGCTCCAATTGGTAAGAAAGTAAACTTTGTTGAAGAAGTCTCTACTTTCAGTCATAAGATCGATGCTCTTATGAAAATGCTTGCTAGTAAAAATACTCATGTTGATCCTAATGATGTGCCACTATCTACTTTGATTGAGAAAAATAATGTGGCTATTGATGTGAATTTTGTCTCTAGAAATAATTCCAATAACAATGCTTATAGAGGTAATTTCAATCCTAGACCGTATACAAAAATTCCTTTAAGAATTATGGTAATTCCTATGGTAATTCTTACAACAATAAGTATACCTGCTGATATTAAGAACCACATTAAAGAATTTATTAGTTCTCAAAAGATTTTCAATGCCATGGTAGAAGAAAAATTGAATAAAGTTGATGATATGGCTAGAAACATGGATAGAATTGCTCATGATGTGGAAATTGTTAAAATTAAAAGTTTGCCACCCAAGCATGATATAATGAGTCTATTAAATCTATCCAAGTCTCCATTAATGAAAGTAAAGAAGAACTGCTTGGTTGAGTACTAAGCGAGAATTCGTAGAAAAGTCTATTCCGCCCGGTTTTTATCGTAATCATGATGAAGATATTAAAATGATTGGTATCTCACCTTTTGAATCGTTGTTTAGTAATATAAAACTTGATGAAAAAGGAATTGGACATGAGTCAACTTTAGCTAGGAGGCGTCCCAATTGTTTGGAGGGTGATGATTTTAATGATAAAAATGATAAAAGTGGGTTTGGAGAGGTCATGATTTTAAATAGTGATGTGTCCACTATTTAATTATGATAATTATTCTTTGATTGAATGTATTTCCTTGTTGCAATCCATGATAAATTTACCCAATGCTTATGAACATAATAAATCTTTTACTAAACATATTGTAGAAGATATGATAAAAGCTCATGAAGAAAAGCTTGAATTAGAGGTGTCAATACCTAGAAAATTGCATGATGAATGGGAACACACTATTAAAGTAAAAAATTAAAGATTATGAATGTAATGCTTATGTGATCTAGGTGCTAGCGTCTCTACTATACCAAAATATTTACATGACATGCTAGGTCTCGCCGATATGGATGCATGTTCCCTTAATTTGCATTTAGCGGATTCAACTATTAAGAAACCATTGGGTAGAATAAAATATGTTCTCATACTTGCTAATAGGAAATATGTGACCGTGGATTTCATTGTGCTTGATATTGAATGCTATTCGTCTTGTCCTATAATACTTGGTAGGCCTTTCCTATGAACCATAGGTGCAATTATTGATACGAAAGAAGGAAATATAAGGTTCTAATTTCCATTAAAGAAAGGGATGGAACACTTCCCTAGGGAAAGAATTAAACTACCATATGAATCTATTATGTGGGCCACCAATGGAATTAATTTGAACGATGACAATACTTGAAACAATGCCTTATTAGCTAGGGGCATAAAACAATAACGCTTCTTGGGAGGCAACCCAATAGTTATCTTAAATTCTTTGCTTTTACTTTCTATTTTTGTGTGTTGGCACAATTATTGCTACTATTATGATTGTGCTTTTATGTTTCAATTAGTGTTTGTGCCAAGTAAAGCCTTTGGGATGATTTGGATGATAGTTGACTTGATTCTGTGAAAAAACATAAACTTTTGCTCTCAGTCCAGGAATTACTTAAATTCACCGAAACATGCTTTTGATCTAAAGTTTTAACAAATGATTGATATACAAATTGACCATGTTTTCCTAAATTTTTAGAAGTTTTGGAGTTACGTAAGTTTGATTTTTATTTAGATCATTACACGGTTCTGTTTTAGACATATTCTATTTTCTACTGCATAATTCTCTTGTTTTGATGATGCTATGGATTATATCAGGGGGTATAAGTTATGGAGAAGTTAGAATACAATACCTATTATGAAATATTTAAATATGAATGGGTTCATAACAGTACCTAAAGTTTGTGATTTTTTAATTATACTAACGGATCTCACGAGGTTTATGTTGAATTTTGTGTGCTGGAATTTTCAAGTTTTGGATGAGATCACGATGAATGAAGGAATAAGGAGCGGCAAGATCTTAAGATTGGGGATTCCCAAGGCACCCAAAAGTAATATTCAAGGAATACCCAAGCGCCTAAGCTTGGGGATATACCAAATGGCATTCCCTTTTTTGTCTACAATCTATCGGTATTTTACTTGGAGCTATATTTTTATTCATCACATGATATGAGTTTTTCTTGGAGCATCTTGTATTATAGTCTTTGCTATGTTTGCTTTTTAGTTTGCCACAATCATTGTTTGCTGGACACACCTTTTGAGAGGGACACACATTTTTTCGTGATTTGTTAGAATACTCTATGTGCTTCACTTATATGTTTTGAGCTAGGCAGTTGCTCTAGTGCTTCACTTATATCTTTTAGAGAACGACTATGGTTATATTTTATAGAAATAGTTGCACTCTCATGATTCACTTAAATCTTTTTAGTGTCTAATAGATAGTAATGGCAAAACGCACGGGTTATAAGGCTAGTCCATAAAGGATAGGTGTTCTAGGGGATATAATAAAAACTTTCATGTAGATCACTAAATATGAAAGGGTCCCCAATTGCATGCACTGGAAAGGGTCTTGCGCTATTTGAGAGGTATTATGAGTTATGGAATTCACTATTCAGGGCATCCTGCCGTGCTAGAAGGATATAGTGATTCAAATTGGATGTCCATGTTGATGTACTCTATGCCACAAGTGGGTATGTATCTACTCATGAGGTGGCGCAGTGTCATGGAGGTCTTGCAAAAAGACCATATTGATGAGGTCAACTATGGAAGCAGAACTAACTGTTTTAGACACAGCCAATGTTGAGCCATAATGGCTGCGTGAGCTCTTGATAGACTTGCCTATGGTTGAGAAACATGTACCGACTATTCTTATGAATTGTGACAACCAAACGGTTATTACTAAAGTGAACAATTTTAAGGATAATGTGAAGTCATCAAGACATGCGAAGAGAAAATTGAAGTCTGTCAGGAAGTTGAGAAACTCCAAAGTAATAATTGTTATGTATATTCAAACAGACAAAAACCTGGCATATCCCTTTACAAAGGGACTATCATGAAATGTGGTAGATATTGCATCGAGGGAGATGGGTATGAGACCCATAGATGTTATACCATAGTACTAACCCAACCTTTGTGATGGGAGATCCCGTGAATCCTGGGAAGAACAAGCTATTGGTTACAGAGGAGAGTAATATATGACAGGCTCTAAGTTAAGATGTAAAACTCTCATAGTTGTAAGGTACGTTGACAACATTCCTTTATGTGGTTCTATTGGCTATTATAGCAAAGATGTTGTCCTAGAGAGTGGTCTTGAAAGAACGCACCCATCTGAGTTTCAATTGTAAATGTCGCAGTCTATGAGACTTGGGTGATCTCTAGTAAGCTCACGAAGAGACTAGGGAATACAATGTATATGCTCCAAACCGCGGGGTAGCCCACTAGTAGCCAAGTATTGGTAAAGACTTTGAGTGAAACCCGTTCACACAAACTAGCAATTCAAGGCATAGTCCATTATCAAGTTGTGAATGGATGTAGCTTAAAGTTCTAGGCAGAAGTTCAACTTAATAGTCTCTACTGAAACACTGGTATAATAAACAAGTGGTGAGAAAAGGTAAATCTCTAAATGGATATTTGAGATCTGGTGGGGATTGTTAGAATTGAAGGAAATATGCCCTAGAGGCAATAATAAAGTTATTATTTATTTCCTTATATCAGGATAAATGTTTATTATTCATGCTAGAATTGTATTAACCGGAAACATGATACATGTATGAATACATAGACAAACATAATGTCACTAGTATGCCTCTACTTGACTAGCTCATTAATCAAAGATGGTTATGTTTCCTAACCATAGACATGAGTTGTCATTTGATTAACAGGATCACATCATTAGTAGAATGATGTGATTGACATGACCCATTCCGTTAGCTTAGCACTTGATCATTTAGTATGTTGCTGTTGCTTTCTTCATGACTTATACATGTTCCTTCAACTATGAGATTATGCAACTCCCATTTAACGGGGAACACTGTGTGTGCTACCAAATGTCACAACGTAACTGGGTGATTATAAAGGAGCTCTACAGGTGTCTCCAAAGGTACATGTTGAGTTGGCGTATTTCGAGATTAGGTTTTGTCACTCCGATTGTCGGAGAGGTATCTCTGGGCCCTCTCGGTAATGCACATCACTATAATCCTTGCAAGCAATATAACTAATGAGTTGGTTACGAAATGATGCATTACATAAACGAGTAAAGAGACTTGCCGGTAATGAGATTGAACTAGGTATTGAGATACCGACGGTCGAATCTCGGGCAAGTAACATACCGATGACAAAGGGAACAACGTATGTTGTTATGCGGTTTAACCAATAAAGATCTTCGTAGAATATGTAGGATCCAATATGAGCATCTAGGTTCTGCTATTGGTTATTGACCGGAAACCTGTCTCGGTCATGTCTACATAATTCTCAAACCCGTAGGGTCCGCACGCTTAAAGCTTCGATGACACTTATATTATGAGTTTATGAGTTTTGATGTATGGAAGGTTGTTCAGAGTCCCAGATGTGATCACAGACATGACGAGGGGTCTCGAAATGGTCGAGACATGAAGATCGATATATTGGAAGCCTATATTTGGATATCGGAAGTGTTCCGGGTGAAATCGGGATTTTACCGGAGTACCATGGGGTTACCGGAACCCCCGGGGGCTTAATGGGCCATAGTGGGCCTTAGTAGAGAAGAGGAGAGGAGGCCAGGGCAGGGCCACGCGCCCCTCCCCCTAGTCCTAATAGGACAAGGAGAGGGAGGCGGCGCCCCCCTTTCCTTCCTCTCTTTCCCCCTTCTCCAAGTCCAACAAGGAAAGGAGGGAGTCCTACTCCCGGTGGGAGTAGGACTCCCCATGGCGCGCCTCCTCCCTGGCCGGCCGCCCCCTCCCCCCTTGCTCCTTTACATACGGGAGCAGGGGGCACCACTAGACACAACAACAGATCATTGATCTCTTAGCCGTGTGCGGTGGCCCCCTCCACCATAGTCCTCCTCGATAATATTGTAGCGGTGCTTAGGCGAAGCCCTGCGACGGTAGAACATCAAGATCATCACCACGCCGTCGTGCTGACGGAACTCTACCTCGACACTCGGCTGGATCGGAGTTCGAGGGACGTCATCAAGCTGAACGTGTGCTAGAAGTCGGAGGTGTCGTAGTTTTGGTGCTTGATCGGTCGGGCCATGAAGACGTACGACTACATCAACCGCGTTGTTCTAATGCTTCCGCTTTCGGTCTACGAGGGTACGTGGACGACACTCTCCCCTCTTGTTGCTATGCATCACCATGATCTTGCGTGTGCGTAGGATTTTTTTTTTGAAATTACTACGTTCCCCAACAGTGGCATCCGAGCCAGGTTTTATGCGTAGATGTTATATGCACGAGTAGAACACAAGTGAGTTGTGGATGATACAAGTCATACTGCTTACCAGCATGTCATACTTTTGTTCGGCGGTAGTGTTGGATGAAGCGGCCCGGACCGACATTACACGTACGCTTACACGAGACTGGTTCTACCGACGTGCTTTGCACACAGGTGGCTGGCGGGTGTCAGTTTCTCCAACTTTAGTTGAACTGAGTGTGGCTACGCCCGGTCCTTACAAAGGTTAAAACATCACTAACTTGACGAACTATCGTTGTGGTTTTGATGCGTAGGTAAGAACGGTTCTTGCTCAGCCCGTAGCAGCCACGTAAAATTTGCAACAACAAAGTAGAGGACGTCTAACTTATTTTTGCAGGGCATGTTGTGATGTGATATGGTCAAGACGTGATGCTATATTTTATTGTATGAGATGATCATGTTTTGTAACCGAGTTATCGGCAACTGGCAGAAGCCATATGGTTGTCGCTTTATTGTATGAAATGCAAGCGCCCTGTAATTGCTTTACTTTATCACTAAGCGGTAGCTATAGTCGTAGAAGCAATAGATGGCGAAACGACAATGATGCTACGATGAAGATCAAGGTGTCGCGCCGGTGACGATGGTGATCGCGACGGTGCTTCTGAGATGGAGATCACAAGCACAAGATGATGATGGCCATATCATATCACTTATATTGATTGCATGTGATGTTTATCCTTTATGCATCTTATTTTGCTTTGATTGATGGTAGCATTATAAGATGATCTCTCACTAATTATCAAGAAGTGTTCTCCCTGAGTATGCACCGTTGCGAAAGTTCTTCGTGATGAGACACCACGTGATGATCGGGTGTGATAGGCTCTACGTTCAAATACAACGGGTGCAAAACAGTTGCACACGCAGAATACTCAGGTTAAACTTGACGAGCCTAGCATATACAGATATGGCCTCGGAACACAGAGACCGAAAGGTCGAGCGTGAATCATATAGTAGATATGATCAACATAGTGATGTTCACCATCGAAAACTACTCCATCTCACGTGATGATCGGACATGGTTTAGTTGATTTGGATCACGTGATCACTTAGATGACTAGAGATGTTTGTCTAAGTGGGAGTTCTTTAGTAATATGATTAATTGAACTTAAATTTATCATGAACTTAGTACCGATATTATTTTGCTTGTCTATGTTTGTTGTAGATAGATGGCTCGTCTTTGTTGTTTCGTTGAATTTTAATGCGTTCCTTGAAAGCTAAGTTGAAAGATAATGGTAGCAATTACACGGACTGGGTCCGTAATTTGAGGATTATCCTCATTGTTGCCTGGAAGAATTACGTCTGGAAGCACCGCTGGGTGCGAGCCTGCTGCATCTGCAATCGCGATGTTAAGAACGTCTGGCAGAGCAAAGCTGATGACTACTCGATAGTTCAGTGTGCCATGCTTTACGGCTTAGAACCGGGACTTCAACGACGTTTTGAACATCATGGAGCATATGATATGTTCTAGGAGTTGAAGTTAATATTTCAAGCAAATGCCCGGATTGAGAGATATGAAGTCTCCAATAAGTTCTATAGCTGCAAGATGGAAGAGAATAGTTACGTCGGTGAACATATACTCAAAATGTCCGGGTATAATAATCACTTGATTCAACTGGAGTTAATCTTCCTAATGATAGTGTCCTTGATGTAATTCTTCAAACACGCCACCAAGCTACAAGAGCTTCGTGATGAACTATAATATGCAAGGGTGGACAAGACTATTCCGAGCTCTTCGCAATGCTAAAGGCTGCGGAGGTAGAAATCAAGAAGGAGCATCAAGTGTTGATGGTCAATAAGACCACCAGTTTCAAGAAAAAGGGTAAAGGGAAGAAGAAGGGGAACTTCAAGAAGAACAGCAAACAAGTTGCTGCTCAAGAGAAGAAACCCAAATCTGGACCTAAGCCTGAGACTGAGTGCTTCTACTACAAGCAGACTGGTCAATGGAAGCGGAACTGCCCCAAGTATTTGGCGGATAAGAAGGATGGCAAGGTGAACAAAAGTATATGTGATATACATGTTATTGATGTGTACCTTACTAATGCTCGCAGTAGCACCTGGGTATGTGATACTGGTTATGTTTTAATATTTGCAACTTGAAACGGGGACTACGAATTAAGTGAAGATTGGCTAAGGACGAGGTGACGATGTGCGTAGGAAATGGTTCCAAAGTCGATGTGATCGCGGTCGGCACGCTACCTCTACATCTACCTTCGAGATTAGTTTTAGACCTAAATAATTGTTATTTGGTGCTAGCGTTGAGCATGAACACTATACCTGGATCTTGTTTGATGCGAGACGGATATTCATTTAAATCAGAGAATAATGGTTGTTCTATTTATATGAGTAATATCTTTTATGGTCATGCACCCTTGAAGAGTGGTCTATTTTTATTAAATCTTGATAGTAGTGATACACATATTCATAATGTTGAAGCCAAAAGATGCAGAGTTGATAATGATAGTGCAACTTATTAGTGGCACTGCCGTTTGGGTCATATTGGTGTAAAGCGCATGAAGAAACTCCATACTGATGGACTTCTTGAATCACTTGATTATGAATCACTTGGTACTTGCGAACCATGCCTCATGGGCAAGATGACTAAAACGCGTTCTTCGGAACTATGGAGCGAGCAACAGACTTGTTGTAAATCATACATACTGATGTATGTGGTCCAATGAATGTTGAGGCTCGCGGCGGATATCGTTATTTTCTCACCTTCGCAGATGATTTGAGCAGATATGGGTATATCTACTTAATGAAACACAAGTCTGAAACATTTGAAAAGTTCAAAGAATTTCAGAGTGAAGTTGAAAATCATCGTAACAAGAAAATAAAGTTTCTACGATCTGATCGTGGAGGAGAATATTTGAGTTACGAGTTTGGTTTACATTTGAAACAATGCGGAATAGTTTCGCAACTCACGCCACCTGGAACACCACAACAAAATGGTGTGTCTGAACGTCGTAATCGTACTTTACTAGATATGATGCGATCTATGATGTCTCTTACTGATTTACCGCTATCATTTTGGGGTTATGCTTTAGAGACTGCCGCATTCACGTTAAATAGGGCACCATCAAAATCCGTTGAGACGACGCCTTATGAACTATGGTTTGGCAAGAAACCAAAGTTGTCGTTTCTTAAAGTTTGGGACTGCGATACTTATGTGAAGAAACTTCAACCAGATAAGCTCGAACCCAAATCGGAGAAATGTGTCGTCATAGGATACCAAAAGAGACTATTGGGTACACCTTCTATCACAGATCTGAAGGCAAGACTTTTGTTGCTAAATTCAGATCGTTTCTAGAAAAAAGTTTCTCTCGAAAGAAGTGAGTGGGAGGAAAGTAAAACTTGATGAGGTAACTGTACATTCTCCCTTATTGGAAAGTAGTTCATCACAGAAACCGGTTCCTATGACAACTACACCAATCAGTGAGGAAGCTAATAATATTGATCATGAAACTTCAGATCAAGTTACTACAGAACCTCGTAGGTCATCCAGAGTAAGATCCACTCCAGAGTGGTCCTATTCTCGAAGTCATGTTACTTGACCATGGCGAACCTACAAACTATGAGGAAGCGATGATGAGCCTACATTCCGCAAAATGGCTTGAGGCCATGAAATCTGAGATGGGATCCATGTATGAGAACAAAGTATGGACTTTGGTTGACTTGCTCGATGATCGGCAAGCCATCGAGAATAAATGGATCTTCAAGAAGAAGACTGACATTGATGGTAATGTAACTGTCTACAAAGCTCGACTTGTTGCGAAAGGTTTTCGACAAATTCAAGGAGTTAACTACGATGAGACTTTCTCACCCGTAGCGATGCTTAAGTCTGTCCGAATCATGTTAGCAATTGCCGCATTTTATGATTATGAAATATGGCAAATGGATGTCAAAACTGCATTCTGAATGGATTTACGGAAGAAGAGTTGTATATGATGCAACCAGAAGGTTTTGTCGATCCAAAAGGTGCTAACAAAGTGTGCAAGCTCCAGCGATCCATTTATGGACTGGTGCAAGCCTCTCAGAGTTGGAATAAATGCTTTGATAGGGTGATCAAAGCATATGGTTTTATGCAGACTTTTGGAGAAGCCTGTATTTACAAGAAAGTAAGTGGGAGCTCTGTAGCATTTCTGATATTATATGTAGACAACATATTGTTAATTGGAAATGATATAGAAATTCTGGATAGCATAAAGGGATACTTGAATAAAAGTTTTTTGATGAAAGACCTCGCTGAAGCTGCTTACATATTGGGCATCAACATCTATAGAGATAGATCAAGACGCTTAATTGGACTTTCACAAAGCACATACCTTGATTTTGAAAAAGTTCAAAATGGATCAGGCAAATAAAGGGTTCTTGCCTGTATTACAAGGTGTGAAGTTGAGTCAGACTCAATGCCCGACCACGAGAAGATAGAGAGAAAATGAAAGATGTTCCTATGCTTGACCATAGGCTCTATCATGTATGCAATCTTGTGTACGGACACGGTGTATGCTTAGCAATAAGTTTAGCGGGGAGGTACCAAAGTAATCTAGGAGTGGATCACTGGACAGCGGTCAAGAACATCCTGAAATACCTGAAAAGGACTAAGGATATGTTTCTCATATATGGAGGTGACAAAGAGCTAGTCATAAATGATTACGTCGATGCAAGCTTTGACACTGATCCGGACGATTCTAAATCACAAACTGGATATGTGTTTATATTAAACGGTGGAGCTGTCAGTTGGTGCAGTTCTAAACAAAGCATCGTGGCGGGATCTACATGCGAAGCAGAGTACATAGCTGCTTCGGAAGCAGCAAATGAAGGAGTCTGGATGAAGGAGTTCATTTCCGATCTAGGTGTCATACCTAGTGCATCGGGACCAATGAAGATCTTCTGTGACAATACTGGTGCAATTGCCTTGGCAAAGGAATCCAGATTTCACAAGAGGACCAAGCACATCAAGAGACGCTTCAATTCCATCTGGGACCAAGTCCAGGTGGGAGACATAGATATTTGAAAGATACATACGGATCTGAATGTTGCAGACCCGTTGACTAAGCCTCTTCCACGAGCAAAACATGATCATCACCAAGGCTCCATGGGTGTTAGAATCATTACTGTGTAATCTAGATTATTGACTCTAGTGCAAGTGGGAGACTGAAGGAAATATTCCCTAGAGGCAATAATAAAGTTATTATTTATTTCCTTATATCATGATAAATGTTTATTATTCATGCTAGAATTGTATTAACCGAAAACATGATACATGTGTGAATACATAGACGAACATAATGTCACTAGTATGCCTCTACTTGACTAGCTCATTGATCAAAGATGGTTATGTTTTCTAACCATAGACATGATTTGTCATTTGATTAATGGGGTCACATCATTAGTAGAATGATGTGATTGACATGACCCATTCCGTTAGATTAGCACTTGATCGTTTAGTATGTTGTTGTTGCTTTCTTCATGACTTATACATGTTCCTTCAACTATGAGATTATGCAACGCCCGTTTACCGGAGGAACACTTTGTGTGCTACCAAACGTCACAACGTAATTATAAAGGAGCTCTACAGGTGTCTCCAAAGGTACATGTTGAGTTGGCGTATTTCGAGATTAGGTTTTGTCACTCCGATTGTCGGAGAGGTATCTCTGGGCCCTCTCGGTAATGCACATCACTATAAGCCTTGCAAGCAATATAACTAATGAGTTGGTTACGAAATGATGCATTACATAAACGAGTAAAGAGACTTGCCGGTAACGAGATTGAACTAGGTATTGAGATACCGACGATCGAATCTCGGGCAAGTAACATACCGATGACAAAGGGAACAATGTATGTTGTTATGCGGTTTGACCGATAAAGATCTTCGTAGAATATGTAGGAGCCAATATGAGCATCCAGGTTCCGCTATTGGTTATTGACCGGAAACGTGTCTCGATCATGTCTATATAGTTCTCGAACCCATAGGGTCCGCACGTTAAAGTTTCGATGATAGTTATATTATGAGTTTATGAGTTTTGATGTACCGAAGGTTGTTCGGAGTCTCGGATGTGATCACGGACATGACGAGGAGTCTCAAAATGGTTGAGACATGAAGATTGATATATTGGAAGCTTATACTTGGATATCGGAAGTGTTCAGAGTGAAATCGGGATTTTACCGGAGTACCGGGGGTTACCGAAACCCCCCGGGGGCGTAATGGGCCATAGTGGGCCTTAGTGGAGAAGAGGAGAGGAGGCGAGGGCAGGGCCGCGCGCCCCTCCCCCCTAGTCCGAATAGGACAAGGAGAACGGGGCGGCGCCCCCCTTTCCTTCGTCTCTCTCCCTCCTCTTTCCCCCTTCTCCAAGTCCAACAAGGAAAGGAGGGAGTCCTACTCCCGGTGGGAGTAGGACTCCCCATGGCGCGCCTCCTCCCTGGCCGGCCGCCCCCTTCCCCTTGCTCCTTTATATATGGGGGCAGGGGGCATCTCTAGACACAACAACAGATCATTGATATCTTAGCCGTGTGCGGTGCCCCCCTCCACCATAGTCCTCCTCGATAATATTGTAGCGGTGCTTAGGCGAAGCCCTGCGACGGTAGAACATCAAGATCGTCACCACGCCGTCGTCTTGTGGAACTCTCCTCGACACTCGGCTGGATCGGAGTTCGAGGGGCGTCATCAGTGAACATGTGCTAGAACTCGGAGGTGTCGTAGTTTCGGTGCTTGATCGGTCGGGCCGTGAAGACGTACGACTACATCAACCGCATTGTTCTAACGCTTCCGCTTTCGGTCTACGAGGGTACGTGGACGACACTCTCCCCTCTCGTTGCTATGCATCACCATGATCTTGCTTGTGCGTATGATTTTTTTTGAAATTACTACGTTCCCCAACAAGAATAAATGGGCTTGGCCCATTAACAAATTCCGAAATCTCAAATGAGCCCATGAGAAAAATGCAAGCGGTGGCGCGGTGCTAAAATTTAGTCCTGCATTAGTAGTTGAGGAAGAGCTGGACCTCTTTATATAGTGAGTTCTCTCTACCACTCTAAGTGGTGTGTTGAGAAGAGAAAGAGAAGACCACACGCGCGCGCTCGCTCGCCTTGCTCGGGCACGGGGCAAGGCCGAAGCGGCGCGTACGTGCGACATGCACGTGAATTGTCCGCCGAAATCCGGATAGTTGCCTTGCAGGGACACGGCTTCCTTTTACCGTTTTATTTTTTGATGTCTTGACGGACAAGTTCGTTGTTTCCTTGTCTGGTAAGTTTGACTTCAAAAACTAGTTGATTTGAGATCATGATCGCGACATGATACCGCCTTTAGTTCTCCTATATATACTGTTTACCGGCCTCGGCCAATGATACACCGAAAACTCCTAGGTTTTTGCCTTATCTCACAACTTGCGTCATCACCATAGTCTAATTTATCCCAAACGCTGGTGTGCATCAACGTGTGGGGGAGCAGGTCTTCGGAACCGTTCGTCCTCATGATCCTGCATCGAGAGAGGATGAATTAGGTTTTCGGGAAGCGCTTTGCGCGACTGCTCAAGTTCCTCATCACGAGTAGTCTACCGTCCAAGTCGGGGCAGTGCTACTCATCGTCATCTGCATCGTCGTCGATTGTTGGTAACATCGTCATCAACACCGTCGCTCCTGCAGCAACTAATGAACAATACGTACTTCGTGATCTATTCATGTCTCTCTCTGAAGTTGCTATTTTGTGTGCGATGCTGCTGTACAAGTTTTGCTATTCATCTAGTTTGCTAGATTGTTGCATGCTAGTTTCTGTTCTAGTAATGAATCATTTACTAGAATTAATCATGAACTTGCCTAATATTCCAACGTGCGGGAGGAAATTTACGGGTCGCCATTCGAGATGCCCTGACGTACCCCACTGTCCTCATCGATATCATAAATTTTGTGCTAGGTAAAACAGATTATAGTTATGCTTTATGCACGTAGTAGAGACTTTCACATCAAGAATCCACACGGCTTTGTCTCTATCACATTCTAAACTAGCCCTAGTTCTCAGTTATATATACAATGTGATTTGACCTGGGCATGGGCAGAGTGTATGCATCAAGACGTGTAGTAGTGCGCTTCAGTCCTGGCTTCGAAGCTCCTCAAATTTGTTAACTAAGTCGACGTCCCATCCGAAGAAGAAAATGGACGAGAACCAGATGCCATTTAGAGTTAGGCTAGGCAATCTAATTAACTAAGCCGGTGACAGTTTCCTTGTGCCTGCTACCATGTAGGAGTACTATGTGCATGCATGTAGGCATCAATCTTGGGGATTTTAAAATCCACACAGGCTAATTAACAAGGGAAACTCGTATGTTTAACCCCCAGCTGCCATTGACACTGACATGTTAGTATATAAGTAGTATAATTTTCTAATGAAAAGGAGAAAACTACAGGTTTTCAGTCAACAGCTATGGACAGGGACGGTTTTACCAAATTAATCATCTGACGTCGATTGTGAGCGGTGATCACTGATGATCGGCAGTTGCTTTCTTGTCTCAGGTCATTTAACCACGTTTTGATTTGCAATCTTTCTTCGATCTTCTTGTCCGATAATATGCCCTCTGCTGATGAACAGCTATTTTTTTTTCAAATGATAAGTGCCGCACGTCAAGTGTGTGACACTCCGGCCTTGACATTTTTGTGACAATTCCAGTCACGCAACGTGACAAATTTCACTGACATAGTACGATAAGTTTTTATCAAAAATAAACTAAAGCATAAAAGTTGTCATACTTATCTCCTTGCGTAACTAAATTTGCCATCGAAAAGGTTCAGAGTTGCCATGTGCTCGTACCTTACTTTCGACACTCATCAGGGTCTTTTATTTTGTTTCATGGTATAGCAATCCCAGGATGTGCAAAAGACTGTATTCTGGGCGGAGTCTTGAAGACAACAGATTTAAGCACAGCTCGACTCTGAAGATCGTACCTTTTGTGGATAAAAGCAATGATGCTTTAGCGTGCTCTCAAGCAAAGTAATCGAGAGATCAAGTGCTTAACTGGACGACGTCAGGGGTCAAAAGCTGACGCCAGTGAGTGAAATGATGATGCATTTTGGTGCAAACAGCTGCTTCAGCTTTCTAACTTTGCTGTTTCATTCTCTTTTCGGGTGTCTCGTTGATTATTCATTCATTCATTCACCATTGGGACTCAACATGTACACTCGTGGACTGGCCAGCCTGAAAAATAGTGATGCGGCAACTGCCTGAAGGAAGACGCAGCCATGAGTGAATTCATGATAACACTGGGCATGGTGCCAGTTGTGATTTGGTGTGGTGTGGCCAAAGGAATGAGCATTGATTGCACTGACTGCGCGAACGAATTTCTCAGGGGGTCCTTGCATGCCAGAGTTTGGCACTTTTCTGTCCCTCCTGATATAGTGAAAAATGAAATCTAATCACGCCCAGCAAAGCTAAAATCAATACTCCTAGTGGAACAAGCAGTTGCTGATAAACTGAACGGAATGGATGGGCAGACGATGCTACGTGCACGACGTGTAGCCGATAAATACTCTGCACCGTCAGATGCATTACGAACAAAAATAAACTGAAACTTTTCAAGTAGGACGTGCACACAAACAAATTACTAGTACTAAAATGGTGGAAGACTTTTCCACAACAACAGCAACAACAACAGTTGTAAAGATTAGCTAGGCGCTAGAGGAGGCTAGATGAGCAGATAGATTTGTGGCAGGGCATGGAAACCAGCGCACATGCAGACGAGGCGAGCGAGCCACAACTGTACTCCTCCTTCCTTCCTGCAAACAGTTTTATGTCCTTCTTTTTAAACTGCATCATCAGGAATTTTGCACAGCCCTTTTCTTTCTTGCTCTCTCTTTCTGTTGCCACCGAACCGTGAGCTACAGTAGGAAAGCCATTGCAGCGAAAGAGAAAGCGGTCTAGAGAGGAGAGGCTGGCTAGTTGAAGCAGTAGGAGAGGGAGAGGAGAGCAGAGGAGCAAGGCAAGTACTCAGCGGGAGGGAGAGAAGGCCACTCCCACTTTATCGCCTTTTTCATGTTGCACGCTATCATTTCAAGATCAAGACGCTGCCAAGAGAATAAAATACTCTCGCTCTCTCCCTCCCCCCACAGCCTCACTCACACCCCACACGCAAAGGAGAGAGGAGAGGGACAGGGGCCACAGCGACAGCAGTACAAGGGTGGTGCTGCTGGTAGCGGTAGCTCCCTACTACTAGGACTGTGCACTACTAATGGCCCCGTAGACTCCACACCAGAGCCAACTTTGGAGCGAGCGAGCGACGAGGGAGAAGAGGGAGGTCGACGGAGGAAGGAGAAGACTAGACTAGACCAGCACCAGCACCCAGTTCTTGCCGGCGGGGAAGGGATTGGTGGTATGAGGTGTTGCTGCCGGGCTAGATGAGAGGAATGCCCTTTGCTGGAGAGGGTCACGCGGGGAGACTGCAGCAGCCGCCCAAGCTCAGCGCCGGCTTCTGGGCGGAGCCCACGTCCGTGCTCGACCGCCGCCACAGCCCCAGCCCCAGCCCACCCTCCGAGGCTTCCGCGCTGTCGTCCGAGGTGGCGAGCCTCGCGCCCGGCGGCGACGCCAAGAACGTCTCCCCGCCGCCGCAGCAGCAGCCATGGCCGGCCGGGGAGGATGCTGCTGCTGCTGCGCCGGGGGTCAAGGAGGAGTGGGCGCACCAGCTGGCATGGGCATGGGCCTCGGCGCCGGCGAGGGGTGGGACGGCACGGCGCCCCCCGGGCTCGCGGGACCTGACAGCACCTTCCTCCGCTGGATCATTGGCGGCGGGGAGGACGCGTCCGCGGGGATGGCCGGCGTCATGGATCCGCCCGCTCTGGAGCTCGACCACGCCACGTCTATCATGTCGCCGCCTGCGGCGTCTCTCGGGCCCAGCCTGTCGCCGTTCGCGCCGGCCATGGAGGACGCCAAGGGGGCCCCTTTCGGCCACGCGCCCAGCTTCCTGCTCCACCAGCACCAGCACCACCCCCAGCCACACGCGGCCTTCTTTGGCGCGCACCCGTCCTTCGAGTCGGCGCCGCCGCCGCCCAAGCGCCACCACCCTATGGCGGGAGCGCCGGCGCCGAAGCTGCCTGCTTTCCAGGGGCATCTCGCTCCGGCGGGCGGGTTCTTCCCCGCCCTGAAGCCCAAGGCGGGGACGGCGAACGACGAGGCGGCCGCCACGGTGGACCAGCTCGCCGAGGCTGCCAAGTTTGCCGAGGCGGGCGACGCCTTCGGCGCACGCGAGATATTGGCGCGGCTCAATTATCGGCTCCCCGCCGCCCCCGCGGCCGGGACGCCACTCCTCCGCTCTGCCTTCTACTTCAAGGAGGCTTTGCGCCTTGCGCTCTCCCCCAACGGAGAGACGCCCGCGCCGCCGGCGTCCACGCCGTACGACGTGGTCCTCAAGCTCGGCGCGTACAAGGCCTTCTCCGAGGTCTCCCCGGTGCTCCAGTTCGCGCACCTCACCTGCGTCCAGGCGGTGCTCGACGGGCTCCGCGGCGCAGGCTGCATCCACGTGCTCGACTTCGACATCGGCATGGGCGAGCAGTGGGCGTCGCTGATGCAGGAGCTCGCGCAGCGCCGCCCGGCGACGGCGCTCAAGGTCACCGCATTGGTCTCGCCGGCGTCGCACCACCCGCTCGAGCTGCAGCTCATCCACGAGAACCTATCCAGCTTCGCCGCGGAGCTCGGCGTGTTCTTCCAGTTCACCGTATTCAACATCGACACCCTCGACCCCGCGGAGCTGGTGGCCATCGCCGGCGGGGACGCGCTGGCCGTCCACCTCCCCGTCGGCGCAGCACACGCGGCCGCAATGCCCGCCGTCCTCCGCCTCGTGAAGAGCCTCGGCGCCAAGGTGGTCGTGTCCGTGGACCGCGGGTGCGACCGCACGGAGCTGCCCTTCGCCGCCCACCTGTTCCAGGCGTTCCAGTCCACCGTGTTCCTCCTCGAGTCCGTGGACGCCGTGGGCACGGACCCGGACACGGCCGGCAAGATCGAGCGGTTCCTGGTCCAGCCGGCCGTGGAGCAATGCGTGGTCGGGCGGCACCGCGCGTCCATCGAGAAGGCGCCGCTGCCGTGGCGGGCCGTGTTCGCGTCGGCCGGGTTCACGCCGGTGCAGGCCAGCACGTTCGCGGAGTCGCAGGCCGAGTCGCTGCTGCACAAGGTGCCCGTCCGGGGGTTCCGCGTCGAGAAGCGCGCCCCGGGATCGCTCTGCCTCTACTGGCAGCGCGCCGAGCTCGTGTCAGTCTCGGCGTGGCGGTGCTGACAACCCCGACCTCGCCGGCGCCGTCGCCGGCGTCAGAAGAAGCCGATCGGTCTTAGTTAGGACTAATGATCCTACTACAAAGTATTTCGTCGTTGTAATGATCCGAATCCGTCTCGCTTAGTGTCCTAAATTGGAAGTACTATGTTAATGGTGTCGCCTTGCATTTGCCGCTGGTTGCTCGATATGCTCAAACTGTGGTGTCAGTTGATCACGAGTAGAATTGGCATGGGCTTGGCAGGTTGCAGGGTGTGTGTGTGTCGTGGTGCAGTGCGTTTCTACCCTCTACGTGTTGCTACTCTATAGCTGTGAAATCAATGGTTATGGCGTTTTCAAATGTTTCTTCTCCCGCTCCCTCCGTCCTTGACCCTTCTCTTCTCCGCTTGTCTTACCTGCCAGGTTTTTTTAGGAGTCTTTGGGCCTTTTCAACCCTGATCGCCAATTTTTCAGCCAAAAACATCTGAGGACGGGGCGTCGACCCGTTGGCTGGATAGCTGAGGTTGCCGCTAGCCCACCTGAGTTCAAGTCCCGGCTTGAACGCGTGGTGCTCGCGGAGTTTCTCCTATAAAAAAAATGCCAACGAGGGTTAGCCCTTGGGTTGGTCTCTTTTTTTCACCCAAAAACTTCCGGGAACATGTTCGGACGTGTCGGCAAACATCGGTCTGGACGTCTGTCATCCAACCGTGATCATCAAATGTTTGCACAAATGTTAGTAAGTTCAATATATGCAAACCGGATAAAATTTAACAAGCTCAAAACGAGCTTAAAGTAGAATAAACTAAACTAGGCATGGTATGCCTATAGTGCCATCGGCACGTCCCTTCTCAACCACGTCATTGCCGTCGCCGCTACAGTGTCGGAAGGCTCGCCAAGCGTCTTCGCATTTGAGCTCACCCCCCCCCCCAACACACACACACACACCGTGATCCGGTGTTCAGGCGCGGCGCCGCCTATTCGGAGTAGTAGCCGTCGAGCAGCCACCACGCCCGGGTTTCCTCGGTATCCGTCTTCTTGTCCATCTCGGTGACTGGTGGAGCCGTGGGAGAGGAGGACGAGCGTGTAGATAGGGTTTGTGGAGGAAAGGTTGGGCGACTTTAAAGCCGGAGTAGGCTTCTCGGTCATCACGCTGTCGTGAATGCGGATAGCCGAGTGGCCGGTCAAGTTGGAGTGATTGCACAGACGGTCCTATAGAGGACACCAAATAGGGGTTTTGGGTGGGTCCAGGGTGTCGGAGTCCGACATGGAGATGTGGAGAACGCCCGGACTCCCCGAGAGCTCTCACCCTACTACAATTTAGCATTGATGTAGGACCAAAAGTATGTCTAGATGAAGGAAATATGCCCTAGAGGCAATAATAAAGTTATTATTTATTTCCTCATATCATGATAAATGTTTATTATTCATGCTAGAATTGTATTAACCGGAAACATGATACATGTGTGAATACATAGATAAACATATAGTCACTAGTATGCCTCTACTTGACTAGCTCATTAATCAAAGATGGTTATGTTTCCTAACCATAGACATGTGTTGTCATCTGATTAATGGGATCACATCATTAGGAGAATGATGTGATTGACATGACCCATCCCGTTAGCTTAGCACATGATCGTTTAGTATTCGCTATTGCTTTCTTCATGACTTATACATGTTCCTGTAACTATGAGAATTATGCAACTCCGTTCATTGGAGGAACACTTTGGGTACTACCAAGCGTCACAACGTAACTGGGTGATTATAAAGGAGTACTACAGGTGTCTCCGAAGGTACATGTTGAGTTGGCGTATTTCAAGATTAGGTTTTGTCACTCCGATTGTCGGAGAGGTATCTGTGGGCCCTCTCGGTAATACTCATCACTTAAGCCTTGCAAGCATTATAACTAATGAGTTAGTTGTGAGATGACGTATTACAGAACGAGTAAAGAGACTTGCCGGTAACGAGATTGAACTAGGTATTGGATACCGACGATCGAATCTCGGGCAAGTAACATACCGATGACAAAGGGAACAACGTATGTTGTTATGCGGTTTGACCGATAAAGATCTTCGTAGAATATGTAGGAACCAATATGGGCATCCAGGTCCCGCTATTGGTTATTGACCGAGAATGGTTCTAGGTCATGTCTACATAGTTCTCGAACCCGTAGGGTCCGCACGCTTAACGTTTCGATGACAGTTTTATTATGAGTTTATAGGTTTTGATGTACCGAAGTTCGTTCGGAGTCCCAGATGTGATCACAGACATGACAAGGAGTCTCGGAATGGTCGAGACATAAAGATTGATATATTGGAAGCCTATGTTTGGACATCGGAAAGGTTCCGGGTGAAATCGGCATTTTACCGGAGTATCGGGAGGTTACCGGAACCCCCCGGGGGGTTAATGGGCCTACATGGGCCAAGAGGGAGAAGAGGAAGGAGCGAGGAGGGGCGCGCCTCCCCTCCTAGTCCGAATAGGGCGAGGGAAGAGGCGGCGCCCCTTTCCTTCTCCTTTCCTCCTCTTTCCCCTCTCTCCTACTCCAACTTGAAAAAGGGGAGTCCTACTCCCGGTGGGAGTAGGACTCCCCCCCTTGGCGCGCCCCCTAGGCCGGCGGCCTCCTCCCCCTTGGCTCCTTTATATACGGGGGAAAGGGGCACCCCATAGACACACAAGTTGATCTACGGATCGTTCTTTAGCCGTGTGCGGTGCCCCCTTCCACCATATTCCACCTCGGTCATATCGTCGTGAAGCTTAGGCGAAGCCTGCGCCGATAGAACATCAAGATCGCCACCACGCCGTCGTCTTGACGGAACTCTCCTCGACACTCGGCTGGATCGGAGTTCGAGGGACGTCATCGAGCTGAACGTGTGCTGAACTCGGAGGCTCCGACGTTCGGTGCTTGGATCGGTCGGATCGTGAAGGCGACGACTACATCAACCGCGTTGTGCTAACGCTTCGCTTACGGTCTCACGAGTGCGTGGGACGAACACTCTCCCTCTCGTTGCTATATCATCACCATGATCTTGCGTGTGCGTAGGAATTTTTTGAAATTACTCGTTCCCCAATGATGGCATCCGAGCCTAGGTTTTATGCGTTGATGTTATATGCACGAGTAGAACACAAGTGAGTTGTGGACGATATAAGTCATACTTCCTACCAGCATGTCATACTTTGGTTCAGCGGTATTATGAGATGAAGCGGCCCGGACCGACATTACGCGTACGCTTACGCGAGACTGGTTTCACCGTTACGAGCACTCGTGCTTAAAGGTGACTGGCGGGTGTCTGTCTCTCTTACTTTAGTTGAACCGAGTGTGGCTACGCCCAGTCCTTGTGAAGGTTAAAACAGAGTCTATTTGACAAACTATCGTTGTGGTTTTGATGCGTAGGTAAGAACGGTTCTTGCTAAGCCCGTAGCCACGTAAAATTTGCAACAACAAAGTAGAGGACGTCTAACTTGTTTTTGCAGGGCATGTTGTGATGTGATATGGTTAAGACATGATGCTATATTTTATTGTATGAGATGATCATGTTTTGTAACCGAAGTTATCGGCAACTGGCAGGAGCCATATGGTTGTCGCTTTATTGTATGAAATGCAACGCATACTGTAATTGCTTTACTTTATCACTAAGCGGTAGCGATAGTCGTAGAAGCAATAGATGGCGAAACGACAACGATGCTACGATGGAGATCAAGGTGTCGCGCCGGTGGCGATGGTGATCAATGATTAGCCGAGATGGAGATCACAAGCACAAGATGATGATGGCCATATCATATCACTTATATTGATTGCATGTGATGTTTATCCTTTATGCATCTTATCTTGCTTTGATTGATGGTAGCATTTTAAGATGATCTCGCTAATTATCAAGAAGTGTTCTCCCGAGTATGCACCGTTGCAAAAGTTCTTCGTCTTTGAGACACCACGTAATGATCGGGTGTGATAGGCTCTACGTTCAAATACAACGGGTGCAAAACAGTTGCACACGCGAATACTCGAGTTAAACTTGACGAGCCTAGCATATCTGAGATATGGCCTCGGAACACGGAGACCGAAAGGTCGGCGTGAATCATATAGTAGATATGATCAACATAGAGATGTTCACCATTGAAACTACTCCATCTCACGTGATGATCGGACATGGTTTAGTTGATTTGGATCACGTGATCACTTAGATGACTAGAGAGATGTCTGTCTAAGTGGGAGTTCTTAAGTAATATAATTAATTGAACTTAAATTTATCATGAACTTAGTACCGATAGTATTTTGCTTGTCTATGTTTGTTTGTAGATAGATGGCTCGTCTTTGTTGTTCCGTTGAATTTTAATGCGTTCCTTGAGAAAGCAAAGTTGAAAGATGATGGTAGCAATTACACGGATCGGGTCCGTAACTCGAGGATTATCCTCATTGCTGCATGTAAGAGTTACGTCCCGAAGCACCGCTGGGTGCCGTGCCTGCTTCTGATCTAACCGACGACGTTAAGAACGTCGGCGAGCAAAGCCGATGACTACTCTATAGTTCGATGTGCCATGCTTTACGGCTTAGAACCGGGTCTTCAACGACGTTTTGAGCGTCATGGAGCATATGAGATGTTCCAGAGTTGAAGTTAATATTTCAAGCAAATGCCCGGATTGAGAGATATGAAGTCTCCAATAAGTTCTATGACCGCAAGATGGAGGAGAACAGTTACGTCGGTGAGCATATACTCAAAATGTGCGGGTATAATAATCACTTGATTCAACGGGAGTTAATCTTCCGGATGATAGCGTCATTGATGAAATTCTCCAATCATCGCCACCAAGCTACAAGAGCTTCGTGATGAACTATAATATGCAAGGGATGAACTAGACTATTCCGAGCTCTTCGCGATCTTTGAAAGCAGCGGAGGTAGAAATCAAGAAGGAGCATCAAGTGTTGATGGTCAACAAGACCACTAGTTTCAAGAAGAAGGGCAAAGGGAAGAAGAAGGGAACTTCAAAAGAACAGCAAGCAAGTTGTTGCTCAAGAGAAGAAACCCAAGTCCGGACCTAAGCACAAATCGAGTGCTTCTATCGCAAGCGATCGACCTCGAAGCGGAACTGCCCCAAGTATTTGGCGGATAAAAGGATGGCAAAGTGAACAAAGGTATCGTGATATACATGTTATTGATGTGTACCTTACTAATGCTCCTGAGAGCACTGGTATTTGATCTTGGTTACATTGCTAATATTTGCAACTCAAGCAGGGACTACGGATTAGCGAAGATTAGCTAAGGACGAGGTGACGACGATGCGTGAGGAAATGGTTCCAAAGTCGATGTGATCGCGGTCGGCACGCTACCTCTACATCTACCATCGGGATTAGTTTTAGACCTAAATAGTTGTTATTTGGTGCCTGCGTTGAGCATGAACATTATATCTGGATCTTGTTTGATACGAGACGGTTATTCATTTAAATCAGAGAATAATGGTTGTTCTATTTATATGAGTAATATCTTTTATGGTCATGCACCCTTGAGGAGTGGTCTATTTTTATTAAATCTCGATAGTAGTGATACACATATTCATAGTGTTGAAACCAAAAGATGCAGAGTTGATAATGATAGTACAACTTATTTGTGGCACTGTCGTTTAGGTCATATCGGTGTAAAGCGCATGAAGAAGCTCCATACTGATGGGCTTTTGGAATCACTTGATTATGAATCACTTGGTACTTGCGAACCGTGCCTTATGGGCAAGATGACTAAAACACCGTTCTCCGGTACTATGGAGAGAGCAACAGATTTGTTGGAAAACATACATACAGATGTATGTGGTCCAATGAATGTTGAGGCTCGTGGCGGATATCGTTATTTTCTCACCTTCACAGATGATTTGAGCAGATATGGGTATATCTACTTAATGAAACACAAGTCTGAAACATTTGAAAAGTTCAAAGAATTTCAGAGTGAAGTAGAAAATCATCGTAACAAGAAAATAAAATTTCTACGATCTGATCGTGGAGGGGAATATTTGAGTTACGAGTTTGGTCTACACTTGAAACAATGCGGGATAGTCTCGCAACTCACGCCACGTGGAACACCACAACGCAATGGTGTGTCCAAACGTCGTAATCGTACTTTACTTGATATGGTGCGATCTATGATGTCTCTTACCGATCTACCGCTATCGTTTTGGGGTTATGCTTTAGAGACAGCTGCATTCTCGTTAAATAGGGCACCATCAAAATCCGTTGAGACGACGCCTTATGAACTATGGTTTGGCAAGAAACCAAAGTTGTCGTTTCTTAAAGTTTGGGGCTGCGATGCTTATGTGAAGAAACTTCAACCAGATAAGCTCGAACCCAAATCGGAGAAATGTGTCTTCATAGGATACCAAAAGGAGACTATTGGGTACACCTTCTATCACAGATCTGAGGGCAAGATTTTCGTTGCTAAATTCGGATCCTTTCTAGAGAAGGAGTTTCTCTCGAAAGAAGTGAGTGGGAGGAAAGTAGAACTTGATGAGATAACTGTATCTACTCCCTTATTGGAAGGTAGTTCACCACAAGAACCGGTTCCTGTGACAACTACACCAATTACTGAGGAAGTTAATGATATTGATCATGAAACTTCAGATCAAGTTTCTCTTGAACCTCGTGAGGTCTACAGAGTAAGATCCGCACTGAGTGGTACGGCAATCCTATTCTGGAAGTCATGTTACTTGACCATGATGAACCTACGAACTATGAGGAAGTGATGATGAGCCCAGATTCCGCAAAATGGCTAGAGGCCATGAAATCTGAGATGGGATCCATGTATGAAAACAAAGTATGGACTTTCGTTGACTTGCCCGATGATCGGCAAGCAATTGAGAATAAATGGATCTTTAAGAAGAAGACTGACGCTGATGGTAATGTAACTATCTATAAAGCTCGACTTGTTGCGAAAGGTTTTCGACAAGTTCAAGGGGTTGACTACGATGAGACTTTCTCACCCGTAGCAATGCTTAAGTCTGTCCGAATCATGTTAGCTATTGCTGCATTTCATGATTATGAAATTTGGCAAATGGATGTCAAGACTGCATTCTTGAATGGATTTCTAGAAGAAGAGTTGTATATGATGCAGCCGGAAGGTTTTGTTGATCCAAAAGGTGATAACAAAGTGTGCAAGCTCCAGCGTTCCATTTATGGACTGGTGCAAGCATCTCGGAGTTGGAATAAACGCTTTGATAGTGTGATCAAAGCATATGGTTTTATACAGACTTTTGGAGAAGCCTGTATTTACAAGAAAGTGAGTGGGAGCTCTGTAGCATTTCTAGTTTTATATGTAGATGACATATTGTTAATTGGAAATGATATAGAATTTCTGGATAGCATAAAGGGATACTTGAATAAAAGTTTTTCGATGAAAGACCTCGGTGAAGCTGCTTATATATTGGGCATCAAGATCTATAGAGATAGATCAAGACGCTTAATAGGACTTTCACAAAGCACATACCTTGACAAAATTTTGAAAAAGTTCAAAATGGATCAGGCAAAGAAAGGATTCTTGCATGTGTTACAAGGTGTGAAGTTGAGTCAAACTTAATGCCCGACCACAAGCAGAAGATAGAGAGAAAATGAAAGATGTTCCTATGCTTCAGCCATAGGCTCTATCATGTATGCAATGTTGTGTACCGGACTGACGTATGCTTAGCAATAAGTTTAGCGGCGGTACCAAAGTAATCCAGAGTGGATCATTGGACAGCGGTCAAGAACATCTGAAATACCGAAAAGGACTAAGGATATGTTTCTCGTATATGGAGGTGACAAAGAGCTAGTCGTAAGAGGTTACGTCGATGCAAGCTTTGACACCGATCCGAGACGATTCTAAATCGCAAACCGGATCGTGTTTATATTAAGCGGTGGAGCTGTAAGTTGGTGCAGTTCTAAACAAAGCGTCGTGGCGGGATCTACATGTGAAGCGGAGTATATAGCTGCTTCAAGTAGAAAATGAAGGAGTGCGGATGAAGGAGTTCATTTCCGATCTAGGTGTCATACCTAGTGCATCGGGACCAATGAAGATCTTCGTGACAATCTTGGTGCAATTGCCTTGGCAAAGGAATCCAGATTTCACAAGAGGACCAAGCACATCAAGAGACGCTTCAATTCCATCCGGGACCAAGTCCAAGTGGGAGACATAGAAATTTGCAAGATACATACGGATCTGAATGTTGCAGACCCGTTGACTAAGCCTCTCTCACGAGCAAAACATGATCAGCACCAAGACTCCATGGGTGTTAGAATCATTACTATGTAATCTAGATTATTGACTCTAGTGCAAGTGGGAGATCAAGGAAATATGCCCTAGAGGCAATAATAAAGTTATTATTTATTTCCTCATATCATGATAAATGTTTATTATTCATGCTAGAATTGTATTATCCGGAAACATGATACATGTGTGAATACATAGACAAACATATAGTCACTAGTATGCCTCTACTTGACTAGCTCATTAATCAAAGATGGTTATGTTTCCTAACCATAGACATGTGTTGTCATCGATTAATGGGATCACATCATTAGGAGAATGATGTGATTGACATGACCCATCCGTTAGCTTAGCACATGATCGTTTAGTATTCTCGCTATTGCTTTCTTCATGACTTATACATGTTCTGTAACTATGAGAATTATGCAACTCCGTTTACGGAGGAACACTTTGGGTACTACCAAACATCACAACGTAATCGGGTGATTATAAAGGAGTACTACAGGTGTCTCCGAAGGTACATGTTGAGTTGGCGTATTTCGAGATTAGGTTTTGTCACTCCGATTGTCGGAGAGGTATCTCTGGGCCCTCTCGGTAATACTCATCACTTAAACCTTGCAAGCATTATAACTAATGAGTTAGTTGTGAGATGACGTATTACAGAACGAGTAAAGAGACTTGCCGGTAACGAGATTGAACTAGGTATTGGATACCGACGATCGAATCTCGGGCAAGTAACATACTGATGACAAAGAGAACAACGTATGTTGTTATGCGGTTTGACCGATAAATATCTTCGTAGAATATGTAGGAACCAATATGGGCATCCAGGTCCCGCTATTGGTTATTGACGGAGAATGGTTCTAGGTCATGTCTACATAGTTCTCAAACCCGTAGGGTCCGCACGCTTAACGTTTCGATGACAGTTTTATTATGAGTTTATAAGTTTTGATGTACCGAAGTTTGTTCGGAGTCCCGGATGTGATCACGGACATGACGAGGAGTCTTGGAATGGTCGAGACATAAAGATTGATATATTGGAAGCCTATGTTTGGACATCGGAAAGGTTCCGGGTGAAATCGACATTTTACCGGAGTACCGGGAGGTTACCGGAACCCCCCGGGGAGTTAATGGGCCTACATGGGCCAACAGGGAGAAGAGGAAGGAGCCAGGACGGGGCCGCGCGCCCCTCCCCCTCCTAGTCCGATTAGGACAAGGGAAGGGGGGCGGCGCCCCCCCTTTCCTTCTCCTCTTCCTCCTCTTTCACCTCTCTCCTACTCCAACTTGAAAAAGGGGAGTCCTACTCCCGGTGGGAGTAGGACTCCCCCCCTTGGCGCGCCCCCTAGGCCGGCGGCCTCCTCCCCCTTGGCTCCTTTATATACGGGGGCAAGGGGCACCCCATAGACACACAAGTTGATCTACGGATCGTTCTTTAGCCGTGTGCGGTGCCCCCTTCCACCATATTCCACCTCGGTCATATCGTCGTGAAGCTTAGGCGAAGCCCTGCGCCGGTAGAACATCAAGATCGTCACCACGCCTTCGTCTTGTGGAACTCTCCTCGACACTCGGCTGGATCGGAGTTCGAGGGACGTCATCGAGCTGAGCGTGTCTTGAACTCGGAGGCTCCGTGACGTTCGGTGCTTGGATCGGTCGGATCGTGAAGACGTACGACTACATCAACCGCGTCGTGCTAACGCTTCCGCTTACGGTCTACGAGGGTACGTGGACGAACACTCTCCCCTCTCGTTGCTATATCATCACCATGATCTTGCGTGTGCGTAGGAATTTTTTTGAAATTACTACGTTCCCCAACACTAGATGGGGGTGATTAGACTACTTGACCAAATAAAAATCTATCATTTCCTCAAATTTTAGTTGTGGGCAGATTTTAGCAATAAGTACAAGTCAAGCAATCAACCTACACATGCAATTCTAAGAGTATAGTGATGGAAAGTAAAACATTGCATATGAAGGTAAAGGGAAGTGTTTGGAGAAGGCAAACGCAATGGATACACGAAGATTTTTGGCGTGGTTCTGATAGGTGATGATATCGTATGTCCACGTTGATGGAAGCTTCAACCCACGAAGGGTAACGGCTGCGTGAGTCCACGGAGGGTTCCACTCACGAAGGGTCCATGAAGAAGCAACCTTGTCTATCCCACCTTGGCCATCGTCCACGAAGGACTTGCCTCACTTGGATAGATCTTCACGAAGTAGGCGATCTCCTTGCCCGTAAAAACTTCTTGGTTCAACTCCACAACATGTAGGAGGCTCCCAAGCGACACCTAACCAAACTAGGAGACACCACTCTCCAAAGGGTAATAGACGGTGTATTGATGATGAATTCCTTGCTCTTGCGCTTCAAATGATAGTCTTCTCAACACTCAACTCTCTCTCACAGATTTGGCTATGTGGAAGAAGGATTTAAGTGTAAAGCAACTTGGGGAAGGCTAGTAATCAAGGTTCAAATGGTTGGAATGGAATCTCTTGATCTCAACACATGAGTAGGTGGTTCTCTCTCAGAAAATGAATGATGGAAGCGTGGGCACGTTGTGATGGCTCTCTCACATATATATAAGGGGGTGGAGGGGTATATTTAGCCTCCACACAAAATCCAACCGTTACACGCATTTGACTCATCTCGGTGGGACTGAATGGTGAAACTCGGTGGCACCGATCAGTTCAAAAATGTGAACGCTAGAAATCTCGGTGGGACTGACTGGAACAACTTGGTGGGACTGATGTGTTAGGGCTTAGGGCAAACCTCGTCTCGGTGGCACGATTGCATCAACTTGGTGAGACCGAAGTGAAGCAATAAGGCAACAGGGAGTTGGTCAAGCCATCTTGGTGAGACCAAAATAATTGCAACAGTCAACAAAGAGTTGGCCAGGCCATCTCGTGAGACCGAGATCCGTATCGGTGAGACCGAACTGTTATTGTTTAGGCAGTGGCTATGTCAACTGAACTCGGTGGCGCCGGATAGGAAATATCGGTGGGGCCGAGTCTGGAAATTAGGGTTTGGACATATTTGGATGGAGAAAGTGGTTGAAGGTTTTGGAGCAATATTAGTAAGCACTTGAGCAGCCAGATCATTAAGCAACACCTCATATCCTTTTAATAGTATTGACTTTCCTATGGACTCAATGTGATATTGGATCACTAAATAGAAATGAAGAGTCTTGAGCTTTTACCAATCTTTGTCCTTAGCATTTTGAAGGGTCCACATCTCTAATCCATGCCATGCCAATCATTGAACATCTTGAAATATTTATCTGGAAAGGATATTAGTTCAATGAGCTATATGTTGTCATGAATTATCAAAACCACCCGGGGATTAGTTGCACTTTCAGTTGAAGGCCTAAAACTGCCCGAACGGCTCGGTTTGGATATTTGATGGCATTTTGATGACCCTCGTTGTAGATGCACACACCAGCTATATTTCTTGAAATATGAAAGTGCCCAAGTTTCACCATTATGTTCTCATCTTGTTTGGAACACTAGAAGTTCAAATGGCATTCAGGGATTTCACCAGATCCAGTTCAAATTTTGCATGATCTAGAGCATACTTGGATCATAGAACTAAATAAAAATATAAAGAGGAAAAGGTACCCAAATTTGACCAAAAAATACAAGTACAAAAGAAAAAAATGTGAATATTGTTCAAAAATCTATTTGGATATAACACCTAAAAAAAGCTGGAATTATGATTCAATCCCTCGAGGCAAGTCATCGTGGATGTTGAAACTTATGTGTTCTTGAAGGCATAGAAAAACAATATTTAGAAATCTGGTAACACCATTCATGTGATCCGCACCATCCATATAGAGCAAATTTTGATTTAGTAAAAATCTACAAAAAATAAGGTACTCTCTCCTATCCATATTACTTATCGTTGGTTTATTACAAAGTTTTTTTTTCTTATTTTTTAAAATAATTAGAATTGCCTACCAGATGTGTCACGTGGTTGGTTTAGTACAAAGTTAAAAGAAAGTATGAGAATCATAGTCAGAAAGTGGTAGCACGGGCCGTCTCTTCGAGCCTAACTAACTGTTTTAAAACAGGTAATTCATGTTTATTTTATTTTTTTGCATGGAATTAATGAAGGTTCTAGATGAGCAGCACTAGTAACCAAGCGACTAGATTTGACGTCCAAATGTTGTAGACGTACAAGACCTCGTCAGCATGCACGCTGTCATCCAGTTCGTAATGGATCTTGATGGAGACGCTGGATCGTGTAACAGCGTCATAATGCCAACGATAACGGCGGCCGGAATTGATGAATGCTCCGTGGTGTTAATCAATGCTGAACAAGTGTACGTACAGTACCATCCATTTTCCTGTAGTTGCTTTATGCTCCTGTCTGGAACATCCGCACCGGTGTGCTACAGTACTGTTCTATCTTGTTCGTGTGTACTAGTCATGCTAACAAATGGGCACACGACAGCTTAACGACTAAGCCGGGGAATGCTTGCCGGTCGTCTTCGTTATCCTCCTCGCCGTCGCCGGGGGTTTCTCCGGGTCACGTAACATCTCGTAGTAGTCCTAATCCGTAATCGTCGACGATCACGGCGGCTGAAACTTATCGACGCTATGTGTAATGCCAAGGCCCGAGGGCGTGTTTGCTTGGCATGCTAAGCTTGCTACACTTTGTCACGTCACAAGTTAAAAAAGTTTCGCTGTTTGGTTTGGAGTCACACTTATGGCAAGATTTCTTTAATGCAAACTAGACCCCACGTGTCATTGATTTAGAGAAGTGTGACAAGATTGGCTCAAGTGTGACAGTTCATTTGATCGCCTAAGCTTAGGCATGTGTGACAAAAATATGGCAAATGATGACAACTTTCCTATATGACCCAAACAACCCTAAAAGTTGTAAGTATCTGGTTTTGCACCCCGTTCCTCTATGATTCAAGCGAGTTGCGATGCAACAAGCAATATATAAACGTAACCAACCAGATCCGTTCCGTTGTGCAGAATCCTAAGTAAGGAACTCTTTGATTCATAATATATCATCGGAATTTTTGAGGATTCTATTTCTTAGGAATTTTGATCATAATCTATCATCTGAATTTTGGAGGATTCTATTTCTTAGGAATTTTGATCATAATCTATCATCTGAATTTTGGAGGATTCTATTTTGAGCCAACACTTGAAACTTATGCTACTGAATGCAAAAGTTTCTGTTTTTGCATAGAATCAAAGCAACTATCATCCAAATCATTCCAAGGCTTTACTTGGCTCAGACACTAATTAAAACACAAAAACACAACCATAACAGTAACATAATTGCGTGCACACAAAAACCAGAAAAAAACAGGAAAAATTAAGATAACTATTGGGTTGCCTCCCAACTAGCGATATTATTTTACGCCCCTAGCTAGGCGTAGTGCATAGTTTCAAGTGTTGTAATAAAAATGAGGGAGATCATTCATGCTCATCTCATACTCCCTCCTTTCAGCAGCAAACTTTCTTTAGGGCAAGCAAAAATAATCAAAAAGGTTAAATTTATCGGGGTACGGATCCGTAAGATCAACTTTAGGAGGAGGTTCCTCCTTTGGACCCTTATATGTAATGACTATTTCTTCATTGTAGATGTTTCTTTGATTATGATCCCTCAGCTTTTTCTGAAGCACATGCCCTAACATATTTTTTTTATAGCAAAATTATCGTTCTGTTCAGAACTTTTATCAAGTAATACGGATGGGGGAACCTTTTTCCTAAGATTTTCATTGTAAGAGGCATAATCCCGAGATTGTAATCTTCTTATTTCCTCTTGATTATAAAGAATTTCTTCTATAGGAGGGCAACCACAATTTATATTATAATGAGCAAATATTTTAGGTGCCTCTTTCATGATGTGTTAAAGTTCATAAGCCAAAGATATAGTGGTTACACGCTTATCAGAGGGATCATTAATGTTTGAGAATTCTAGAAGGATCCTTTGTATGGATGAATGCATGTGAACAAATTGCCTTTCGAGTTCAGTTATGAGCAAAGATATTCCATCAGCAATACTAGAAGTTCTATTAAGGATTGACCCTCCTAGCATAGGTAGCGTCCCGACACACGTAAAGAAATCATGGATGACACACTACTGTGATGGGGCTAGGCAGGGCGAACTTTTCCACGTAGTTACCACCACATTATCTTTCTAAGAAGGACATGAACCCTAACAAAATTATAAAAAATACCTAGAAATGGAGCCCTTCAGTCGGCAAAGGTCGGGATCCATCTCGCCTTCATGGAGCTAAGACCACAAGAGAAGAAGCAGATCGGCGGCACGAAGCAGATCGACGTTGGTGCCGACAGGAGGCAGGAAACCCAATCGCACACGCGCCTCCCATGTCACGTGCGAATGGGTACGAGTCCAAGAATTACGAACCAACCTGTGGTTGGATGGTTAGAGGGATTGTGGTATCCCCAGCCCACCAGGGTTCAAATCCTGGTGCTCGCATTTATTCCTGGATTTATTTCAGGATTTCCGGGGATGCACATTCAGTTGGAGGAGACGTTCCCGTCGACGATGAGGTGCCTACGGTGACTTCGTAAATTTCAAGATGATATGCCGGCTCAGTCTTTTGGAGGTGCTCATAGGGGTAGGGTGTGTGTGCGTTCATAGGGGTAAGTGTATGCGTTCATAGGGGTAAGTGTATTCGCGTGTATATGAGTTCTTGCGTTTGTATTGTGTTCAAAAAAGAATTGGGGATTGATAATGTACGTGTTAGGATATTTTCAGCCCGTATTACCCTATATATACTCCCAGCAAAACGTTTCACCTCTTCTTTTTTGCGAGAGAGAACGTTTCACCTCTTTATACAAAAGGTGACCGCACCAATCTGGATGCAGCTTTGCACGGTGAATTCTTTGCCATTATCTACTTGTACCGATAGATTTATCATTTTCACCAAAAGTATCGCCTCCTCATAGGACGACTATTTTTAGTGCGAGATGACAACAAGGTGTTAGAGCATCTACAACCAGACCAAAAAAATCACCGCTATACACTTGGGCTAATGGCCTGGTCTAGAAATTGCCACCCAACCAGATACCTCAAACCGGCTCTATACATTCGAGCTGGTCAGCACCCTCCCAAACCCAGCCCATATGTGGGACAAATACGTGGAAGCCCGGGTGCATTCAAACCGTAAGACTAATGAGAGCGGCCCTTCCCAAATCTCTTCATGATGTCCCCAACCAAGCCCAACCTTCTTCCTCTCCACTCTTCTGTCTCGTCCGCACAACCGTTGTCGTAGCTCCATCGTCGTCCCCAACCCATAGCGTCGCCATCTATGGACCCAACCCACAACGTCGTCCATCGTGCCACAAGTGGACAAGGGCGCCGCCGCTGAACGCTGCCCCAATACATCCATGTCCTCCATACATACACCTCGCACTTTATGTGTTCGATGAAATGTTCGAGCAGTTTTTTTATTCTTTTGCTCATTTGTAGGCACACGATAGATTCGTCGGATGATGAGTATGGGAACACGAACCTTGACGAATTCATATACAAAGAGTTCATTGGTTCGTCGGATTCGGATGGCAAAGATGCTGAAATGATGGGCATCCAGGAAGAATTGGAGAAGCAAGAGGAGCATGTTCTGAACTTCAAGGGTTCAATAAAGGGCATAAGAGTTGTTCCTCGAGATAGGATCTCTAGCACACGACTTCTCTACAAGGACTACTTGTAGGATCGAAAGTATGTCTAGAGGGGGGGGGGTGATTAGACTACTTGACCAAATAAAAACTTAACCTTTTCCCAATTTTAGTTCTTGGCAGATTTTAGCAACTTTGGACAAGTCAAGCAATCTTCACAATTCAAGCAAGCATGCAAAGAGTATATGAGCAGCGGAAAGTAAAGCATGCAACTTGCAAGAATGTAAAGGGAAGGGTTTGGAGAGTGCAAACGCAATAGGAGACATGGATGTTTTTGTCGTAGTTCAGATAGGTGGTGCTATCATACATCCACGTTGATGGAGACTTCAACCCACGAAGGGTAACGGCTGCGCGAGTCCTCGGAGGGCTCCACCCACGAAGGGTCCACGAAGAAGCAACCTTGTCTATCCCACCATGGCCATCGCCTACGAAGGACTTGCCTCACTAGCGGTAGATCTTCACAAAGTAGGTGATCTCCTTGCCCTTACAAACTCCTTGGTTCAACTCCACAATCTTGTCGGAGGCTCCCAAGTGACACCTAGCCAATCTAGGAGACACCACTCTCCAAGAAGTAACAAATGGTGTGTTGATGATGAACTCCTTTCTCTTGTGCTTCAAATGATAGTCTCCCCAACACTCAACTCTCTCTCACAGGATTTGGAGTTGGTGAAAAGAAGATTTGAGTGGAAAGCAACTTGGGGAAAGCTAGAGAGCAAGATTCATATGGTAGGAATGGAATATCTTGGCCTCAACACAAGTGTAGGTGGTTCTCTCTCAGAAAATGTAAGTTGGAAGTGTAGGTTCGTTCTGAAGGCTCTCTCCACGAATGAAGAGGAGGTGGAGGGGTATATATAGCCTCCGCACAAAATCTAACAATTACACAACTTGCCAATTGCTACGTCTTGAGCTTGCGTTGGTTTTCCTTGAAGAGGAAAGGGTGATGCAGCAATAGTAGCATAAGTCTTTCCCTCAGTTTTTGAGAACCAAGGTATCAATCCAGTAGGAGGCTCCTCAAAAGTCCCACGCACCTACACAAACAAACAAAGAACTCGCAACCATCGCAATAAAGGGGTTGTCAATCCCTTCACGGCCACTTGCGAAAGTGAGACTAATAGAGATAGTATGATAAGATAAATATATTTTTGGTATTTTATAATATAGATGCAAAAAGTAAAGATGCAAATAAAAGTAGATTGGAAGCAAATATGATAAGAGATAGACCCGGGGGCCATAGGTTTCACTAGAGGCTTCTCTCGAGATAGCATAAGTATTACGGTGGGTGAACAAATTACTGTCGAGCAATTGATAGAAAAGTGAATAATTATGAGATTATCTAGGCATGATCATGTATATAGGCATCACGTCGCAACAAGTAGACCGACTCACTGCACCTACTACTATTACTCCACACATCGACCGACTCCGCCTCGCATCTAGAGTATTAAGTTCATAAGAACAGAGTAACGCCTTAAGCAAGATGACATGATGTAGAGGGATAAACTCATGCAATATGATATAAACCCCATCTTTTTATCCTCGATGGCAACAATACAATACGTGCCTTGCAACCCTTTTTGTCACTGGGTAAGGACACCACAAGATTGAACCCAAAGCTAAGCACTTCTCCCATGGCAAGAAAGATCAATCTAGTAGGCCAAACCAAACTGATAATTCGAAGAGACTTGCAAAGATAACTCAATCATACATAAAAGAATTCAGAGGAGATTCAAATATTTCTCATAGATAAACTTGATCATAAATCCACAATTCATCGAATCTCGACAAACACACCGCAAAAAGAGTTTACATCGAATAGATCTCCACCAGAGAGGGGGAGAACATTGTATTGAGATCCAAAAAGAGAGAAGAAGCCATCTAGCTAATAACTATGGACCCGTAGGTCTGTGGTAAACTACTCACAACTCATCGGAGGTGCTATGGTGTTGATGTAGAAGCCCTCCATGGTCGATTCCCCCTTCGACGGAGCACGGGCGAAGGCTCCAAGATGGGATCTCACGGATACAGAAGGTTACGGTGGTGGAAATTGTGTTTCGTTGGCTCCCTGGATGTTTTTGGGGTACGTAGGCTTATATAGGAGGAAGAAGTATGTCTGTGGCCGCCCGAGGGGCCCACGAGACAGGGGGCGCGCCCTCCTATCTCGTGGAGGCCTCAGCTGCTTGTTGACTTGCACTACAAGTCCTCTGGATCATGTTCGTTCCAAAAATCATGCCCCCGAAGGTTTCATTCCGTTTGGACTCCATTTGATATTCCTTTTCTTCAAAATATTGAAATAGGCAAAAAAAACAGCAATACGGGCTGGGCCTCTGGTTAGTAGTTAGTCCCAAAAATGATATAAATGTGTAAAATAAAGCCCATAAACATCCAAAAGGGGTAATATAATAGCATGGAACAATCAAAAATTATAGATACGTTGGAGACTTATCACCAATCTCGGTGGGACCAAATTGATAAACTCGGTCTGACTGATTCAGCAAATCTAGTGACCGTTAGGATTTTCGGTGGGACCGACATGCAACTCGGTAGGACCGATATGGTTAGGGTTAGGGCATAACGTAATCTCGTTGAGACCGATTACACAAACTCGGTGAGATCGATTTTGGTAATAAGCTAACCAGAGAGTTGGTCAGGTAAACTCGGTGGGACCAATTCGCTCATTTCGGTGAGACCAAAATGTTATGAAAGGGAAACAGAGAGTTTACATTGCAATCTCGGTAGGACCGATTACGCAAACTCGGTGAGACCGATTTTGGTAATGGACATACGCAGAGAGATTACAATCCCATCTCGGTGAGACCGATTTGCCTAGGGTTTGTGGCAGTGGCTATGACAACTGAACTCGGTGGCGCCGGATAGAAAGAATCGGTGGGGCCAAGTTTGACTTTTGGTTTAGGTCATATGTGGATGTGAGAAAGTAGTTGAGGGCTTTGGATCATATCACTAAGCACTTTGAGCAAGCAAGCCATTAAGCAACACCTCATCCCCTCTTGATAGTATTGGCTTTTCTTATAGACTCAATGTGATCTTGGATCACCAAAATAGAGAATGTAGAGTCTTGTTCTTTGAGCTTGAGCCAATCCTTTGTCCTTAGCATCTTGAAGGGGTTCCACATCCTCTAGTCCATTCCACTTCATTGTTGAACTTATCTGGAACATACTAGGTAAAAGTGTTAGTCGAACAAGAGATATGTTGACATTAATTACCAAAACAACCTAGGGAGCACTTGTGCTTTCAATCTCCCCCTTTTTGGCAATTCATGAAAACATACATCAAAGCTTTAGATAAAGATGTAGAGAATAGCAAGTAAAGCTTTGGAAAGACATGTAACATGCATAGGCTCCCCCTACATGTATGCAATCATGTGAATATGGAATATAGGAGCATGTGAATGCATAAACATGATAGAGTAAGCAATGTGTTACATGTATCTTGGCTATATGCATCAGAGCAAAAGATGTGAATTTGGGAAATGTACCTTCATGCTCATGAGTCTTTCTTGCAAACAGTATGTACATCAGCAAGAATTTCTCGTACACATGACTGTGATGCATATACTTACCTTGTGGTCTTGAGTTGGCTTAGGATGGGATGAACCTGCGTAAACAAGGTTAGATAACACAGATACACATACTGGCCAGAGCAAACAAAAGAAACCACAAGAGTACCAAGACTGGGATGACATGTCGAGTGAGTACTAAGTAACACATCGGATATAGACATGTCCCCAAAGGTAAAGATGTGCAACGACTTCAAATAATTTCTTTCCCTTAGAAGTCTTGATCCCCTTGAATCTAGCATGGGATACTGGGAGAAGATAGGGAACAAAAAATCAGAGCAAAATCAGAGCTCAAAGAAAATAAACAGAGCTAATGCAAACGAGCAAATATGAACATGTCTTTCCCTTCTTGAAGACATGTGATTTCTCTCCTCTTGAACACCAAGCATCTGGGGTCCTTGATGATTACTCTTTCTCCCCTTGAGTATTCTCTCCCCCTATAGATGTGATTAAGCTTTGATGTGATCTTTCTCTCCCCCTTTGACATCAATTTCCAAGAAGGGTTCTTCTGGATTTTTGTCATGATGGGTTTGGTCCTAGAATCAGAACAAAGTAGTAAGTTGAATGTGATGCTGGTCGAGGACAAGATTCATTGAGTGGAGATGGATCAGAAAGAATGAAGAAACAAGTGGCAAGCTGTCTTTCCTGTAGTGAAATCGGTGGCACTGAGTTGTATGTTTTGATTGTACCGAAAGGATTCGGTTGGACCAAAGGCATCAGACCGGTGAGGCCGAGTTCATCACAGAGAAAACACTTGTCACCTCAGCTCACTAGACAAGTAAGATCTCACAAAGATTTGCAAGGAATTAACTGAAGGATTTGCAATGAATTGGATGTAGGGAATGCAGAACAGAAAATAAAAGAGAAGAAATCTAGATGAAGTTTTTTTTGAAAGGGGAAACAAATATGCATGAGACAAATGCAAGAGCACAGAAAAGAACACAAGAAAACTTTATCTAGAATTGGTCGGCGACAAAGTCACCTATGTTAGAGTATATTGACTTAGGAGTCAAGTGAGATCACTTGATCATAGGTCATACTCATCGTTTAAGCTCAAAATGGGGTTACCATTTTTTGTTTAAGCATCTTGATGTATTCACATCTTATCGAGTTCCTTTGACTCATGACTTGGAGTAAATCTTCTCTAAGATGGAATAACATACCTTGGGTGGTGGTGTTGATCATGATCATGTAGTTGAACTTGTGTGGGTTGCTCAAGGTTGATGTAGTTGGGAGAACCACTCGGAATTTGAGTTCGTCTACCTACATGGGTTAGTTTTTGCAAGGAAGAGCACTTGTGTATCCAAAATGACAATCATGAAACTCAACATAATTTGTCAAAGGATATGTTTGAATGGTTTCGTGCTTCCTTGTCTTCAACCATCGTTGTGTAGAAACTTGGTGATGCAGAGATTGCTCAAGATGTGAATGAGTTGCAATCTCATAGATTTAGATTCATCCAAGTACCTACACGGGTTAGATAACATGCAAGGTGCAAATATATCCAAGACATAAGATAGTCAACATAAGAGAAATATCAAGGATTAGTCATCGACTCATGTCTTGCATGTATCCAAAATGGAGTTCCTACTCCAAGTTTGAAGCATCAATGATGTTCAATTCACCTCTTAACCTGCAAAACACTTTCTCATCAAGTGGTTTAGTGAATATATCAGCTAATTGCTTTTCGGTGCGAACATGCTTAAGATTAATGTCCCCTTTAGCAACATGATCTCGAATGAAATGATGACGAACTTCAATATGCTTAGTTCAAGAATGTTGCATGGGATTGTGAGCAACCTTGATAGCACTTTCATTGTCACAAAGTAATGGAACATGTTTCACATATATCCCATAATCTTTAATAGTTTGGGTCATCCAAAGCAATTGAGCACAACATGAACCAGCGGCTATGTATTCCGCTTTGGCGGTGGACGAGGATACCGAGTTTTGTTTCTTGGAAGACCAAGATACAAGAGATCTACCAATAAATTGACAATTACCCGATGTGGACTTTCTATCAACCTTGTCACCGGCATAGTCCGAGTCGGAGTAGCCAACAAGATCGAAAGAGGCCCTCTTTGGATACCAAATGCCAAAGTTTGGTGTATATGGATTAAGTATCTCACTATCCTTTTCACGGCCTTAAGATGACATTCTTTAGGAGCAGCTTGATATCATGCACACATGCACACACTTAGCATAATATCGGGACGTGAAGCACATAGATATAACAATGAACCAATCATAGAGCGATAAACCTTTTGATCGACCGGTTCACCATCTTTGGTCAAATCAAGATGTCCACTAGTAGGCATGGGTGTAGTCATAGCTTTGCATTCTTGCATATTGAACTTCTTGAATAAGTCCTTGGTGTACTTCGTTTGAGAGACAAAGGTACCTTCCTTAGTTTGCTTGATTTGCAAACTAAGAAAGAATTTGAGTTCACTCATCATCGACATCTCAAACTTCTCCGACAGTAGCTTTCCAAACTTTTCACTGAAGTGAGGGTTAGTTGAACCAAATATAATATGATCAACGTAGATTTGGCACACAAATAGTTCTCCATTAACCATTTTAGTAAAAAGAGTACAACAAATTTTTCCAATTTCAAAGCCTTTTTCAATAAGGAACTTGCTCAAGCATTTATACCACGCTCTAGGAGCTTGTTTAAGACCATAAAGAGCTTTATGAAGTTTGTAAACATGATCAAGTCTCTTAGGATTAACAAAGCCGGGAGGTTGCTTAACATAAACTTCCTCCTCTATTTCACCATTTAGAAAAGCACTTTTAATGTCCATTTGGTACAAGGTGATATCATGGTGATTAGCATAGGCAAGTAAGATGCGAATGGACTCAAGTCTAGCAACGGGAGCATAAGTCTCACAATAGTCCATACCTTCAACTTGTGTGTAGCCTTGGGCGACGAGACGTGCTTTGTTGCGAACTACTTGTCCATCTTCGTCTTGCTTGTTGCGAAATACCCATTTGGTACCGATGATGTTGTGGTTGTTGTTGGGCTTCTCAACTAATGTCCAAACTTGATTTCTCTCAAAGTTGTGTAGCTCTTCATGCATGGCATTTATCCAATCTGGATCTTCCAAAGCTTCTTCAACCTTCATAGGTTCAATGCTAGAGATGAATGAATAGTGTTCACAAATGTTAGCTAAACGAGTTTTAGAGCGAGTGATTCTCCCGGTTTGGATGTCATTGTAGATTTGCTCGACGGAATGGTCTTTAGCAATTCTTGCTTGAATTCGTGAAAGCTTTTGCTTGGATCTTGGTTTAACATCTTCTTCATCTTGTTCTTCTTGGCCTTCTTCATTGTTGACGTTGTTGTTCTCTTGTCGTGGTGGAAAAGGAGGTTGTTGGCGTTCATCTTGGTGCACTTCCTCGTTTTCTTCATCTTGGTGTGTCCCACTTGTGGATGCTTCCGGATCAACTCTTGGTTCACCTTGTTGTGAGGTAGAAGTTTCCACTTGGACGGACGAGGTACTCTCCTTCACCTCTATTGGACGAATCTTGCCAATAGACAAGTCTTGGATTGCTTCCAAGGGATCTTTGTCTCCTACATCAATTGGCAATTGCTCTACTTGCTCTAAATGCTTGCTCTGATACCACTTGTAGGATCGAAAGTATGTCTTGAGGGGGGTGATTAGACTACTTGACCAAATAAAAACTTAACCTTCTCCCAATTTTAGTTCTTGGCAGATTTTAGCAACTTTGGACAAGCCAAGCAATCTTAACACAATTCAAGCAAGCATGCAGAGAGTATATGAGTAGCGGAAAGTAAAGCATGCAACTTGCAAGAATGTAAAGGGAAGGGTTTGGAGAGTGCAACCGCAATAGGAGACACGGATGTTTTTGTCGTGGTTCCGATAGGTGGTGCTATCGTACATCCACGTTGATGGAGACTTCAACTCATGAAGGCTAACGGCTGCGCGAGTCCACGGAGGGCTACACCCACGAAGGGTCCACGAAGAAGCAACCTTGTCTATCCCACCATGGTCGTCGCCCACGAAGGACTTGCCTCACTAGCGGTAGCTCTTCACGAAGTAGGCGATCTCCTTGCCCTTACAAACTCCTTGGTTCAACTCCACAATCTTGTCGGAGGCTCCCATGTGACACCTAGCCAATCTAGGAGATACCACTCTCCAAGAAGTAACAAATGGTGTGTTGATGATGAACTCCTTGCTCTTGTGCTTCAAATGATAGCACAGGATTTGGATTTGGTGGAAAGAAGATTTCAGTGGAAGGCAACTTGGGGAAGGCTAGAGATCAAGATTCATATGGTAGGAATGGAATATCTTGGCCTCAACACAAGTGTAGGTGGTTCTCTCTCAGAAAATGCAAGTTGGAAGTGTAGGTTCGTTCTGATGGCTCTCTCCACGAATGAAGAGGAGGTGGAGGGGTATATATAGCCTCCACACAAAATCTAACCATTACACACAACTTGCCAATCTCAGTGGGACCGAATTGATAAACTCGGTCTGACCGATTCAGCAAATCTAGTGACCTTTAGGATTTTCGGTGGGACCGACATGCAACTCGATAGGACCGATATGGTTAGGGTTAGGGCATAACGCAATCTTGGTGAGACCGATTACACAAACTCGGTGAGACCGATTTTGGTAATAAGCTAACCAGAGAGTTGGTCAAGTAAACTCCGTGGGACCGATTCGCTCATTTCGGTGAGACCGAAATGTTATGAAAGGGAAACAGAGAGTTTACATTGCAATCTCAGTAGGACCGATTACGCAAACTCAGTGAGACCGATTTTGGTAATGGACATACACAGAGAGATTACAATCCCATCTCGGTGAGACCGAGATCCCTATCGGTGAGACCGATTTTCCTAGGGTTTGTGGCAGTGGCTATGACATCTGAACTCGGTGGCGCCGGATAGAAAGAGTTGGTGGGGCCGAGTTTGACTTTTGGTTTTGGTCATATGTGGATGTGAGAAATTAGTTGAGGGCTTTGGAGCATATCACTAAGCACTTTGAGCAAGCAAGCCATTAAGCAACACATCATCCCCTCTTGATAGTATTGGCTTTTCCTATACACTCAATGTGATCTTGGATCACTAAAATAGAAAATGTAGAGTCTTGTTCTTTGAGCTTGAGCCAATCCTTTGTCCTTATAATCTTGAAGGGATTCCACATCCTCTAGTCCATGCCACTTCATTGTTGAACATATCTGAAACATACTAGGTAAATGTGTTAGTCCAACAAGAGATATGTTGACATTAATTACCAAAACCACCTAGGGAGCACTTGTGCTTTCACTACTTCATACCAGACTGAACATACCATGAAGGGTTTCGACGTCCCTTTCGAATGAGCAAAAAATTGTTCTTGCACATTGTAAATGTTGCGGGGGAGAGTGATGACTTCTTCAAGTTGAGGAAGGATTGTTGTTGACAACCCACCCCATCCCCCTGTTGGGGAACGTAGTAATTTCAAAAAAATTCCTACGCACACGCAAGATCATGGTGATGCATAGCAACGAGAGGGGAGAGTGTTGTCCACGTACCCTCGTAGGGCGAAAGCGGAAGCGTTAGCACAACGCGGTTGATGTAGTCGTGCGTCTTCACGGCCCGACCGATCAAGCACCGAAAGCACAACACCTCCGAGTTCTTGCACACGTTCAGCTCGATGACGTCGCTCGAACTCTGATCCAGCCGAGTGTCGAGGGAGAGTTCCGTCAGCATGACGGCGTGGTGACGATGATGATGTTCTACCGATGCAGGGCTTCGCCTAAGCACCGCTACAATATTATCGAGGTGGAATATAGTTGAGGGGGGCACCGCACACGGCTAATAGATCTCAAGGATCAATTGTTGTTATCTCTAGAGGTGCCCCCCTACCCCCGTATATAAAGGATCAAGGGGGAGGGGCGGCCGGCCAGGAGGGGGCGCGCTAGGAGGAGTCCTACTCCCACCGGGAGTAGGACTCCCTCCTTTCCTTGTCCAAGTAGGAGAGGGGAAGGAAGGGAGAGAGGGGAAGAAGGAAAGGGGGCGCCGCCCCCCTCCTTATCCTATTCGGACTAGAGGGGGAAGGGGTGCGCGGCCTGCCCTGGCCGCCCCTCCTCTCCTCCACTTTGGGCCCATGAGGCCCATTAACCCCCCGGGGGATTCTGGTAACCCCCCCGGTACTCCGGTATATATCCGATAACCCTCGGAACCATTCCGGTGTCTGAATATAGTCGTCCAATATATCAATCTTCATGTCTTGACCATTTCGAGACTCCTCGTCATGTCCGTGATCACATCCGGGACTCCGAACTATCTTCGGTACATCATAACTCATAAACTCATAATATAACGGTCATCTAACTTTAAGCGTGCGGACCCTACGGGTTCGAGAACTATGTAGACATGACCGAGACACGTCTCCGGTCAATAACCAATAGCGGAACCTGGATGCTCATATTGGCTCCTACATAGTCTACGAATATCTTTATCGGTCAAACCGCATAACAACATACGTTGTTCCTTTTGTCATAGGTATGTTACTTGCCCGAGATTCGGTCGTCGGTATCTCAATACCTAGTTCAATCTCATTACCGGTAAGTCTCTTTACTTGTTATGTAATGCATCATCCCGCAAATAACTCATTAGTCACATATTGCTTGCAAGGCTTATAGTGATGTGCATTACCGAGAGGGCCCAGAGATACCTCTCCGACAATTGGAGTGACAAATCCAAATCTCGAAATATGCCAACTCAACAAGTACCTTCGGAGACACCTGTAGAGCACCTTTAAAATCACCCAGTTACGTTGTGACGTTTGGTAGCACACAAAGTTTTCCTCCGGTAAACGGGAGTTGCATAATCTCATAGTCATAGGAACATGTAGAAGTCATGAAGAAAGCAATAGCAACATACTAAACGATCAAGTGCTAAGCTAATGGAATGGGTCAAGTCAATCACATTATTCTATAATGATGTGATCTCGTTTAATCAAATGACAACTCATGTCTATGGCTAGGAAACTTAACCATCTTTGATTCAATGAGCTAGTCAAGTAGAGGCATACTAGTGACATTATGTTTGTCTATGTATTCACACATGTACTAAGTTTCCGGTAAATACAATTCTAGCATGAATAATAAACATTTATCATGAAATAAGGAAATAAATAATAACTTTATTATTGCCTCTAGGGCATATTTCCTTCACCCCCCGCAAAGAAATGCACGACTGCTCTCAGGATGCTTGCTTACTGTAAAGTCACAGATGCCATTGATGTTGGAATCAAGATGAGAGAGACTAGATGACTGAAGTCCATTAAGAATTTTGCCCACACTGTGGTGAAGGTGTTTGGACTAGAGTACCTGAGAGAACCTAGTGTGAAGGACACAGGAAAATTATTGGCAATTAGAGCATCAAGATGTTTCCTTAGGTATTCTCGGTTCAGTTGATCGCATGCATTGGCAATGGAAGAACCGCCTAAAAGATTTGCACGGGGAATACCAAGGTCACACCAAAGAGGCTACCATCATACTTGAAGCAGTGACATCAACAAAATTGTGGATTTGGCATGCTTTCTTTGGCATGCCTGGATCTCACGATGACATCAATATGCTCAAGTGATCTTTGTTGTCAAGAGACTTTGTGATGTGGATGCTCTGGCGTACAACTACATCATCAGCGGGCACAACTATAAAATGGGGTATTACCTTGCTTATGGTATATACCATGAATGGGCGGCATTTGTGAAAATTGGATCCGATCCGCGAGGTATGAAACAATGGGCGACATTCAGAGTTCTCCAAACTCGTTGGGGTATTGTTCGTGGAGTTGCAATGATGTGCGAATCGGATACACTTTGGTAGCTGATGGCGTGTAGTGTAATCTTGCACAACATGATCGCAATATTCTATGCCTACGGGTCTGTTACATTCAGAGCCATATGTATTTTGCAAATATTCTATGTCTACAATGCTCTGCATGGAGCTACTCTAGCTAATTGCTCCCACTTTCAATATGTATCCACATTGAGACTTAGAGTCACCTGGATCGTGTAAAAGCTTGCACCGATGTAACTCTTTACGACAGGCTCTTTTATCACCTCCATAATCGAGAAATATTTCCTTAGTCCTCACTAAGGATATTCTTGACCGCTGTCCAGTGATCTACTCTTAGATCAAAATTGTACTCCCTTGCCAACCTCAGAACAAAGTATACAATAGGTTTGGTACACAACATAGCATACTCTATAGAACCTATGACTGAGGCATATGGAATGACTTTTCATTCTCTTTCTATTTTCTGCCATGGTCGGGTTTTGAGTCTTACTCAACTTCACACCTTGCAACACAGGCAAGAACCTCTTCTTTGACTGTTCCATTTTGAACTATTTCAAAAACACTTATCAAGGTATGTACTCATTGAAAAATCTTATCAAGCGTTTTGATCTATCCCTATAGATCTTGATCCTCAATGTGTAAGTAGCTTCACCGAGGTCTTTCATAGAAAAACTTTTATTCAAGTATCCTTTTATGCTATCCAGAAATTCAATATCATTTCCAATCAACAATATGTCGTCCACATATAATATCAGAAATGCTACAGAGCTCCCACTCACTTTCTTGTAAATACATGCTTCTCCAAAAGTCTGTATAAAACTATATGCTTTGATCAACTCATCAAAGCGTATATTCCAACTCCGAGATGCTTGCACCTGTCCATAAATGGATCACTGGAGCTTGCACACTCTGTTAGCACCTTTAGGATTGACAAAACCTTCTGGTTGCATCATATACAACTCTTCTTTAATAAATCTATTAAGGAATGCAGTTTTGACATCCATTTGTCAAATTTCATAAAATGTGGCAATTGCTAATATGATTCGGACAGACTTAAGCATCAATACGAGTGAGAAAATCTCATCGTATTCAACACGTTGAACTTTGTTGAAAAACTTTTTGCGACAAGTCAAGCTTTGTAGATAGTAACACTACTATCAACGTCTGTCTTCCTCTTGAAGATCCATTTATTTTCTATGGCTTGCCGATCATTGGGCAAGTCCACCAAAGTCCATACTTTGTTCTCATATATGGATCCCATCTCAGATTTCATGGCCTTCAAGCCATTTCGCGGAATCTGGGCTCATCATCGCTTCCTCATAGTTCGTAGGTTCATCATGGTCTAGTAACATGACTTCCGAATAGGATTACCGCATCACTCAGTGCGGATCTTACTATGGAAGACCTACGAGGTTCTGTAGTAACTTGATCTGAAGCTTCATGATCATCATCATTAGCTTCCTCACTAATTGGTGTAGGAATCACAGGAACTGATTTCTGTGATGAACTACTTTTCAATAAGGGAGCAGGTACAATTACCTCATCAAGTTCTACTTTCCTCCCACTCACTTCTTTCGAGAGAAACTCCTTCTCTAGAAAGGATCCACCTTAGCAATGAATAACTTGCCTTCGGATCTGTGATAGAAGGTGTACCCAATAGTTTCCTTTGGTTATTCTATGAAGATGCACTTCTCTGATTTATGTTCGAGCTTATCAGGTTGAAACTTTTTCACACAAGCATCGCAGTCCCAAACCACAGTTATTAAGGCATCATCTCAACGGATTTTGATGGTGCCCTGTCTAAAGTGAATGCAGCTGTCTCTAATGCATAAACCCAAAACGATTGTGGTAAATCGGTAAGATACATCATAGATCGCACCATATCAAATAAAGTGCGGTTATGACGTTCGGACACACCGTTACGATGTGGTGTTCCAGGTGGCATGAGTTTGTGAAACTATTCCACATTATTTTAAATAAAGGCCAAACTCATAACTCAAATATTCATCTCCACGATCAGATTGCAGAAACTTTATTTTCTTGTTACGATGATTTTCCACTTCACTCTGAAATTCTTTCAACCTTTCAACTATTTCAGACTTATGTTTCATCAAGTAGATATACCCATATCTGCTCAAATCACCTGTGAAGGTCAGAAAATAACGATACCCGCCACGAGCCTTAATACTCATTGGTCTGCATACATCAGTATGAATTATTTCCAACAAGTCAGTAGCTCGTTCCATTGTTCTAGAGAACGGAGTTTTAGTCATCTTGCCCAAAAGGCACTGTTCGCAAGCATCAAATGATTCATAATCAAGTGATTCCGAAAATCCATCTTTATGGAGTTTCTTCATGCGCTTTGATATGTCTCCAACGTATCTATAATTTTTTATTGTTCCATGCTATTATATTACCCCTTTTGGATGTTTATGGGCTTTATTTTACACATTTATATCATATTTGGGACTAACCTACTAACCAAAGGCCCAGCCCGTATTGCTGTTTTTTTGCCTATTTCAGTATTTTGAAGAAAAGGAATATCAAACGGAGTCCAAATGGAATGATACCTTCGGAGCGTGATTTTTGGAACGAACATGATCTAGAGGACTTGGAGTGCAAGTCAAGAAGCAATTGAGGCCTCCACGAGATAGGAGGGTGCGCCCCCCCTATAGGGCACGCCCTTGTCTCGTGGGCCCCTCAGGCGGCCAGCAACGTACTTCTTCCTCCTATATAAGCCTACGTGCCCCGAAAACATCCAGAGAGCCAACGAAACACAATTTCCACCGCCGTAACCTTCTGTATCCACGAGATCCCATCTTGGAGCCTTCGACAACGCTCCGCCGGAGGGGGAATCGACCTTGGAGGGCTTCTACATCAACACCATAGCCCCTCCGATGAGTTGTGAGTAATTTACCACAGACCTATGGGTCCATAGTTATTAGCTAGATGGCTTCTTCTCTCTTTTTGGATCTCAATACAATGTTCTCCCCCTCTCTTGTGGAGATCTATTCGACGTAATCTCTTTTTGCGGTGTGTTTGTCGAGATCCGATGAATTGTGGGTTTATGATCAAGTTTATCTATGAGAAATATTTGAGTCTCCTCTGAATTCTTTTATGTATGATTGAGTTATCTTTGCAAGTCTCTTCGAATTATCAGTTTGGTTTGGCCTACTAGATTGATCTTTCTTGCCATGCGAGAAGTGCTTAGCTTTGGGTTCAATATTGCGGTGTCCTTACCCAAAGGATGTAAAGGGTTGCAAGGCACGATTGTATTGTTGCCATCGAGGATAAAAGATGGGGTTTATATCATACCGCATGAGTTTATCCTCTACGTCATGTCATCTTGGTTAAGGCGTTACTCTGTTCTTATGAACTTAATACTCTAGATGCAGGCAGGAGTCGGTCGATGTGTGGAGTAATAGTAGTAGATGCAGGCAGGAGTCGGTCTACTTGTTGCGGACGTGATGCCTATATACATGATCATGCCTAGATAATCTCATAATTATTCGCTTTTCTATCAATTGCTCGACAGTAATTTTTTTACCCACCGTAATACTTATGCTATCTTTAGAGAAGCCTCTAGTGAAACCTATGGCCCCGGGTCTATCTCTTATCATATTTGCTTCCAATCTACTTTTATTTGCATCTTTACTTTTTGCATCTATATTATAAAATACCAACAATATATTTATCTTATCATACTATCTCTATTAGATCTCACTATCGCAAGTGGCCATGAAGGGATTGACAACCCCTTTATTGCATTGGTTGCGAGTTCTTTGTTTGTTTGTGTAGGTGCGTGGGACTTTTGAGGAGCCTCCTACTGGATTGATAACTTGGTTCTCAAAAACCGAGGGAAATACTTACACTACTATTGCTGCATCACCCTTTCCTCTTCCAGGAAAACCAACGCAAGCTCAAGACGTAGCAAGAAGGATTTCTGGCGCCGTTGCCGGGGAGGTCTTTGCTCAAGTCAAGACATACCAAGTACCCATCACAAACTCATCTCCCTCGCATTTACATTATTTGCCATTTGCCTCTCGTTTTCCTCTCCCCCACTTCACCCTTGCCGTTTTATTCGCCCTCTCTTTCCCAATCTCATCCTCTCTTTTCGCTTGCCTTTTTTCTGTTTGCTTGTGTGCCTGTTTGTCCTTATGGCTTTGCCTAAGGGTTCCAATCACCTTCTTAGAAGGTTGGAAGAGAGTGAATCAAATATTAGAAGCTTTATGAATTTGCAATTTGAGCATAATAATTTCTTCAGAAAAGAGCTTAAGGAACAAAAAGTTTTTTTGGGGTTTATGAACAAAGAGCTTGATGATATGAATAAAGAATTTTATGGTGTGACCTCTCAAATTGCTCGGCTTGAAGATGCTATAGCCAAAATTTCTAATAAGCAAGCCACCTTAGTCAATAAGATGGCCGCCAAACCAGAAAAGTTAGACGAAAATAATGATGAGGATCTTAAAGTTATTGATGCGTCTCCTATTAGATCTTTGTTTTGCAATATGAATCTTGATAATTATGGGATTGATGATGAGTCAACTTCACCTAGAAGGCGTCCCAAGAATTCGGAGTTTTTAGATCTAGATGCTAAATTTGGTAAAAGTGGGATTGGAGAGGTCATGACTTTAAATAGCATTGAACTCACTATCTTGGATTTCAAGGAATTTGATTATGATAATTGTTCTTTAGAAGGTTGTATTTCCTTGTTGCAATCCGCTGTTAATTCTCCTCATGCTTATACTCAAAATAAAGCTTTTACCAAACATATCGTTGATGCCTTGATGCAATGTTATGATGAAAAACTTAATTTGGAAGTTTCTATACCTAGAAAACTTAATGATGAGTGGGAACCTACTATAAAGATTAGAATTAAAGATCATGACACTACAAAAAAATACACTTCCGTGATGATACGTGTTTATCACAGTAGGTCGCGTTTTTTGTCATGCTTGTACATCCATGACAAATTTATGATGTAATCAAGATAGTCATACTGTCTTTGTCGAGAAGTGTTCCATGACATTACCAAAATTATCATCACGGAAGTGTCCACTTCCATGACAATAAATCGCGCGTCACAGAAGTGCTTTCGTCAAGAGTGATCGACACGTGGCATCCACCGTAACGGAACGCCGTTAAGCTATCGGGTCGGGTTTTGGATCCGATAACCCGTTAACAGCCCCGATCAATGGGGATTTTCCACGTGTAAAATCATCATTGGCTGGAGGAGACACGTGTAGGCTCATCGTTGGGACAGATGTCATCCACTCATTGGACAGAAGGTGCCTATGATACGTGGACACGTGGCACGGCCCAACAGAGGCCCATTCCTATGAAAAGGCTGACCCATTTGACTTGGTCAAAAGGTGGCGGGCCGGCCCATGTAAAGCCTGTTAATGACCTGTTCGCATATAGCCCATTTACAGCCCGCTAACCCAAGGCCCGTTACGCCCTATCCGAAATAGGCCCAGTAGCGTCATCTGGACCACCCAATATGATTCCAGCCCATTTTCACTTCTGGACCATGTATGGCCCATGACGTCTTTCGGCCCATATGAGGCCCTATGTAACTCTTGGCCTATTAACGGCCTGTGGTGAAACTGGCCCGTAATGAACAGTGTATTACTTTACACCCATTAACGACCCGTGGTGAAACTGGCCCGTAATGAAAACTGTATCACTTTATACCCATTAAGGGCCCGTTATTTCGTTGGGCCGTTTCCAGCCCATGTTATCTTTCGGCCTTCTCAGAGCCCATTTATTCTTGGGCTCATTTCCAGCATTTGTTTACTTACGGCCCGTTACTGTCATTTTCTGCTTATGGGCCAAATTCAACCCGTGGTTACAGTCAGCCCGTTTGTGGTCCGTTAACACGTTGGGCCGTTTTCATAGCGTCATGAAATACGGCCTATTAACAATGGCCCATTATGGTTGGCCCATGAACGGACGATTCCAACTCTAGCCCGTTTACTGCCATAATGCGGCCTGTTATAGGCCCATGTTTGGCCAATCGATCATACTGCCCGTATAAGGCCCATTGATGATATGGCCCGTAGAAGGCCCATTGTTTCTGCGGCCCGTAGAAGGCCCATTGTTTCTACGGCCCGTGGAAGGCCCACTGTTTCTACGGCTCATAGGTGCAGTGTCACTACAGTAAATATTAGCCCATGGTTATTGTGGCCTAGTTTTAAAAAATAGGTTGTTGCAGCCACTAGCAAACCGCAGAAAAAGAACTACACTGACTACAAGCAAACAAATAAACAAGACAACAAGGAAATAAATAAGCAAGCAACTTACACTAGGCTATCACGGCTATTACACATATTACATCCACTGGGCATCAAAGTTCGCCACCAGTGCAAATATAGGGAACACAACAGCATATAAACGCCGCAACAAAACACGTCCAGAACTGAAACCACTTCAGAAGAGCTCAAGAAACAATATCCTGGGTACCCATAATGCTGGCAAGATGCTTAGCAAGCTTATTAACTTTCTCTTGTTTGGCGCTTAAGTCCTCCAGCGCCTGTTATTGCACCAAAAAGTATGCATCTGAATTCTGCAGGGACTTCCTCAGTCCTTCGGCTTCCTGTCGCATAACATCTGATCGATGTCTTTCAACTTGAAGTTGACTCAAGAAGCCGAACTGATTCAGGCAACGAGTTCGAAGAGCTGGTGCCAGCAGTGGTAGCCAGTAACTCGAATACTACATCAAGATAGGACTTTGGGGTGTCTCAGTGTCCTCAATATAGTTTTTATCAGCTTTCTTGGAGACCAACAGGGATGTCTCACTATCTTGAACCTTATTTGCATTACTTCCTTTACCATTGCATAACAGGGTACTCTTCTCCAATATTTTATCCACGTTCTTAAAGGGAAACAAACAAACACATCTCAGGTTTACAATGTAGTATATGAAACTCATTTTGGTAAACCAGTTCAGTAGTAAGGTGGACAGCATAACAACATGAAACAAACATATATCTATGTAGTATGGTCACTGTATGGCCTATATCATTCATACAGTTCGAATCATATCTATTTAAGACAAAGCAGCATAGACAGAATATAAGTGTGGGAAACTACACAGCAATAACAACACTTGTAATGTGCATGGCATGAGAACATAACTGTTTATTCAATTGAAACTGAAATCAACATAGAGCAAGTTACAACAGCAAACAGCCAAACACGTTGAAGAAACAGGTTTAAAACATACCTGTTGCGCCATTAGAGTTTCAATTGCATCCTTCAAATTTGAAATTGGTTGGTATCAAGAATACAATGATGCAAGAGCAAAGTAGTATGAACCATAGCTACGGAACCGACACGAGAACAATTCTTCTTACGCTTTAAGCGTTGACTTGGGTTCGGAGTGGTGGTCCTTGTGATTTGGGCACTGCAGTTGCCTTACTAACCGCTCGTGTTTGGGTGCTCTGTGGTGGAGCGGTCTTTGTGTCAATGGGAACGGGTGTCTATCTGCTGGGGTTGGGGTTAGAAGGGGTGTAGCTGTTTCTCCGTCCAACGGGTAGGGGTACAATCTGCATGAGTGTGGGTTATGTGTGGTGGGGCTGATTCTTGGGCAAGTACAACCGTGGTTCTATCTGCATCGACAGGTAGCACGATCTTTTCTGAAGACCGTGTTTTTACTCCCATAGATACTGCCATCACTCCCTCGAATTGAAATGGCTGATAAACAAGAAAAGTAATTGAATGTACAGGCATTGTAAGATAGACATGTGCAATGGATAGTAGGGAAGAAAACAGGGCATGAAATAATTCACATTTATGTTGTCTAAGCAAACAGAATAGCAGGACATAATTTCACATATATGATGGCTAATTAAATAGGATAGCATGACACAATTTCACATGTATGATGGCTAACTAAACAGGATAGAATGACATACTTCAAAATATGATGACTATGTAAACAGGATGACATGATATAACTATACGATGTGTCTATTAAAGTGGTTGGCATGCCATAAATCACAAACATGCCGTCGATGGAAACATGATGGCATGATATAATTCATGGATAGAATGACATAATTTAAAATATGATGACTATGTAAACAGGATGAGATGATATAACTATATTATGTCTTTAGAAAATGGGTTGGCATGCCATAATTCAGATACATGCTGTCTATGTAAACATCATGGCATGACATAATTCAAATATATGATTTATATACTAAGGAAGTGAGCAGAGGGCAATTGCATATATGATGTGTCAACTAAGGAGATGGCATTCAATATTGTGTATATGATGTAAAAATAAGCATTGCAATACAACATATGCATTATATGAGTAATATAACCTGCCAAGTTTGAGCATAGACCTCGGGGATAATAGGACTGGTCATCGCCTCTGAATCCTCCTCTCAAGAGCTATCTCAGAATCAACAAGATATCTGCTTCAGCAGGTAGCATTGTCTCGCTCGAAGACCTTGTTTTCACTCAGATTTCTCCATCACCAATTCAAATGGCTGATGCACAGGAAGAGCAGTTGAATATACAAACATTGTCGACAAAATCAATGAGAAATACAAAAAAGGACGGCATGATATAATTCACATATATGACACTTGCCTAAACAACATGGCATTGCATAATTCACATACATAATGCCTTGCAACAAGATAACATTGCATAATTCACATATATAATGTCTTGCAACAAGATGGCATTGCATAATTCACATACATGGTAATTAGACACTAAACAGGTGGCATTCACACAAAGCATGTCTAAACTAAGCAAATGACATAGCAATGCAAGATACCATATGCACGATATGAGTAACATAACCTCGCCAAGTTAGGGCATGCACCTCTGGGGAAATATGGTGGTCATCTGCGAATCCTCCTCGAGGAGCTATCGGTAACCAAGAAGACATGCGCTTCGTCAGATAGCATTATGCGCTCAAGAACCTTGTTTCCACTCCAGATTTTTCCATGACCGTGCGAATGGCTGATGCACGATTAGAGTAATTGAATGTACTAAAATTGTTGACAAATTTAACACATAATAAAAAAATGATGGCATGATATAATTCACATATAAGATGACTGGCTAACCAGGGTGGCATTGCAAAATCCACATATATGATGCCTGGCTAGACAAGATGGCATTGCATGATTCACATATACGATAAAGAAACAAAATAGATGGCATTGACACAAAGCATGTCTAAACTAAGCAGATGACATCTTTAATGTATACAGTAAGCAATGCAAGGCACCATATGCATGATATTAGCAACATCAGCATGCCAAGTTAGAGCAAAGACCTCATGGGGTAAATAGGAGTGGTCTTCTCCTTCTGAATCCCCCTCAGAACAGTTATCTTCCTCTGGATTACAATCCAAAATGGGTGGAGGGGGGCTGCCTTTGCGCCCACCATGGAACGACGTCTGCATGAAATTTTATTACCACGCAAGGCTCGTCTCTTTTGCTCTACATGATCGGTTCCATTCTGTACAATAACTGGCATGCATAGGAATAAAACATAGTGAGATTATGTAAGGAGTGCATGCACAAATCCAGAGTGATGGTAGCAAACTGTGGATAGACCCAAAACCAATGATAGAAGGCAGATAATAGCTTTAGTTAAAAAAATATAGATAATGGCTCCTTTAATGTTTGTTTGCACCCAACATGAAACTCACAGTAGACATCGGAGATTAACCAGCTAGTAGACAGATAGTACTGATTGCTGCCCCAATATGTACCCCACAACCATTTAAAACTCAAGTTTCCGCATTAGTTTGGACCTGACTCAGAGTCTAATAGGTGAACACGACGATAATGTAGCATGTCATCATATTAAGCGACGCATAACGTAAGCAGACACGGAAGAGTGCGACCTCTCTTGCGGACCCGTGTAGTCCTCACGGTCATCCGCTTCGATTGATGATGGTAATGCACTTGTCGATGGCTGCGGCGGGAAGAAGATCCGAGGCGGCGAAAGACATCCGAGAGCGGATCCTGCTGTGGTGAACCCTTCCTTCGTTGGAGCAGCTGAGCTGGGTGGAACACTGGCACAGAGCAGGACAAACCACACAAGGTTCTTTGACACATATCTGGAACAGAAGTAATTGAGTAAGGGCTTGTTTGAATTTGAGGATTCTAACAATGCAGGGATAGGAAATAGATAGGAATAGGATAGGAATGCACGTGCAAAATAGAGAATTTAAAACACAGGATTTACGCTAACTGGGTGTTTGATTCACAAGAATTGGAAGATCACAGGATGCAAAAAACCATGGTGAGATTAAGTCAAACCACAAGAAAATGTACGGTTATAATGCTATTATGCTACTATCTCTTAGTCTTGTGCTTGATGAATATGAATATGAAAAGGAGGAGAAGTGGAAATTAGAATTCCTATGGTTTTTCTTTCAAGGAGACACTAAAGGAACAAATCCTACAGTTTTCCTTTGCTCCATTCCTTTGCACCAAATTCATGAAAAGTAGTACCATAGGAAACTTTCCAATTCCTATGTTTTTCATTTACTTTTCCTTTCAAGCACTGGCAATTCTAGTAGGCAGGCTTGAGCAAGGAAAATCCTACACTAAAAAAATGTTTTTGTGCTACTTCTATTACTTTGGACCCAGGCCACTGCCATACTAGCTCAACTCCCAGGCCCATCGACAAATTCTCAGCTCAAACAGGCAGAGATAAATAAAGATGGCGTTCAAGAGAGTCCATCACGGATAGCTAAGTTGCCTGGTACCTCACTCCTTGTCATATAGTAGGATAAAATAATCGTAGTTCTCGTTACTACGAGTGCTCAGTGGACAATATATATAACATGTAGAGGAAAAAAGAGATGCAACAAGTGTACAACCTCTTTGGCGAAGCCATGTCGATCTCAGCGTGATTGGGTTGGCCGGTGAGGATGCTCCGGCTGACTTTGCTGTCGAAGGAGGGGAAGAAGATCTTAGGCGTCTGGAGATGGAGCACGAGGTACTGCTCCACTGTGATGGAGGGTTTCGTTGTTGGAGCAGCTTGGTGAGTTGTACGACGCCGAGGCTGAAGCAGGACAAGAGAGACAACGAACAATGTTAACCTGAGTGGAATTCTAATAGCATCTCCAATACATGACATAAAATACATAACCACAAAGTGCTAGATGTAAAATACATCAGCCGCTCATCTCGAACTTAATCACAAAACTGAACTTAAGCTGTTGAAACCGAACCTAATCCGTTAAACTGAATTTTCTTTGTCGAAACTGAATTTTGCTATCAAACTGAACGCACTAGCAAGGTGAGGCTACACGTCGGTCGATCGACTTTTTCATATTCGTCATCGATTTTGCAGCCGTTGGATACAAAATCAAGGGCTGCGGTTCATCTTCAACCTCCTCCCCGAGCCGCCACCACTACCGCCAAACAAGCAGCACGCCGCCGCCGCTGGCGGTGCGCGCCGCCCGCCCGCACCGAAAACACTCCCCACCGCCGGTCCTGCCGCACCGCCATCCTCTAGCCCTCTGCCGAGCTTTTTCTCCGCGATCCCCACGCCACCGCCCGCTAACGCCCGCCACCGCCTGGCCACCACCGCCCCATCCTGAACCTTAAGATAGATAGTGGGGTACCTCTCCGTGAGCCCCCTCTCCCGCTGCTGGCTGGTTCTTCCTTCACCCTGGCGAGCCCACCCCTTGGAAATCGACTGACCCAAAAGTCGATTCAGTCGACTGAAGTGTAGCCAAATCGGAGCAGCATCACAAGCAAGAGCAAGACCGAGAGCAGCAGCGCGAGCAAGAGCAATAGCAAGAGCAGACCAGGCAGGGGACCGAGAGCAAGAGCATAGCAACAGCACAAGCGAGAGCTAAAGCAGCAGCAGCTCCTACTGATGTGGACGTCGCCGCCGAGGGAGCGACGCCGTGGAGGAAGTGGACGGCGACGCCGCCGTGGATGGAGCCCCGCAGTGTCAGCTCGGGACCGAGCGCCGGCAGCACCGTGAGATCGAATCAAGAAGAAAATGCGGCGATTAGTGTACAACCTCTTTGGTGGCGCCGATTAGGCTGCAGCTTCATTCGAGGAAACGGTGATGATGATGCCCTTCCGGTGGTGCCGGTGAAGACGGCGGTGTGGGAATGGAGGTGGCGCGAAAGACGAGGGGAACGTCGGGGCAGCTCCCTGGAGGTGGAGGAAGGGGTGGCTGAACCGGTGGGACGATGAGATCAATGACGGATCCTCATCTGGTACGGTGGATGAGGGACGTCGAGGTGTTGTTGTGGACGACATCGTCGGGGAAGAAGCTCCGGCTGGGTGGCGGATGGAGTAGGGTGTGGGGTTTCGTTGCGGGTTTTCGTGGCCTCGGTGTACGAATGGGTGGGCGGATGGGATGGCAGTGGGGAACCATGGCTTAGAGACGCGCTTGTCCGAAATGTGGGGTAAGTTACGAAAGTACCCCCCCACCGATTTGAGGCGGTTCTTTCGTTTCAGGGGTACCACGGGCATTTCGCGTGTCGGGATTTCATAGGAGGTGGGAGTTTTCGCGCGCGTTGTAATTTCGGAATAGCAAGGCGCGGGTTGTGATGGAGGGAGTTGTCGGAGCACAACGAGACAAAGATATATCTTAAATATTTCGGGCTAACAAGGCGCGGGTTGAAGAGGCGGGAGTTTTGCAGCACGATAGACAGAGATGCTAGCTTCAATTTTCGGCATAACAAGGCGCGGCTTGAAATTTCGGAAGAACAAGCTTAACGTGTACCCCCCAAGAAAAGAAAGTTTGCACCTCAACACACACAACACACACACACAAACACCTTTTAGATTAGAGTAAGGTACACGTGCATTGCACGCATGAGATTTGGCAAGCAAATTATGAATAAATACCACATTATAGCATGCAAGCTTTGAGTCATATATGCATGATGTAGATGTCCTTTTAATTCTTATAGTTCATTTCATTCAAAATCATCTAGTTTTTATAAGAAAGCTAATCTATTTTAAGATTCATGGAATTGTGCGTTGTAAGACATAAAGTAAAAACAAATAATGGCAAATCATGTAGAAAAACATTTGGGCAATTATGATACGGAAGATTCTAGAACAGATAAGAAGTGCTTGTGTTTTGATGTTTGTCATGATGCTTAAGTTCAACCATGGAGTCTTCTACATTATACATGTGGCGAAATCTGGTGGAATCTAGATGATATCCAACGGCCAATAGTGCTCAAATTTGCCATCTTTGGACCTTCGGATTCGCCTCATCCAATGACCATCTTTCAAAGTTAAAGTTATCCGCTCACAATATAAAAAATATAATATATATATATATATTATATAGGGGTATAGATATAGATATGTGATGCTAAAGCCGCCCATCATCTCCAATTACATGCACGGATGCGACATGGGCAAATGATGTCTGCCATCGGTATCTCAAATTCAAATCAGTCTGACCTTGTTCAATGTGTATACATTACAACATGCTCGTTTCCAAAGCACACCGCGCAGATCTCCGTTATATTCATGCATGCATGGGTTTCAAACATCAGGATGTCTTATTCAAATATTTGAATTCAACTTTACATTGATTATGACCTCACTTATTCTTTTACACCCACACAGTAGTCTTCTCTTTATAATTGTACCACTAACTTTCTCTCGTGCATGCATGCACACACACTACCAGTCGGCATTATCTATCGCACGCATGCAATATTTTTCTTCAGGTCGGTATCCCTCTCCCTCATACCAGGCATTCTTTATCTCTCACGCGTGCATGCGCAACGATCGATGTTCCTCTATGTATGTGTGTATATAGCTAGGTCTTTCATAGTTTTCCACACAAACCGATCAATCGATATATCCAAAGGAGGTCTCACCCTCTTTCCCACGCCCACATCGGTCAATCTATACCTCTCCCACGCCCACATCGATCAATCTATACTCTCTATATAGGATTAACATAAATAGCTAATACACCCACATTAATTATATATCCAACGTCCCCTCTCATCATCCATGCCTTCCGCTTCATCTCTCGGATCGTGCACAATAAGCGAAGACAGGGGGCAGTAAGGGCCCTGCCCCCCTAACATCACTATATATCGAGGCTAATATGAATGTGATCATTAGACAATTGCTGCTAAAAAGGTTTAATTTCATGAATTGACCCTCCTCGTAAAGTATTAGCAATGCTTGGCCCCCAAGCTCATTTATTTTTCATGGCTCCGCTACTGCGTGCAACAGCTCACGTGTTCGCTCCCTCTCTCTAAATATCGATCTCGCACTTGTGCATTCCTTCATAGTCTCCCTCCACTCGGCCCCTCGCACCATCTTCTAGCCCCCCACCGGATTCTGCCACATGTACAATCTAGCAGACTCCATGGTTGAACGTAAGCATAATGCACAAACCTCAAAACAACAGTGGTTCTCTTTTGTTCTAAAATCTTCCGTATCATAATTGCCCAAACTTTTTTTCTAGTTGAATTGTCATTATTTGTTTTTACTTTATGCTTTACAACGCACAATTCCATGAATCATAAAATAGATTAAGGGCTTCTTTGATTCAAAGGATTCTCAAAGGAATTTTGGAGGATTCTAATCATTAGGAATTTTTCCTATCTTGGTTGTTTGATTCGTAGGATTGTAAACCATAGGAATTTTTCCATATGATTCATTTGCACTAGATTTCATAGGAAACATCCCATGCACTCAAACCTCTTTGAAAGAATTCTGCGTTTTTTCTATGCACAATCAAACACTCGTACAATCCTGTAGGATTCAATACGACATTCCACTATAATCCCATGTTTTTCCTATTCACGCGTTCTTAGCTTTTTTATAAAAACTAATTTGATTTTGAATGAGATGAACTATAAGAATTAAACGAAGGGCTACATCACGCATATATGACTAAGCGCTTACATGCTATAGTGTGGTATTTATTCATAATTTGGTTGCAAAATCTGATGCGTGCAATGCACGTGTAAATTACTAGTACTTGGAGTATGTGCAAAACATGTAAATTAGAATACCAATGGCACGCTACAAAGTGTCTCTCTTGCAGTTCATGAAGCCACGTGGCCCATGTGGAGGCGTTGTCGCGACCTCCTTGCGTGGATTGATCAGAGTGACGTGCTGCTGGTACCAGAAGAATGTACTCGTCCTCCCTGAGCCATACTGGCGGTACATGCACGAAGCGAAGATGTGCACACACGCCACGCACACACTCATTCCCTCGCACGCACACGCGGGTACACGGGCGAACGCAATTTTGTACCAAGATCCACCCTGTGATAATTTGACGCGTGTAAAGTCGCCACTTCATTGATGGTCAATTAATACAGCGATGCAAATTGAGTGGACGGAGGGCGGAAGGAAGACATTATTACTCCACTACGCGCATGCAGTAGTTAAATCGTGGGTTGCTAGTAGTACTTCCATTGGTCTCCTTCAGATTTTGTGCCAATTTTGACAAGAATATAATATTTACGCATTTGAGCGGTGTAGTCTACTTGAAATTTATGTTCCACTAAACTCATCGGGAGCCGCTTCGGGCCTCGAAACCAAAACCATCAATTAATCTTTACCTTGTTCCCATCACATTCAAAAGCCTGCTCACACCTACTAGTACTACGTACCAAACTTGAACGTGTTCCCACTATGTAGGTATTATTACTACTAGTGCTAGTACTTAGGTTATAAAAAGGGGAACTACCTAACCAAAAATTACTCTACCTTTCCTCCTCATAAGTGCTTCTTCTTCGTCCGTCGTTGCCATGGCCGGTGAGCAGAGCTCTAGGTCAAGAACTACTCATAACAAGGGAGTGGCAACCAAGGCTGCGAAAAAAAAGAGAGGGCTCGCTGCCACGCAGAGACCTCGAAAGATCTCTCATGGGCAGGCGATGGCTCCCAGGAGCGCCCTAGCCGCGGAGGCGAACATGCCGAGCCGGCGGAGCTGGAGTCGTTATCCCTCGACGGCATGCCCGATCAGCTCAATAAGCACCTCAATAAGCAGGAGTTCATCTAAGGCTTGACGGAGTTGCTGAAGGAGAGCCTCGACAACATGCCCGCTGAGCTCAATCAGCAGGGGGAGTTGACCGCCGGCTTGGTGATGCTGCTGAAGAAGAGCATTGCCTTGGAGAAGAAGGCGACCGGCGAAATCCTGCGACTTCAGGAGGACAAGGCGAAGCTCTGCCACGAGACCGACCTGTTGAAGGAGAAGAACGCCGGCTGGAAGAAGCTGCATGAGAATAGTAGTTCCTCGATGAAGATGCTGCAGGCCCTCGTCATGGAATAGGAGGAGTTGGCGAAGCTCGCGATCGAGTACCGTGCTCTTTGTCAAGGTACGAATGCGCCGTGGAACAGATGATGAAGGCTCGCTACGAGAAATCCCGCCATGGACAGAATGAAGAAGATGGCGGAGGAGACGCGCAAGGAGATGGAGGTCGTGGAGGCGATGAAGAAGAAGATACGACTCGCCATTTAATTAGATCATTTGGGGTGATAATCTTCCTTCTTCTTTTGCTGTTGTGTTTCATCTTTTGCTTCGCTGTTTCGCCAAGACGTGTCACGTTCTCTCGCGAGGCATGAATAGAACAATGGTTTTTGTTTTTGAGGAATGAATAGAACAATGTTAACAATGAGATGACTAGCAAATTAGATCATTTTTATCGCCATATGGCACGGGCTGCCGAGCCAGGTTCCTCCGTCGCGATTACTACTCGGTGGAAAACTTGAGTATCTTTGACGGTTCTTTGCTCCTCCTCGATCAGGTCGTCGATTGCATTTATACGAGCAATCAAATCACAAGGCCCCGCCTTCCAAAGATAATGAGCCGTCAAATCACAAAGGCCCTCGCCTCATGAAACCGACCAAGCTAGACTGCCCTCCTCTAGCCTTTTAAAAATGTATACTTTTGTACAAAGAAGAGTATCGATGGATTATGCATGGAGCAAAACTTGAAATTAAAAAAGGTGGTACATATAGAGAGCGCTGCCGCCAAATTGTGCATATAGTACTATTAAAAGGCTAGTCACAATAATGGTGTCCAGACAACCCACCCTCAAATAAAACTAAGCACCTCGGAATTCTTTGACAAAACTAAGCACCCTGAAATTCTTTGACAACTAAACTGCTGGCTATATGATGTTGGCCATATATATTGTACGTATATAATGTGAATAAATGAGTGGTAGTACTATACCAACTAAAATATGAAATGTAAGAAATACTAGTATGTACATACTGAAGAGTTAAAGTAACGAGAAGAAACATAACATAGTTCTGCTGGGGGCTCAGCACAACACACCCCTCAAATTAAACTAAGCACACCTGAAATTAAACTATGCAACTAATCCGGTAGACACTGCATTAGAAGTTTAGAACCGCCATGAGCAACGACACTTCCACCTTACTCGGAGTCCTCGTCCACGTCCTCGACTTCGTCCTTGTCCCTCTTCCTCTTGGCCGATACTTCTTTGCTTGAACCGCCAACTTGGCTGTTGCTCTTCATCCAACCCTTGTAGATATTGAAACAAAGGTAGCCATCCATTGCAGCGCATCGATGTGGTCTATATCTAGCACATTCCGCTGCCATGCATGACGATGAAACGTGTAATGAGGTTTCTCCAGTTTGCGGTACGAAGGATGAACCATGGCTCCTGCCAGGGTCAGCATTGAGGGCTGACAAGAGGGCACCAGCCGATTCTTTTGGAGGTCGAAGGTGTTGCCTACAACGAGGCCTATCCGACGCAGGACTTCTTTGTCGTTACCAAAGTCTACAATAACGAATTTGACTAGGTTGCTCTCGAGGAAGTCCTTAAAATCCTGGCACTCTACGTCGGCATGGCATATGTGGTAGACCAAGCATAAGTCATGCACGCAAACCTGGATCACGGCGGGCTTCTTCCTCTCTTCGTCCTTTAGATCCTTCTCTCGTCCTAGGACTGTGGTGTACTCAACATCTAGCCCAGTGACCCACTCATCTTGTGAGTTTTCGATCACGCGTCTGAAGCGAGAAAGGCATCCTTTCACCATCGCGGAAGTACAGGTGTAGATGACGTCGAACTCATCGCTGGTGATGGTTCTAACCTTGTACTCACCGCCGATCGGGGAGATTTGGGACGCCATGGATTTGGGAGGAGGGTTAGGATTAGTGGAACTGCCGTAATGTGAATGGACGGGACGACTAGGAGCGAACCGTTGTAGTATTAAAGGACGTGCGGGAAAGAGTAGGAGCAAACTGCCAGCGTGTGAATGGCAGGGTAGTGGCTTTCCATTCTTCCATGACACGGGCTTCCGAGAGCCCTTGGATCTGAGATCGAACGGTTGCATGGCGTGATTCTAGACCTATGGGTGAATATCCTATCCTGGAGGGTTATTCTTAAAATTGTCAGCAACTTAGCATGCAACCGTTTGATCTCAGATCCAAGGGTCGCGCCCTTGGAGATTTAACACGGCGCGTTAGGCTATCTGATGTTGGCATGTCATACATAGTCATCACTTAGTCACTCATACTACAACAAGGTTGGCTATAAGGTTGGCTATAAGTGTATTTTTTTACTCCTCTCTATCTCTTTCTTCGTACTCCCTCCGTCCCATAATATAAGAACGTTTTTGACACTAGCTAGTTTAGTGTCAAAAATGTTCTTATATAATGGGACACAGGGAGTACTAGTATTTATTGCATTTGCTAAGGAGTGACCTCTTCCAATGAAATGGTGTTGCTAAGTTTGCTTCATTTAATTAGCTATAGACTCAAAATTGTCTTTTCACCTAGGTACACGTGCTTAGCACTGTTTCTTCCTTGGGTCACCAAACTAGTCTCTCTCTTCTTGATTAACTTGCCACATCAGACTTTATGCCTATGTGGCAAGCTTAAGCACCTGTAGGAGCAAGTAAGTACAATACTCCCTCCGTCTAGGTGAGTAAATCATCTTAGGCTGTGCACCGTGACCAAGGAGGAGGAGAAAACGGGAAACGTTAACGTTTATTTGCTAATTAATAGTATTGCATGCAATGAACTAACCACTGCATGTCTTTTTGATAGTCTCAAGTCATTAAAAGCATGCACACCCTTTATCTCTTATTGGTTGATATGGATCTTCAAGAGGAAGACGGACGTTGATAGTAGTGTTACTATCTACAAAGCTCGACTTGTCGCAAAAGGTTTTTGACAAGTTCAAGGTGTTGACTACAATGAGATTTTCTCAACTGTAGCGATGCTTAAGTCTGTCCAAATCATGTTAGCAATTGCCACAATTTATGAAATTTGGCAAATGGATGTAAAAACTGCATTCCTAAATGGGTTTTTGGAGGAAGAGTTGTATATGATGCAACCGTAAGGTTTTATCGATCCAAAGGAGCTAACAAAATATGCAGACTCCAAATGATCCATCCATGGACTGGTGCAAGCATCTCGAGTTGAATACACGCTTTGATAAGTTGATCAAAGCATATAGTTTTATATGACTTCATGTGAAGCCTCAGATTTACAAGAAAGTGAGTGGGAGCACTACAAAGATTTCGATAAGTATATGTATGACATATTGTGGATCGTAAATAATGTAGAATTATTCTCAGAAAGCACAAAGGAGTGTTTGAAAGGAGTTTTTCAAAGGAAGACCTTGGTGAAACTGCTTACATATTGAGCATCAATATCTATAGAGATAGATCAAGACGCTTGATAAGTTTTTTCTATGAGTACATACCTTGACAAGATTTTGAAGTAGTTCAAAATGGAACAGTCAAAGAAAGAGTTCTTGCTGTGTTACAAGGTGTGAAATTGAGTAAGACTCAAAACCCGACCACGGCAGAAGATAGAAAGAGAATGAAAGTCATTCCCTATGCCTTGGCCATAGGTTCTATAAAGTATGCCATGCTGTGTACCAGATCTATTGTATACCCTACAATCGAGTTTGGCAAGGAGTACAATAGTGATCTAGGAGTAGATCACTAGACAGCGGTCAAAATTATCCTTAGTGGAATAAGGATATGTTTCTCGATTATGGAAGTGACAAAAGGTTCATCGTAAAGGGTTACGCCGATGCAAGTTTTGACACCGATCCGATGACTCTAAGTCTCGATCTAGATACATATTGAAAGTGGGAGCAATTAGCTAGAGTAGCTCCGCAAGAGCATTGTAGACATAGAATATTTGCAAAATACATACGGCTCAATGTGACAGATCCGCTGACTAAACTTCTCTCACGAGCAAAACATGATCATACCTTTGTACTCTTTGGGTGTTAATCACATAGCGATGTGAACTAGATTATTGACTCTAGTAAACCCTTTGGGTGTTGGTCACATGACGATGTGAACTATGGGTGTTAATCATATACAGATATGATTATTGGTGTTCAATCACATGGCGATGTGAACTAGATTATTGACTCTAGTGCAAGTGGGAGACTGAACGAAATATGCCCTAGAGGCAATAATAAAGTTATTATTTATTTCCTTATTTCATGATAAATGTCTATTATTCATGCTAGAATTGTATTAACCGGAAACATAATACATGTGTGAATATATAGACAAACAGAGTGTCACTAGTATGCCTCTACTTGACTAGCTTGTTAATCAAAGATGGTTATGTTTCCTAACCATGAACAAAGAGTTGTTATTTGATTAACGGGATCACATCATTAGTTGAATGATCTGATTGACATGACCCATTCTCGTTAGCTTAGCACCCGATCGCTTAGTATGTTGCTATTGCTTTCTTCATGACTTATACATGTTCCTATGACTATGAGATTATGCAACTCCCGCTTGCCGAGGAACACTTTGGTACTACCAAACGTCACAACGAATCGGGTGATTATAAAGGAGTACTACAGGTGTCTCCAAAGGCGATGTTGGGTTGGCGATTTCGAGATTAGGATTTGTCACTCCGATTGTCGGAGAGGTATCTCTGGGCCCTCTCGGTAATGCACATCACTTAAGCCTTGCAAGCATTACAACTAATGAGTTAGTTAAGAGATGATGTATTACGGAACGAGTAAAGAGACTTGCCGTAACGAGATTGAACTAGGTATTGATACCGACGATCGAATCTCGGCAAGTAACATACCGATGACAAAGGAACAACGATGTTGTTATGCGGTTTGACCGATAAAGATCTTCGAGAATATGTAGGAGCCAATATGGGCATCCAGGTCCCGCTTATTGGTTATTGACCAAGAATAGTTCTAGGTCATGTCTACATAGTTCTCGAACCCGTAGGGTCCGCACGCTTAAGGTTTCGATGATGCTTATATTATGAGTTTATGAGTTTTGATGTACCAAGGAGTTCGAGTCCCGGATGAGATCGGGACATGACGAGGAGTCTCAAATGGTCGAGACGTAAAGATCGATATATTGGACGACTATATTCGGAGTTCGAAAGGTTCCGAGTGATTCGGTATTTTTCGAGTACCGGAGTTACGGGAATACGGGAAGAGTATTGGGCCTTAATGGGCTTTAGTGGGAAGGAGCCAGAGGAGGCGCGCCCTCCCAAGCCCAGTCCGAATTGGACAAAGGGTTTGGGGCGCGCCCCTCTTCCTTCCTTCTCCACTTCCCTCTTTCCCCTTGACCTAGTTGGACTAGGAAAGAAGGAATCCTACTCCGGTGGGAGTAGGACTCCTTGGCGCGCCTCCTCCTAGGGCCGGCCTCCTCCTCCCTCCCTCCTTTATATACGGGGGCAGGGGGCACCCCATAGACACAAGTATTGATCTACGGATCATTCCTTAGCCGTGTGCGGTGCCCCCCTCCACCATATTCCACCTCGGTCATACCGTCGCGAAGCTTAGGCGAAGCCCTGTGCCGGTGAAACATCAAGATCGTCACCACGCCGTCAGGTCGACGAAACTCTCCTCGACACTCGGCTGGATCGAGTACGAGGGACGCCATCGAGCTGTACGTGTGTCAAGAACTCGGGGCGCCGGAGTAACGGCGCCGGATCGGTCGGATCGCGAGGAGAACGCACGACTACTTCCTCTACGCCAGATCGCTTCCGCCGGGTCTACAAGGGTATGTGGACAACACTCTCCTCTCGCTGCTATGCATCACCATGATCTTGCGCGTGCGTAGGAAATTTTTGAAATTACTACGCTCCCCAACAAGTGGTATCGAGCCTAGGTTTTATGCGTTGATGTTATATGCACGAGTAGAACACAAGTGAGTTGTGGACGATATAAGTCATACCGCCTACCAAGCATGTCATACTTTGGTTCAGCGGTATTGTGAGATGAAGCGGCCGGACCGACATTACGCCAGACGCTTACGCGAGACTGGTTTCACCGCCACGAGCACTCGTTGCTTAAAGGTGACCGGCGGGTGTCTGCTCTCTCACTTTAGTTGAACTGAGTGTGCTACGCCCGTCCTTGTGAAGGTTAAAACGGAGTATATTTGACAAACTATCGCTGTGGTTTTGATGCGAGGTAAGAACGGTTCTTGCTAAAGCCCGTAGCAGCCACGTAAAATTTGCAACAACAAAGTAGAGGACGCCTAACTTGTTTTTGCAGGCATGTTGTGATGTGATATGGTCAAGACGTGATGCTATATTTTATTGTATGAGATGATCATGTTTTGTAACCGGTTATCGGCAATCGGCAGGAGCCATATGGTTGTCGCTTATTGTATGAAATGCAATCGCTACTGTAATGCTTTACTTTATCACTAAGCGGTAGCGATAGTCGAGAAGCATAAGATTGGCGAGACGACAACGATGCTACGATGGAGATCAAGGTGTCGTGCGGTGACAATGGTGATCATGATGGTGTTTGAGAGATGGAGATCACGAAGCACAAGATGATGATGACCATATCATATCACTTATATTGATTTGCATGTGATGTTTATCTTTTATGCATCTTATCTTGCTTTGATTGACGGTAGCATTATAAGATGATCTCTCACTAAATTATCAAGAAGTGTTCTCCCGAGTATGCACCGCTGCCAAAGTTCGTCGTGCCTGCACACCACGTGATGATCGGTGTGATAAGCTCTACGTCCATCTACAACGGGTGCAAGACAGTTTTGCACACGCGAATACTCAAAGTTAAACTTGACGAGCCTAGCATATGCAGATATGGCCTCGAACACGGAGACCGAAAGGTCGAGCGTGAATCATATAGTAGATATGATCAACATAAGATGTTCACCATTGAAAACTACTCCATCTCACGTGATGATCGGTTATGGTTTAGTTGATTTGGATCACGTGATCACTTAGATGACTAGAGAGATGTCGCCTAAGTGGGAGTTCTTAAGTAATATGATTAATTGAACTTAAATTTATCATGAACTTAGTCCTGGTAGTATTTTGCAAATTATGTTGTAGATCAATAGCTCGCGTTGTTGCTTTCATATGTTTGTTTTTTGATATGTTCCTAGAGAAAATTGTGTTGAAAAATGTTAGTAGCAATGATGCGGATTCGATCCGTGATCGGAGGTTTATCCTCATTGCTCGCACGTAAGAATTATGTCCTTAATGCACCGCTAGGTGATGACCTATTGCAGAGCGGATGCAAACGTTATGAACGTTTGGCTAGCTCAATATGATGACTACTTGATAGTTTAAGTGCACCATGCTTAACAGCTTAGAATCGGGACTTCAAAGATGTTTTGAACATCATGGACCATATGAGATGTTCCAGGAATTGAAGTTAATATTTCAAGCAAATACCCGAGTTGAGAGATATGAAATCTTCAACAAGTTCTATAGCTAAAAGATGGAGGAGAATCGCTCAACTAGTGAGCATGTGCTCGATTGTCCGGTACTTCAATCGCTTGAATCAAGTGGGAGTTAATCTTCCGATAAGATATCGATTGACAGAATTCTCTAGTCACCATCACCAAGTTAGTAGAACTTCGTGATGAACTATAGTATGCAAGGGATGATGAAAATGATTCCCGAGTTTTTCATGATGATGAAATCGATGAAGGTAGAATTCAAGAAAGAACATCAAGTGTTGATGATTAACAAGACCACTAGTTTCAAGAAAAGGGCAAAGGGATAGAAGGGAACTTCAAGAAGAACGGCAAGCAAGTTGTTGCTCAAGTGAAGAAGCCCAAGTCTGGACCTAAGCTCGAGACTAAGTGCTTCTACCGCAAAGGGACTGGTCATCGAAGCGTAACTACCCCAAGTATTTGGCGGATAAGAAGGATGGCAAAATAAACAAAGGTATATTTGATATACATGTTATTGATGTGTACTTTACTAGTGTTTATAGCAACCCTCGGTATTTGGTACTCGTTCGGTTGCTAAGAGTAGTAACTCAAACGGAGTTGCGAATCAAATGTAAACTAGTTAAGGGTGAAGTGACGATGTGTGTTGAAAGAGGTTTCAAGATTGATATGATCATCATCGCACACTCCCTATACTTTCGGGATTAGTGTTGAACCTAAATAAATATTATTTGGTGTTTGCGTTGAGCATGAATATGATCTGATCGTGTTTTTTGCAATACGGTTATTCATTTAAGTAAGAGAATAAACTGTTATTCTGTTTACATGAATAAAACCTTATATGATTACACACCCAATGAAAATGGTTCATTGGATCTCGATCGTAGTGATACACATATTCATAATATTGAAACCAAAAGATGCAAAGTTAATAATGATAGTGCAACTTATTTGTGGTAATCGCCGCTTAGGTCATATTATGTAAAGCGATGAAGAAACTCCATGCTGATGGGACTTTGGAATCACTTGATTATGAATCACTTGATGCTTGTAATCATGCCTCTTGGGCAAGATGACTAAAACGCCGTTCTCCGGAACATTGGAGCGAGCAACAGATTTGTTGGAAATCATACATACTGATGTATGTGGTCCGATGAATATTAAGGCTCCCGAAAAGTATCATTATTTTCTGACCTTCACAGATGATTTGAGCAGATATGGGTATATCTACTTGATGAAACATAAGTCTGAAATAGTTGAAAGGATTCAAAGAATTTCAGAGTGAAGTGGAAAAATCATCGTGACAAGAAAATAAGGTTTCTACGATTTGATCGCAGGGACAAATATTTGAGTTACGAGTTTGGTCTTCAATTGAAACAATGTGGAATAGTTTCACAAATTCATGCCACCTGGAACACCACATCATAATGGTGTGTCCGAACATCATAACCGTACTTTATTGGATATAGTACAATCTATGATGTTTCTTACCGATTTACCAATATCGTTTTTGGGATCATGCATTAGAGACAGCTACATTCACGTTAAATAGGGCACTATCTAAACCGCTGAGACGACACTATATGAACTGTGGTTTAGCAAGAAACCAAAGTTGTCGTTTCTTAAAGTTTGGGGCTGCAATGCTTATGTGAAAAAGGTTTTCATCCTGATAAGCTCGAACCCAAATCGGAGAAGTGCGTCTTCATAGAATACCCAAAGGAAATTGTTGGGTACACCTTCTATCACAGATCCAAGGCAAGATATTCGTTGTTTAAGATGGATCCTTTCTAGAGAAGGAGTTTCTCTCGAAAGAAGTGAGTGGGAGGAAAGTAGAACTTGATGAGGTAATTGTACTCGCTCTCTTATTGAAAGTAGTTCATCACGTAAATCTGTTCTTGTGACTACTACACCAATTAGTGAGGAAGCTAATGATGATGATCATGTAACTTCAGATCAAGTTACTACCGAACCTCGAGGTAAACCAGAGTGAGATCCGCACCAGAGTAGTACGGTAATCCTGTTCTGGAAGTCATGTTACTAGACCATGATGAACTTGCGAACTATGAAGAAGCGATGATGAGCCCAGATTCCGCGAAATGGTTTGAGGCCATGAAATCTGAGATGGGATCCATATATGAGAACAAAGTATGGACTTTGATGGAGTTGCTCGATGATCGGCAAGCCATATTGTATAAATGGATCTTCAAGAGGAAGACGGACGCTGATAGTAGTGTTACTATCTACAAAGCTCGACTTGTCGCAAAAGGTTTTGACAAGTTCAAGGTGTTGACTACAATGAGATTTTCTCAATCAGTAGCGATGCTTAAGTCTGTCCAAATCATGTTAGCAATTGCCACAATTTATGAAATTTGGCAAATGGATGTAAAACTGCATTCCTAAATGGGTTTTGGAGGAAGAGTTGTATATGATGCAACCGAAGGTTTTATCGATCCAAAGGAGCTAACAAAATATGCGACTCCAATGATCCATCCATGGACTGGTGCAAGCATCTCGAGTTGGAATACACGCTTTGATAAGTTGATCAAAGCATATAGTTTTATATGACTTTCATGTGAAGCCTGTATTTACAAGAAAGTGAGTGGGAGCACTACAAAGATTTCGATAAGTATATGTATGACATATTGTGGATCAGAAATAATGTAGAATTATTCTGTAAAGCACAAAGGAGTGTTTGAAAGGAGTTTTTCAAAGGAAGACCTTGGTGAAACTGCTTACATATTGAGCATCAATATCTATAGAGATAGATCAAGACGCTTGATAAGTTTTTTCTATGAGTACATACCTTGACAAGATTTTGAAGTAGTTCAAAATGGAACAGTCAAAGAAAGAGTTCTTGCCTGTGTTACAAGGTGTGAAATTGAGTAAGACTCAAAACCCGACCACGGCAGAAGATAGAAAGAGAATGAAAGTCATTCCCTATGCCTTGGCCATAGGTTCTATAAAGTATGCCATGCTGTGTACCAGATCTATTGTATACCCTACATCGAGTTTGGCAAGGAGTACAATAGTGATCTAGGAGTAGATCACTAGACAGCGGTCAAAATTATCCTTAGTGGAATAAGGATATGTTTCTCGATTATGGAAGTGACAAAAGGTTCATCGTAAAGGGTTACGCCGATGCAAGTTTTGACACCGATCCGATGACTCTAAGTCTCGATCTAGATACATATTGAAAGTGGGAGCAATTAGCTAGAGTAGCTCCGCAAGAGCATTGTAGACATAGAATATTTGCAAAATACATACGGCTCAATGTGACAGATCCGCTGACTAAACTTCTCTCACGAGCAAAACATGATCATACCTTTGTACTCTTTGGGTGTTAATCACATAGCGATGTGAACTAGATTATTGACTCTAGTAAACCCTTTGGGTGTTGGTCACATGACGATGTGAACTATGGGTGTTAATCATATACAGATATGATTATTGGTGTTCAATCACATGGCGATGTGAACTAGATTATTGACTCTAGTGCAAGTGGGAGACTGAAGGAAATATGCCCTAGAGGCAATAATAAAGTTATTATTTATTTCCTTATTTCATGATAAATGTCTATTATTCATGCTAGAATTGTATTAACCGGAAACATAATACATGTGTGAATATATAGACAAACAGAGTGTCACTAGTATGCCTCTACTTGACTAGCTTGTTAATCAAAGATGGTTATGTTTCCTAACCATGAACAAAGAGTTGTTATTTGATTAACGGGATCACATCATTAGTTGAATAATCTGATTGACATGACCCATTCCGTTAGCTTAGCACCGATCGCTTAGTATGTTGCTATTGCTTTCTTCATGACTTATACATGTTCCTATGACTATGAGATTATGCAACACCCGCTTGCCGAGGAACACTTTGGTACTACCAAACGTCACAACGAATCGGGTGATTATAAAGGAGTACTACAGGTGTCTCCAAAGGCGGATGTTGGGTTGGCGATTTCGAGATTAGGATTTGTCACTCCGATTGTCGGAGAGGTATCTCTGGGCCCTCTCGGTAATGCACATCACTTAAGCCTTGCAAGCATTACAACTAATGAGTTAGTTGCGAGATGATGTATTACGGAACGAGTAAAGAGACTTGCCGTAACGAGATTGAACTAGGTATTGGATACCGACGATCGAATCTCGGGCAAGTAACATACCGATGACAAAGGGAACAACGATGTTGTTATGCGGTTTGACCGATAAAGATCTTCAGAGAATATGTAGGAGCCAATATGGGCATCCAGGTCCCGCTTATTGGTTATTGACCAAGAATAGTTCTAGGTCATGTCTACATAGTTCTCGAACCCGTAGGGTCCGCACGCTTAAGGTTTCATGATGCTTATATTATGAGTTTATGAGTTTTGATGTACCGAAGGAGTTCGAGTCCCGGATGAGATCGGGACATGACGAGGAGTCTCGAAATGGTCGAGACGTAAAGATCGATATATTGGACGACTATATTCGAGTTCGGAAAGGTTCCGAGTGATTCGGTATTTTTCGAGTACCGGAGTTACGGGAATACGGGAAGAGTATTGGGCCTTAATGGGCTTTAGTGGGAAGGAGCCAGAGGAGGCGCTGCCCTCCCAAGCCCAGTCCGAATTGGACAAAGGGTTTGGGGCGCGGCCCCCCTCTTCCTTCCTTCTCCACTTCCCCTCTTTCCCCCCTTGACCTAGTTGGACTAGGAAAGAAGGAATCCTACTCCCGGTGGGAGTAGGACTCCCTTGGCGCGCCCTCCTCCTAGGGCCGGCCTCCTCCTCCCTCCCTCCTTTATATACGGGGGCAGGGGGCACCCCATAGACACAAGTATTGATCTACGGATCGTTCCTTAGCCGTGTGCGGTGCCCCCCTCCACCATATTCCACCTCGGTCATACCGTCGCGAAGCTTAGGCGAAGCCCTGTGCCGGTGAAACATCAAGATCGCCACCACGCCGTCGTCTCGACGAAACTCTCCTCGACACTCGGCTGGATCGGAGTACGAGGGACGCCATCGAGCTGTACGGTGTCAAGAACTCGGGGCGCCGGAGTAACGGCGCCGGATCGGTCGGATCGCGAGGAGAACGTACGACTACTTCCTCTACGTTGTGATCGCTTCCGCTTCGGGTCTACAAGGGTATGTGGACAACACTCTCCCCTCTCGTTGCTATGCATCACCATGATCTTGCGTGTGCGTAGGAAATTTTTTGAAATTACTACGTTCCCCAACAAGAGGCACATGTATGGAGGTGGTCAGGAATCGGGAGACTCCCGCTGGTCATAGCGCCGCAGTTAAAATGATAATGGCAAGTCAAATCACGGGGCCCCACCTGTCCAGCAGTAACTCAGTGTCAAATCACACAGCCCTACGTTTGCAGCAGCCTACTCCCTCGTCTTCTCGCGTCTCTATCGAACCGACTAGGCGGAGCTGTCCCGCCGCCTACCGGGCAGGAAAAGCCCCGCCCTCGACTTTTAAATAGTATATAGTATACTAATTTTGTATCCATGGATTGCACCCGCGCCATGGAGCAAAGCATCTAGAAAACGGCAGTACACATGTACGGAGTATACAGCACGCACGTCACGTTCGCGTCGCACCCCAGACGGTCGGTCGGTCTGGCACACTGCTCTCTGAATGGAACGCGCGTCATATTGCGTTCGCACACACATGTGGGACGATAATTGAGAACCGACCATAGGCACACTCCTCGGCCCCGCAAGTCCGGTGACTTAATAGAAGAGGGAGACGAGCGATAGTACTAGAAAAGTGTTGTACTACATTGGTGCCTGGACGATCCCTGCAAGACATGGAAGATCAGTTCGTCCATGCATGTGACCAGACTCCAGCAGACACGCCTGGATTGGCTATCGTCTACATATCGTGCAGGTTGTGTTGTACATGGCTGTAGTTGTGGTGAGAAATCTAAAAAAAGGTTTCTTGTCATCTCGCAAAATTATGTGTCATGTGCTTCGGATCACTGCGAGGGTTAAACAGCGACAACTGAGTTGGGCTAGTCATTGGGGGCACATGCACGAACAATGACTACTCGGCTGCCATCTATCGACGGACCCCTTTTCTACGAGTTTATCTTTAATTTGAGCTTTGTTCCTCGTCTAGTTTGTCCGTCGGGATTCATGTTGTCTCCTTTCGGCAGTGAGGTTATGATTTCTTGTCATGTGGCAGTTTTTCGTGTTATATGTTATAATCCGGCGCTTCAGATCAAAATGACGACAACTGCGCCTCCAGGCCACGTGCATGAAGACTTCTCGACAGTCATTGACGAGGTCAAGCCGGCTCCGGTAGACAAAAGAAAACTAAGTACTACTCCACTATATAGGCAGGTGCCTCCGCGCTTGCTTGCTAGTGTTGCTCTCTTCACACCATCTCGGCCTCTCCAGATCTAAACACGACAGCGGTGGCCACACTCTCTCTCTCTCTGCTCACCGCTGGTCACAGATCCAGCCAGATCCTCTCCGCCGGGGAAGGTGAGAAGGTGCAACGTTCACGCGGTTGTCCTCGGCGATGGCTCTTACCCACTACAGGGCGCGTCCCGATCAGCCTGCCTTGCCATTCTCTCCCAAGCACCGCTGGCGAGGGAGGGCCTCCGACCCCTTCTTCCTCGCTGCCGTAGTGTGGGCAGATCCGGCCTCCCGCCGCCCACCTAGCGACATCCCGGCGACCATCATGTATAACTTCCTTCGAAACCGGCCTTGCTCTACTTCCCGAGCTCCTGATGTCGCTACATTTGTAACTTTTACTATTTCTCAGGCCCCCTCGTAGATAGGATCGATCGGCTGCTCGAAAACCACCTAATTTTTTTACGTTTAAGAGGTAAAACTAGTTCATGCACTCGAATCTAGTACTACTTGGTTCAAACAAGGAAGAAAGGGGGTGGGGGGTGAGAGAGTGTTTGTTACCTGAATCTAGGACTTTGTCGAAAGAGGAAATAATGGGGGCAAAAAGTAGCAGAGACTGGCTATCCAACTGGTCTCTAGGTCCAATAGGGAAATAAAGGGAAACGCAGTACAAACTCAATATAAACCCGATCTATTGGTTGAAAAAGGAAAGAAAGTGGGGATTGGGGGACAAGTCAGTAGAGTAAGTCCAGCACTAGATTTGCTAGCCTCACACAGTATAAGGTGGCTATACCGAACAAAAATGGGACCAACCCAGATATCCTGCTCGATGTTTGTTGCCCGAGCCACGCTTATGTAATGCCTTTGGTAAAATGTAGCAATCGACCGTTAAAAGTAAGGACACGTTAAACCAATGTTGTTTTCAATGTAATGCCTCCAGTAATATGAATCAATGGCACTTCTTTACATGTCCTGCTAAAATTTCCCATTAAGATAAGTTGGTTCTTTTTGTTAGAAATGCAATTGTCCTGGTCTGCCTACTCTCCCGTGCCCAAAGTAATGTCGTATTTAACAGTTGTCATAGTTAATCCTGATGCCCACACTAATATCTAGCAATGCCACTGCTTTTGAAATTGCTACTGTCCTTGTAGGATTGCCATTCAGATAAGGAACATGCTTCTTTTCATTTGATGCATGTTTCATCACTTGTTACTTGTTAGTCACCCTCCTTTCCACCTTTTTTGTGCAAACAGAGATATACATTTCACGCTCGATCTTAGTTGAAATGCACAAATGATATCCAAATTATAGTTGAGAATTCCAGGAGCTTCACAACCAACCTTGATGTTGCTCAATTTTATTGCAACTAATGAAGAAGAAGCTCTGTGGGTTTCGTTTTCTGATGGAAAGGGAACCAGGGCTGGAGTCCTTTTCTTAAAAAAAATGAAGAAGCTGCTAGCTCACGGGACATTGCTTCATTTTAGGTGAACTGCACCAAAAGGTTCCATGAATTGAATCATCCATGTTGGTGACTGAAAGAGCCAGCTTCAGCATCCCAGTCTAAGCACCCCCGGCCTCCATCCTTGCGATGCACGGTACACCTCGCTTGCCACACCGTCAATTCTAGTGTCACTGATAAAATGAAGTAATAATACAGTTAAAATAGAGCGAGTGTCATCTCTATCATTTCATTTCTAATGTAGATAAATAAAGTGCCTCTCTTTGTTAAAATATGTTTCATCAACTAGTCCCAATGTTAATGTTTAAGCATTTCTGCAAACTGGAGTGCTTAATTTTAGTTGATATGTACAAAAATAGAGATTTGAATGTCTCAAGGCGCCTCCTTGTACTACTGCTGTACACTGATGTTCATCACTGGCAGAAGGTGTATCTGGGAGACTTGGGACGATGTCCAAGATGAGGCGCATCAGATGAGGTGTCGCAGGCCCATCTCGCCTCGCAAAGCATGGCATACTATGATACTATCACAATATTTTCTTCTATTTATTTTGTGTGTTTCATCAACTAGTGCCACTATAATGTAATCACGCTTTTTCATTATCTGTGCAAACGGGGTTATTCAGCTGCATTTTGGTGGAACTAGACAAATGTACGTATGGAACCGGCATATATGCAGAGTGCGAGGTGTGCCAAGTAAAAATTACCGACACCAACCATGCTGCATGCACGCATTGGCATCCACCACAACCAGTGGGATGTGTGGCTCTCTCTGTGGACGGATCTTTCTCGGCAGCAAATCCTCTAACCAAATACTAGTAGCTTATATTGTCAGTTTTCTAGGGAGTACTATTTTCTGAAAGAAGCACCAATCTATTTTTCTTTATTTGTACATTGTGTCACAACTTTGACCCAAAGGTCCAGAGCTATTTTAGGGTGATTGGTGTAGTACTCGAAGACTGATTGTAAGCATGATTTTCATTAGCTGTCACACTGATTGTAAGCATGAGCAGGTGGAAGATTAGGTTAGTGCGAAGCTTACCTTAAACCCTACCACCGCCGTTGAAACGAGGCGAGCGTCGAGGGAACCGTGGAGAACGTCGGGGAAGCGACGTCGCGCCATCCGGCCTCCTCTTGTGGTGGGAGAACGAATACTCCTGTGGCTTCGGCTGGCTTTGCACCCTCACGAATGGCACACCATACTCGATCGATTCGTTATCCTCTGGGTGCTCGACCTTCGACCTGTACGCCCACCACCTCCACCTAAGTGTCGCCTCCGGCGAATCTGTCTGCTCCATCGCCGATAGGAGATACTTGATGAACTCGGAGGACTGCGGCATGACTGCCACCGAGGCGTACATGTACATCGCCGCCCTCATCGCCGCCGTCTCGCTCTTTCGCATACATTGCCACATGGCCCGCACCGTCCTCGAAATCTCCCACTCATTGTCAAACCAACTAAGGATCTCCTTCAACCTGGCTAACTTTGCCTGGTCGCCACCGGCGATCTGCCTGATTCGCTGCTGCATCCTCTCCATAGATGTCGTTCTGAGTGGTCCGGTGCTAGCTTTGGAAGATGGGAGGAGAGACGGTGGTCTTGCAATAGAGAAGAGGGAGAGGAGAGGAGGTGGTTTCGGAATGGAGATGATGGAGAGGAGAGGAGGTGGTTTTGCAATGGAGAGGAGATCAGAAGAGGGAGAGGCGAGACGGTGGTTTTGGAATGGAGATGATGGAGAGGAGAGGAGGTGGTTTTGGAATGGAGATGATGGAGAGGAGAGGAGGTGGTTTTACAATGGAGAAGATCAGAAGAGGGAGAGGCGAGACGGTAGTTTTGGAATGGAGATGATGGAGAGGAGAGGAGGTGGTTTTGCAATGGAGAAGAGGGAGGAGCGTGCCACAGTGATTTAGGATTGGGCGAGAGGGCCGGCGCGTTGTGACTGGATCAAAATCAAAATCAATTTACCCTTCAATTAAGAAAGCGACCCCACATGAACTAGTCTCCCTTTTATTCTGGGTCATAATTGACCATGATTTTCGCACATAAAATATATGTTATACGTTGCAAAAATAATATAATTTGAAAGTACATTCAGATACGAACCAAACAATACAATTTTTGGTGACATGCATTCACAGTTTGCTTGTCACATACAGTACATGGTCAAACTTTGACCCAAAATACGCAAAACAAGAAAAAAATACTTCCAAGACCAGCGTCGCTCTTCCGCTCTTCTCCTGTTCCAATCTAAATCCACCGCCGCTCCTCTCCTGTTCCAATCTAAATCCAGCGCCGCTCCTCTCCTCTTCCATTTCAAAACCACCGCCCCTCCTCTCCTGTTCCAGTCCAAAACCAGTGTCGCTCCTCTCCCGTTCTAATCCAGAACTAGCGCCGCTCCTCTCCTCTTCCATTCAAAAACCACCGCTGGCGAGTGAAGGTTCTGTGGAGAAGTAGATCGATGGAGGAGTACAACCGATACGTGAGGATCACAGACGGCGACCCTGTGAAGCTAGCTAGGATGTTGGAGATACAGTCTTGGTTTGACAACAAGGACCAACTAGCGGCGACGGCGACATCCATGGCCAAATATCTGCAACAGAGCGAAAAGGCGGCGATACTCCCGGAGGAAGTCGCGCTGGAGTACATAGAGCTGCACCTCTGGGCCATGGAGCAAACAAATTCACTGAATCCGATCGTGAGGGAGCGGTGGTGGGAGTATCGATCCCAGATGGAGCATCCACCAGAGATTGAAGGATCGAGCATCTACAGGGTGCCGTTTGTGAGGGTGTCCTACCAGAGCGAGCCGGTGGAGTCTTCGTCGACCGAACCCAACTGCAAGAGGAGAAAAGCAGTTGGCCCGACGATGCTTCCCCGCCATCGTCTGCCTCGCCGTTCACATCGTCTCACGGGGCGGCTGTCTGCCGCCGAGGAATAGGAGGGACTGCCCCCCAGCCCAATAGTCGAGCATGTTGTGTATTGTCAGGAGGAGCTTAGGGTTGTCAGTATTTGCAGGTTGTGAATTGTGTTTTGTGTTGTGTATTTTGAGAGTACTTTCAGATATGAATATCTTTTGAATTTCAGATTTACAGTATTGAGCATATGAAGAATTTTATGAATTCTAGAGATCTATTTTTAGCACTTCAAAAATGTAGTTTCATAGGAGTATAAAAGTGTGTATTTAGAAGAAAGCGCAAGTTTCAGTTTCAGATAAGAAATCGCAAGTTCATTTCAGATAAGCGCAACTTTCAGAGGCAAAGCATTTATATTAACACGGCCTTTTCAAATAGGGTTAACATCATGTTGGAAGTTTTATTCATGGTCGAAAATGGAACTATCAGCCAGTTAACATCATGCTGATCAACATTCACGCATAGCACATCTTCATATGATGCACAGTCAAAATGCCCACACAATGTTGAGTGTGCGAAACAAAGAGAAAACGAGGGACGGAGTTTTGGCAAGTGTTGGACGTGGTTTTGGGCTGCCCCGTCTAGGCTTTCATTTTTAACATGCGCAGCCCACGACCTCAGATGGGAGGGCCTGTTTATATTTTCTTAGGGCCGTCGTGTATCAACCGGCCTATGGACCTCCCATCCGAGGTTTTATTTTTGGCAGCCCAATTTATGTATTTTTTTGAAGAAAACGCAGCGGTCTGTTCTATTTTTCTATATAAGAATAGGAACGCCAGGTACAACTTATGTTTCCCTTTTAACTATATTATATATATTTAAATTATTTTATATGTTATTATATATTATTTTTATTGTCATCATATATTTAACAGATACTTATATATGTAAGAAAACAATATCCCACATCTTATTAACTTATAAAAATAATTTCTTAACAAATAAAATCCTGGATTGTTTTGGCACGAAAATCCTAGTGATTGTGTACAAAAGCTTGGTAAGATTTAAGGACGAATGTAATAATATAACTTATTATTTAAATATGTTTATAACAAAATGCTCAGCCCTTTTTATTTTTTGATAACTTTGCTGGCCCAACCCAACATTATAATTAGAATCAGCCCAGCAAAATTGTGTATCTAGATAAAGTGCAGATGGCCTGTAATTTTTTAGGAAATAAAATAAATGGGCCGCATGAAAGCTACATTAATTGTTCACCCAGCCCAGCTAATGGCTGTAATTCAAAAAAACAGATCAAATTGATCAGAATTTATCGCAAAAAAAAGATCAGAATTCTGAAAATGGGTTGAATACGTGCCACATTTTTGGAGGCTGAAATGTGGGCCAATAGGTCGGCCAACGGAAGTCGTTGTAAATTTAGTCAACAAATGATTCTCGATGTTAGCCGTTGGATTTACATCCAACGGCCAGATCCATCTTCAATCTCTCGCCTTCTTCCTCCAGCGCCGACCACCTCCCGCCTCTTGCTGCTAGCAGCTCGCTTAGCACGCTTCGCTATGAAGCGCCACTCCACCGCTGGCGTGCCATCCCTCCAACCTCCACACCTCCTGTTCTTCTCCACCGATCGCCGAACCACACCGCACTAGAACCAGTTAACCCTCGTACACCTCTCCGTCTGCGACTCTACTCCTGCGTCTTCCCATCTCCGGCTCGTTGCGGTCCGGGGCCTCGCCGTCGTGATGCGCTCGGCGCGGTGTGGTCAACGTGGTCAACGAACGACACCATCGGAAGTAGGCTGTGCGTGGAGAGGCTGACAGCTGGGTACACGGCCGCACATAAGGAAATGCCTCCTTATTACGCACAAAATAATGATTCCTCCACCTGACATCTGGGACCCACCGGAAGGGCCTCTGTATTTCGCGAAAAATACATGCCCCCCGCTGACTTGTCGGACCCACCAGCTATCTTCGCATGCAAGGAAGTGCCTCCTTATTATGCACAAAAAAATGAATACTCCCTCGCCAGTGGAACCCAAAGATACCGAGGCTGACTTGTGGGCCTACCAAGTTGACGGGGACGGAGGGCTTTGTCAACTTAGTCAATATGAACGATTCTAGCTCCTATTACCGTATGATGTTCATCCAACGGTTGTAGTGCTTCTTCAACCTTTGGTCTTCTTGCTCCAGCCGACCAAACTAGCCCTGGTCGTGTCGCTGCTGCTCGCCTCCCCGCGGGCCGGGTGATGATGCTGGAGGCCTCACCGCCCCTACTACTCCCACCGCTGGCCAGGCCATCCCTCTATGCACCCGGCACCCACACCCCCTGTTATTCTGCGGCGACGGCAGCCTCACGCCGCAGCCGAACGAGTGAACCCTCATACTCCTCTACGTGTGGGCATCCACAGCCGCGTCTTCCCCGGCTCCGCGTCGTCCCCTTCCTAGGCCTTGCCGTCATCCACCGCCCTGGTGCTCTTGACGCGGCGTGGTCAACATGGTCAAGGAATGGCTTCCATCGGACGTGGACTGTACGTGGAGAGGCTGACAGCTGGGTCCATGACCGCAGCAAGGAAGTGCCTCCTTATTACGCGCAAAATAATTATTCCTCCACCTGACAGCGGGGACCCACCGGACGGGCCGCCGTATTTAGCAAAAAAAACATTTCCCCCTGTCTGCTGGGACCCACCAATTACATCTTCGCACGCAAGGAAGTGCGTCCGAAAAAAAACGATTCGCCCCCCTGACTGCTGGGACCCACCAGCTACGTCGTCGCATGCAAGGAAGTGCCTGACAGTCGGGACCCACCTAGTCGAAGCGTACGTAGCGTTGTCATTCTAGTTGCGAGCATGTACGTACATACTGGCCGTAGTAGAGGCACGCACATACACGTACGTACAGCGGCGAGGGTGCAAGAAAGAAAATACGGCCACGTACGTACATACGGGCAGGGTCTCGAACGCCTACTCGCGCATATGTACATGGCTGGGTCAGAACAGAGAAACAGCGTCGTCGTCGTGTTCATGGGGAGGCAACAGAATGCGTCGTGTTCATCGGGAGGCAACGGAATGCGTGGGAGCAACCGGCTGGGTCGGAACGGAATGCGTGGTCGTGTTCATCGGGAGGGCTTGGATGGATCAGGCGATGGAAACGAGGCCTGGCGTACCGCACAATGGAGGAAACGCACCTCCTACATTCGGAACGGGGTCCTATTGATCGGGAGGGGCCTGGCGTACCGCAAAACGGAGGAAACGGACCTCCTACGGTCGAAACGTGGGTCCTGTTGATCGGGAGGGGTGTGGCGTACCGCAAAACGGACGAAACAGACTTGTGTTGGAGCGCTACGGTCGAAACGGGGGTCCTGTTGATCGGGATGAGTGTGGCATGCCGCAAAACGGACTAAACAGACTTGTGTTGGAGCGCTACGGTCGAAACCGGGGGGAAGAGGGGTGTGGCGTACCGCAAAACGGGACTCCACGGGATACTGTTCATCTCCACCGTCGACCTCCTCCAGCCTCCACGGGGTACCATCGACCTCCTCCAGCCTCCATGGGCTCCTGCTCATCCAGCCTCCACCGCGTGCTACTCCACCGCCACTGCTCAACCACCCTCCACGGGCACCCTCCACCGCTTCACTGCTCATCCAGCCCTCCACACCACGGGGCCTGCTCAACCACCCTCCACGGCCACCCTCCACCGTCTCATCGCTCATCCAGCCCTCCACACCACGGGTTCCTGCTCATCCAGAGGCAATGCCACCGCCATCGCTCATCTAACCCCCCCCCCGCAACACTCACTATTCATCCTCGCCGGTGTAAAACCGCGGATCTCGGTAGGGTGTCCTTAATCTGTGCGCCTAGGCGGATGGTAACAGAGACAAGGGACACGATGTTTTTACGCAGGTTCGGCCCTCTCGATGCGTGTAAAACCCTACTCCCGCTTGATTGATATTGATGATATGGGTAGTACAAGAGTAGATCTACCACGAGATCAAGGAGGCTAAACCCTAGAAGCTAGCCTATGGTATGATTGTTATGTGTCCTATGGATTAAAACCCTCCGGTTTATATAGACACCGGAGAGGGCTAGGGTTACACAGATTCGGTTACAATGGTAGGAGATCTATATATCCGTATCGCCAAGCTTGCCTTCCACGCCAAGGAAAGTCCCATCCGGACACGGGACGAAGTCTTCAATCTTGTATCTTCATAGTCTTGGAGTCAGGCCGACGGTGATAGTTCGGCCATCCGGACACCCCCTAGTCCAGGACTCCCTCAGTAGCCCCTGAACCAGGCTTCAATGATGACGAGTCCGGCGCACATATTGTCTTCGGCATTGCAAGGCGGGTTCCTCCTCCGAATAATTCATAGAAGATTTTGAACACAAGGATAGTGTACGGCTCTGCAAACTAAATTCCACATACCACCGTAGAGAGAATAATATTTACACGGGTTCAATCTGTTGACGTACTTCGTGGTATGACGTCATGCCACGGCCAAGCCTTTATTCGAATCGTTTTTATTGTTCCACCTCAGCGCGTTTAGCAAAGCGGTTTCCTTGGCACGTCTTGTCAAAGCAGAGATCGTGTCCCCTTATTCTGGGATTCTCATCAATACGGACGTGGGTAACCCAACCACGCCCGTTGGCACACCCCCTCCATCGAAGACGAGTCCCAAACGGTCACGGGGACGGCTCTTGGTATTCTACCCCTTTATAATGAGACCAAGGCCCGTTCCTTTTCTTCAATCTCAATCGAATCCGCCCCTCGCCTCGAGTTCCAACACCTAAGGTTCCAGATTCAGCGCCGGACCTTTAACAATGTCCGCCCGACCTACAGGCGGTGGATGCCTCTTCCGCTATTTAAAGAAGACGTGCTAAAGCTGAGAGACGCCAGGTACCTAACCTGCGAGATTTCGCATAGGCTGCCCGCCCGAGCGCAAGTCATTCCCCACTCCCGAGCCTGGTGAGAGCGTCGTGTTCGTGTCTCACTTCTGTCGGGGTTTAGGATTCCCGATGGACCGCTTCGTGAGGGGGCTCATGTTTTATTATGGGCTGGAACTCCATGACTTGGCTCCGGAGTCCATCGTCCACATCTCATCGTTCATTGTTGTCTGCGAAGCCTTCCTCCGCACTACCCCTCACTTCGGATTGTGGCTCAAGCCCTTCAACGTGGAGCCAAAGATGATCGAGGGGCGACAGGCAGAGTGCGGAGGGGCAGCTATAAGTAAGAGGGCCGATGCTCCATGGCCCGAGGGCTCTTTTCAAGAGGAGCTAGGCTTGTGGCAACAGGAGTGGTTCTACATCACCGCTCCCAGGGGCACCAGGCAGGTCGCGCCACCTGCCTTTCGCTCGGGCCCTCCACAATGGCTGGCGTCATGGGTCAACAAAGGGCTTGACTGGGGGCCGTCCAAGGACGTACCAATATTGTAGGTCCGGATTCAAGACCTCCAAAAGAGGGAGATCAATCTGGTCGTAGTGGCGCAGGTTATGCTGATTCGGCGCCTTCTGCCCTGCAAACGTCGCCCCCTCCGCCTGTGGTATTCAATCCGGAGGGACCGCGAGCTCTCCACCACTTCATGGGCGCGACGCCCGTGGAGATGTATAAACTGTTCTTCGGATCGCAAGAGATGTGCCCGGACTTGACCGAGGACACAGGTCTGAGTTGCAATCGCCCGGATACTCAAGTAAGTAGTTCCTGTGCCCGGACGTGCTATCCGTACATTTATCATAATACTTGCCCTTTAAAAAGTCGTCCCTTGAACAGGAGTGGATAGCAAAAGCAAAGCTAATAAGGTGTCCGGCCCCCTCCCTGAGACCACGCCGGACCCGGGGCTAACCAAGATGCTGGAGGCAGTGCCTTTGGAAGAGGACGAAGGGGGGAACAGGAAAGCTACCACCTCTGCTAAGGAGGCCTTTAAGGAAGGGGGATCGAGAATCCCTCCCTCCAAGGGGAGAAGAGGACCGCTTCTGAAGATCTGGAGGTCAAGGCCTCAAAGCGGGGGAAGAAATGTTCGCCAGAGGGTCCTGCGCCGGGTGGGGCCCCGGCCGTACTATTTCCCCAAGGGAACCAACCCTCCAGCGAGCCATAAGTAGAAAGGGGAGTTTTTTATAAGAGACATCCCTGTTTTTATTTCTGAGGATGACCGAAGTTTTTTACTTTGTAGTTTGGATCTCAGCCCTTCTCAGCAGAGCTCATCTTCCGGGGATCTTCGTCCGGAGATGATGGAAAGCGAAAAGCCTCCATCTGCCATGCCATCAGGCGAGGCGGACGACCCAGAGGTGTCGTCGCGGAGGGTTTCCCCGAGTCCGGGGGGGCGGGAGGTCCGGCACCAACAGGTGTGCGGTCGGAGGAGCTGAAGGATCTGCTCGGGCGAGCATCTATCTCAGAAGATCACCGTGCATTAATGGGTACAGTGATTGAAAGGATTTCACCCGCTGCGAGCGGTTTGCATGAAGCCGTCAGAAGTTTACTGATGGGGTTTGAGGTACGCAAGAATGATGTACCTTCTGACAGTTTTGCATATAGAATCCGCCCTGTATAGATAGTAGCCCCTGAGACTTGGTACGTTGTCAAAAGTGACGGCGTGCCGAGGATCATAGTCTCAGTGTTAAGATGTCGCCCTTCCTATTCAGGGGGCGGAGCGTTCGGTGGCCAGCCGGACTGATAGAGTTGTCGAACTAAAGCGGGAACTGGACGTTGCGGATGCGGACATCGCGCTGGTCAATAAGCGACTTGACGAGTCACAAGGTACGTGGCTTTTCCGCGAACACCTGGTAAGGGAGCTTGACGCCCATGCCTTACTACATGCATGCTTAATGCAGATGGTGCCGCTGCTATGGAGGACCTTCGGGCAGAGCTTGCCCGAGCCAAGGAGCAAGCCAGAAAAAGTAATGCGGCTGCTTTGAAAGCGGCCGAAGAGCTAAAAGCCGAACAGGCTGCTCACGGCCGAAGCAAGGAGGAAATGGCCGAAATGACCATAAAGCTAAAGGTTGCTGCCGACCGCTATGAGTTTCTTGAAAGAGAACGCCGAGCGGAGCAAGAGGACCTGAAGAAGGCCACCACCGAAGCCAAGGATGCCCGCTCCGCGATGAGAGCTATAAAGGAGGAGCTACGTCAGGCCGGGGATATTGCGGCTGGAAAGCCCTTTTTGCTGCGTAGGAAGTTCACGGATCCGAAATATGCTCAGTTGGGCCAGTTGTGGGGTGTGGAGGATGCCTATCTGAATTTGGCGGCGAGTGCCCCAGACGCGTGTAACGCCCCGGATACAACTTTCCATATTCGTAACTCCGACTCTTGCCATTCCCGGCGATGTGCTTTATTATTTTCTCCGTGGTTGGGTTGTTGTTTTTCGTTTTGCATTTTGTTCATGTCATGCATTTCATCATCGCATCATTCGCATTGCATCGGCATCGTTTTTATAAAACTTGCATCCGTTCGCAGTTGCCGCGTCCCCCCTTGCCTTCGTTGGCCGTTCCGAGACCAACCGGGTTTTTCGAGTCCCTCTTGTCTAGCCGCTTTCTCTCTTTGTCTTCATTGACATGTTGTCATACCGCTTGTCCTTGTCGACCTTCTCTCGCACCATTTGGACCCTCTCTCTCTCTTTCTCCGAGATCAACAAAACCCTTGACCCGTGGCCTTCGTCGAACCCCATTGTCTTTGTTTTACCCTCTCATCTAAATGCCTAACCTCTCTTGCCAGCTCGCAGCACCCTCGTGTGCGTGTCCGAAACTTCCCCGAACCCGACCCGGGCTTTCATCACCGTTGGATCCGGATTATCCCCTAACATCTACAAAACATCTCCGTTTTGTTATTTGGGCTCTTTAACCTATTTATTCTTGATCGCCTGATTAAGATCGGACGGACCGGATAGCCCCTAACCTAATCTCATGAGGTATATATAGTCTACCTTTAGTCATTTTGGACAAACCCTAAAATCTAGGGACTTTGTCCCGCAAGCCGCCGCCACCCATCAGATCTTCCTCGATCCAGATCCATCCCTTCTCCTCGTTTTCCTCCAGCCTGCCAAATCCCCTCGCAGTCAGGCTCCTCCCCTCGATCCACCCGGCCAACCGGAGGAGCTCCTCCTCTCCCGCTCCTCCCTGCGCCGTGCTCCTTCCCCGAGCCCCGCCTCTCCTCCCCCAAGCCACAAGAGCGCAGCCGCTTGCCGAAGCGCCACAAGCAAGCAGAAGAAGAACCAGGCCGGTTCTCAGGCGACCCAAGACTCTCGCCTCCTCTCGCTGCCGAGCGACCCATTGTCTCCTCCACCACCCCACCGCAAACCCAGCCACCAAAGCCACGCCGCCCTGCCTCGCCCCTGCTCATCCTCCTCTCGGTTGATGGAGCAAGAGCTCGCGCCGAGGCCTCCCGAGCCCCGCCTCGTTCCCACCATCGCTGCGCCAAGTCTCTCGTCCGCCTCGCTTCCTCGCTTCCAAATCGAACGCCAAGCCGCCGCCTCGAGCTTTCCACCGCCAGAAACCCATCGCTGCCTCGTCGCCGCAGCAACAGCAACAAATTCCGCCGCCGGATCCGCGTCTCCCTTGCCGCCGGTCCTCGCCAAGAATCCCCGCGCCAGCGCCCATGCCGCCCTCCCCACGCCCGGATCTGCCGCCGCCCGTCCTCACCTGCCGGAGTTGCCCATTGCCGCCAAGTTCCCTCTCTGCCGCTGCGCGATCGAGCACCAACAATGCTCGCTGTTCGTCGCGATTGACCGCGCCTCCGCCTGCTTCCCCTTCGCCTCCAAGGCCCGAGTCCCCAGAACTGCAGCAAGGCTCAACTGGCCCGCCTGCCTCCTATTCTCAACTGGGCCTTGGCCCATGGTGAGAAAACCCCCACCCCCTCCTGAGCGCTGCTGGGTCGGACAGTTTCAGCCCGTCATGTTTTTTTTTCATGTCTGCGATTTTAACATTTATCCCAGGATTTCCATATTTGCAGAAAACCCCCTGTAGTTCATGCATTAATAACTCATTAATCGTGCATCGGATTAAAATGATTTAAACATGTAAAATGCTTAGAATTTTGTGTAGATTAATAATATGCCATTTTCATCTATGTTAAAAATGTTTAACTTGATGTTTGTTTAAATTTACTTAAATGCCATGTTAAATGATTTATTTCATAACTAATTAACCGTAGCTCCATTTTAAATAAACTTTATATGTAAATGGGGTGGAAAAATGCCTAGTTTAACATGGTGCACTTTGTTTTACTGTTTAACAACATTAAAATATGTTTTAGGTCAGAACAGTAGCTAATTCGAAATATGCATATGGGGATTTTCCGGACTTGTTGTTCGTTGTTCTTCCGGCCTCATTTAAACTTGCCTAGGTAGGTAGTTTTGTTATGCTTCACCCCTTGCCATGTTAATCAACATTTAATATTGTTGGGTAGCTTAAACAAGAGAGAACTAAATAATTGCATGTGGTGTTTTGTCAATATGCAACTCGTTGCATATTGAGCTCCACTTAACTTGTAGTATTGTTTGTTGCACTTTGCCATGCCTCTTTAAACCGGACATGCATCATACTTGATCGTGCATCATGCCATGATTATGCTTGTGTGTTTACCATGTTGTTTGTTTCTTTCTGGTGTTGCTTCTTAGCTCCGGTAATGTTGCGATTGTGAGGATTGTTTGACTACGTCCGCTTGTCTTCTTCATGGACTCGTTCTTCTTCCTAGCAGGATTTGAGCAAGATGACAGCTACCTTGGATCTCACTACTATCATTGCTATGCTAGTTGCCTCGTTTCTATCGCTATGTCTGCGCTACCTATTACCTGCTTGTCAAGCCATCCCATATTGCCATGAACCCCTAACCTTTGACACCTTTCCTATGCAAACCGTTGTTTGGCTATGTTACCGCTTTGCTCAGCCCCTCTTATAGCGTTGCTAGTTGCAGGTGAAGTTGAAGATTTCTCCATGGTGGACAGGGTTTTGTTGGGATATCACAATATCTCTTATATTATTAATGCATCTATATATTTGGTAAAGGGTGGAAGGCTCGGCCTTATGCCTGGTGTTTTGTTCCACTCTTGCCGCCCTAGTTTTCGTCATACCGGTGTTATGTTCCCGGATTTTGCATTCCTAACGCGGTCGGGTGATTTATGGGACCCCCTTGACAGTTCGCTTTGAATAAAACTCCTCCAGCAAGGCCCAACATTGGTTTTACCATTTGCCTCACCTATTACCTTTTTACCTTGGGAGTCACGCATCCCAAGGGTCATCTTTATTTTAGCCCCCCGGGCCAATGCTTGTCTAAGTGTTGGTCCAAACTAGAGCCACTTGCAGCGCCACCTCGGGGAAACTTGAGGGCTGGTTCTAGTTGTACGTAGTGCTCATCCGGTCGTGGCTCGAGACGAGATCTGCGCGGCTACTATCGGGATGTCGGCACGCCGGAGGTCTTGCTGGTCTTGTTTTACCATTGTCGAAATGTCTTGATGTCTGGGATTACGAGACCGATCGGGTCTTCTGGGTGAAGGTCTATTCCTTCGATGATCGCGAGAGCTTGTCATGGGCTGTTGGGACACCCCGCAGGTATAAACTTTCGAGAGCCGTGCCGCGGTTATGTGGCAGATGGGAATTTGTTAATGTCCGGTTGTAGATAACTTGACACCAGATCCGAATTAAAACACATCAACCGTGTGTGTAGCCGTGATGGTCTCTTCTCGGAGGAGTCCGGGAAGTGAACACGGTCTCTGTGTTATGTTTGACGTAAGTAGGTGTTCAGGATCACCTCTTGATCATTGCTAGTTCACGACCGTTCCTTTGTTCTCTTCTCGCTCTTATTTGCGTTGGTTAGCCACCATATCATGCTTTGTCGCTGCTGCAACCTCACCACTTTACCCCTTCCTTTCCCATTAAGGTTTGCTAGTCTTGATACCCATGGTAATGGGATTGCTGAGTCCTCGTGGCTCACCAGATACTTCCAAAACCAGTCTGCGGTGCCTATGTTAATGAAAGGTGTGACGCAATCAAGCTCAAGGAGGAGCTCGATGAAGATCTTGCCCTTTGTGTTGTTTCGCTCTAGTTGATCAAGAGTGGAGCCCAGTTGGGGTCGATCGGGACCTTTGTCGCATTTGGTGTTCTTCTTTTATTTTGGTTCCATAGTCGGACCTTGATTGTATCTGGATGATGTAATGCTTTATTCATGTAATTGTGTGAAGTGGCAATTGTAAGCCAACTATGTATCTTTTTCCCTTATGTATTACTTGGGTTGTGTGAAGATTACCTCACTTGCGACATTGCTTTCAATGCGGTTATGCCTCTAAGTCGTGCTTCGACACGTGGGAGATATAGCCGCATCGAGGGCGTTACAAGTTGGTATCAGAGCCTTCCCCGACCTTAGGAGCCCCACTGCTTGATCGTTTTTAGCGGCCGAGTTGTGTCTAGAAAAATGTTTTGAGTCATTTAGGATTATATATATCAGAGAGTTAGGAATTCTTTTAACTCCCCAGTCTCTTCGTCGCTCTGGTGAGGTCTCCTGACGTAGAAGTTTTGACTCTTCTCTTCTCAAATTTCACTAATTTTTTTTAGGATCACGCGGGTATCTTAGAATCGTTCCGATGGTTTTATGATGACAACATTGTCTTGGTGTCTCCCGTCAGCAGGGGTTTTTTTTTGGAGGTGTCCCGGGGAGTTGAGCTCTGAGGTGTTGTCGTCATAATTTTATCGTGGCAGTTCTGGAATACCTGAGTTTAGTACGCCGACATCGAAAATCTTTTTTATGCAGTTGTTGGTGAGATAACCCCGCTAACCCAGTACTGAGGTGAGTACGGGAGTATTGCCATGACTTGTATAACGGATGCTTTTCGAAGGTTGAGGTAGACGATTTCCAAAGGTTTCTTGGTTATGTGTTGACGGATGGATACAGCTGGATGTAGGGATTGTTAGTTTGGGTGAGATATATTGCTTCCCCTGTATCCCCAACACCAGATTGCATAACCAGAAAATTTCGGGAGTTTTATAGGTGGGAATTCAAGTAGCTCCTAGAATATCTTTCCGACAGATGCATGATAGGGATTGGGTAAATCTCTATCATATGTATTTGTTCCGGCTTATTCTGCAAGCCAAATCCTTTGTTTTGTTTTGTTTGTGGTATTCGAGTTGCTTCGAAGTCAAATGTTGAATCCATACCTTTCCTAAACGCTGTTCTCATATTTCTATGGGAGTACTAATCCTTTTGATCATCGAGATTGTCATGTCAATTCTTTCCAACCGGTGCGCTTCTCTTCGAGATGATCCCATCATTCTCCCCATCCGCAAGATCAATTCTAAGTTTTCTCAACGGTTTTGTTTCATCCATCCCAAGTTGCCTTTGTTCTTTCCCGCCCACCCACCCTTTTTCCTCAAGGACTAAGATTTCTTTACCAAGTATCCATTTATTCATGTGAAGTCATTTCACTCTTTTCAATCAATGTTCTGATCCGGTGATCCCTCGTGAAGATGCTCACGAGCTTCTAGTTCGTCATTCCTCATTCCTTTCTCTTCTCCGGTGGATTCAAGTCAAGTTTTGTTGATCATACCTTTTTCCTCATTTCAATGTCTTCTCATACCGGTGCACCTCATTATCATTCTTCTTCTCGCTATTTGTTATTCCTGAGTGCTCAAGATATCTCGAAGATTCGTGTTTCCACTCTGCATTCGTTCAAGCTCTTTCGAGACTGGTATCTCATTCAAGTCATTTAATTCAACCGGTGCAACATCTCTTTTAAATCATTTCCAACGGTGTTTGCTTTTGAGTGGGCCCTAACCCACAGGTCTTTTCCCAGGATCTTACCTGACTCTTCTAATTATTCCGGAGCTATCCCAAATTCTTCTCCAAGTTTGACGTAAGAATGAGTTATCATCAGTCAAATGCTTTTCTCCAAGATCTTTCAAATTCTTTTCATCTTTGGCTCAACCTTTCCTCTTTTAATTCTCCCGGAGTATCTCAGTAATTTTGGTGGTGTTTCCCATCGTCTTTTGAAGACCGAAGAAGGGTTTCTCTTGAATCTTGCTCCATTCTCTTCAAGATTCATAATTCTAGCTTGTTGCCATCCTCTCATAATTGTTTTCGATTGTGGGAATCTTTTTCACCCATCCGGAGCATTTCGTGAGTTCTTTCCATTTTATTCCTAAGAAGGCCATCCTTTTCGGGTTTATTCATTCTCAGCTTTTAGCTCTCCTTCTCCATATTCTACCGGTGCATCATTCAAGTTTTCTCTAATAAACTCATGATCTCTTCGTCCACTTGTATCTAAATCCCTTCAAGTATCTTCATTCGTTTTCCAATTCTTCCCGGTGAATTGTGCCTTTGCTACTTTCATTTTCAATCCTTACGGTGGTTCTTTCAAGATCTCTCTTCCTTGTTCATCATATCAATTCATTTGTTGTTCCAATCCTACCGGTGGTTCGTTGAAGACCTTCTCAAGTTTTGATACATCTCTCTTAATCCTTTCTTCGAGAATAAGTGGCATGCCAAATCCATTGTGGGTCATCAATTTATTTGATGAAGGATAAACATACAATAAATCTTATTCTCATTTCCTCGAGGTGATTCAATTCTTTTCTTCCGGAGTTTGTTCATGATGAAGTAATTCTCGGTTTCATGTGTTTCATCTTTTTCTTTTCCGGAGTTCTAAGTTTTACGCTTTATCTCGTCGCGAAGCTCCATCTAAATCATCGCAAGGCTTCACCTTGTGTTTTTCAAGTTCTCTTTCTTTTTATCATCCTTTTATTACCGGAGTTCTTCATGGAGGCTCTACATGGTGGTTCGTCAAGGATTCCTTTCATTCTCGATTTGTTCTTCAAGATTTCTCTTGAAGTTATGATCCCCCAAGCTATACTCTAAAATAAACATGGTGTTCAACACATGTTTTGTTTTGAGGAGCTCAAGTATTCTTCATCTTGCATTCCAAAGTGCAATTCTTTCTACCTTATCTTTTGAGGTGGTGTTATGTCACTCTTGACAATTTCCTTCTTGTTTCATGATTCATATGTTGTCAAGAATGAGGTATTTTAAATCCATCAATCCCTTTGTTGGAGTTATCTTGGGTTATATTTCACCTAAAGCTTTCCCTAAGGATTGTTGCTATTTATGGTGCTTATAAATGACCCAAGTTCTTCTTTATCCTCCCGGTGATATAGCTTTCTCGTCTCCTTGTTCGTATCAATGAAATTCTTTCCCGTGCTTGGCAGGTTGTCGCCTCATAATTTGAGATGCATTCCTTAAGACCATGTCAAGCTTGTTCTTTTCGTTGTTGGTTTTCCAACAACTCCATTCTAACCTTCTTGGAAGGGTGCTTTCCAAGCTCATTCGTGGCAGAAGTTGGCATTTCCTTCTCCGTTCTTTTTTTCCAATGATCTATCTTCTATTCGTTCTTCCGGAGGCATTGTGATGTTGTGCTCTTCACCCATCACCTCGTTTTGTGAGGATCGTGTTCTTTTCTTGCTTATCCATTTATCTAGAGTGTTGTGTCATCTCTTCAAGTTCTTTTCATCTTATCAAGTCTTGCATCTCTTTTCAGCCGGAGTGCTATCTGAAATCTTTCTTCCCCTTTGTGCCATTCTTTCAATAGTTCCGGAGGCAGTGTGTTGTTGTTTTCATCAAGTATACTCTCATCTTGTCAAGTTCATGTCCAATTCCTTCCATTTAGAGTCGGAGTGCTGTCCAAATTATATCAATCTTATTCCTTCTCTATCTAGTTTTAACCGGAGTGGTTTCAATATCTATCTTATCACTAAACCTCTTGGTTCTCGTAATGTTCCTTGTTCCTCTTTTCTAACGGATTGTTTGCAATCTCGTTCATCTCTGTTGTACTCTTTCTTTTAAATTGCTCAACCTCTCAAGGTTCGTGGTTTCACTCGTTCGTCAAAGAAGCAACTTAGTTTTACCTCTTCTCTTCCTCTTCCGTTTCTCTCCGGTGCCATCCTAGATCTCGGGATGAGATCCTCTCGTAGTGGTGGAGTGTTGTAACGCCCCGGATACAACTTTCCATATTCGTAACTCCGACTCTTGCCATTCCCGGCGATGTGATTTATTATTTTCTCCGTGGTTGGGTTGTTGTTTTTCGTTTTGCATTTTGTTCATGTCATGCATTTCATCATCACAGCATTCGCATTGCATCGGCATCGTTTTTATAAAACTTGCATCCGTTCGCAGTTGCCGCGTCCCCCCTTGCCTTCGTTGGCCGTTCCGAGACCAACCGGGTTTTTCGAGTCCCTCTTGTCTAGCCGCTTTCTCTCTTTGTCTTCATTGACATGTTGTCATACCGCTTGTCCTTGTTGACCTTCTCAAAGACCATTTGGACCCTCTCTTCTCTCTTTCTCCGAGATCAACAAAACCCCTTGACCCCGTGGCCTTTCGTCAGACCCCATTGTCTTTGTTTTACCCCTCTCATCTAAATGCCTAACCTCTCTTGCCAGCTCGCAGCACCCTCGTGTGCGTGTCCGAAACTTCCCCGAACCCGACCCGGGCTTTCATCACCGTTGGATCCGGATCATCCCCTAACATCTACAAAACATCTCCATTTTTTATTTGGGCTCTCTAACCTATTTATTCTCGATCGCCCGATTAAGATCGGACGGACCCGGATAGCCCCTAACCTAATCTGCGAGGTATATATAGTCTACCTTTAGTCATTTTGGACAAACCCTAAAATCTAGGGACTTTGTCCCGTCGAGCCGCCGCCACCTACCGTATCTTCCTCGGGATCCAGATCCATCCCTTCTCCTCGTTTTCCTCCAGCCTGCCAAATCCCCTCGCAGTCAGGCTCCTCCCCTCGATCCACCCGGCCAACCGGAGGAGCTCCTCCTCTCCCGCTCCTCCCTACGCCGTGCTCCTTCCCCGAGCCCCGCGCCTCTCCTCCACCCAAGCCACAGCAGCGCAGCCGCCTTCGTCGAGCGCCACCGCAAGCAGCAGCAGCAACCAGGCCGGTTCCCGTGTGACCTCGCACGCCTCTGCCTCCTCTGCTGCCGAGCGCGACCCGCCTTCGTCTCCTCCACCCCGCCGGCGAACCCAGCAACCAAAGCCACGCCGCCGGCCTCGTCCCTGCTCGTCCTCCTCTCGGTTGGATGGAGCAAGAGCTCGCGCCCGAGGCCTCCCGAGCCCTGCCTCGTTCCCACCGTCGCTGCGCCAAGTCTCTCGTCCCGCCTCTGCTTCCCTGCTCCAAATCGAACGCCAAGCCGCCGCCCTGGAGCTTCTCCGCCGCCAGGGAAACCCATCGCTGCCTCGTCGCCGCAGCAACAGCAGCAAATTCGCCGCCGCCCAGATCCGCGTCTCCCTTGCCGCCGGTCCTCGCCAGCAGAACCCCGGCGCCGCGCGCCCATGCCTTCCTCCCCACGCCCGGATCTGCTGCCGCCCCGTCCTCACCCTGCCGGAGTTGCCCCGCCGTCGCCAAGTTCCCTCTGCTGCCGCTGCCTGCATCGAGCACCAACAGCGGCTCGCTCGTTCGTCGCGTTGACCGCGCCCCCCCGCCTGCTTCCCCTTCGGCCTCCAAGGCCTAGAGTCCCGCAGCAGCCTACAAGGCCCAGCCGGCCTGCCCGGCCTCCTCTTCCTCAACTGGGCCTTGGCCCATGGTGAGAAAACCCCCACCCCCTCCTGAGCACTGCTGGGTCGGACAATTTCAGCCCGTCATGTTTTTTTTTCATGTCTGCGATTTTAACATTTATCCCAGGATTTCCAGATTTGTAGAAAACCCCCTGTAGTTCATGCATTAATAACTCATTAATCGTGCATCGGATTAAAATGATTTAAACATGTAAAATGCTTAGAATTTTGTGTAGATTAATAATATGCCATTTTCATCTATGTTAAAAATGTTTAACTTGATGTTTGTTTAAATTTACTTAAATGCCATGTTAAATGATTTATTTCATAACTAATTAACCGTAGCTCCATTTTAAATAAACTTTATATGTAAATGGGGTGGAAAAATGCCTAGTTTAACACGGTGCACTTTGTTTTACTGTTTAACAACATTAAAATATGTTTTAGGTCATAACAGTAGCTAATTCGAAATATGCATATGGGGATTTTCCGGACTTGTTGTTCGTTGTTCTTCCGGCCTCATTTAAACTTGCCTAGGTAGGTAGTTTTGTTATGCTTCACCCATTGCCATGTTAATCAACATTTAATATTGTTGGGTAGCTTAAACAAGAGAGAACTAAATAATTGCATGTGGTGTTTTGTCAATATGCAACTCGTTGCATATTGAGCTCCACTTAACTTGTAGTATTGTTTGTTGCACTTTGCCATGCCTCTTTAAACCGGACATGCATCATACTTGATCGTGCATCATGCCATGATTATGCTTGTGTGTTTACCATGTTGTTTGTTTCTTTCTGGTGTTGCTTCTTAGCTCCGGTAATGTTGCGATTGTGAGGATTGTTTGACTACGTCCGTTTGTCTTCTTCATGGACTCGTTCTTCTTCCTAGCAGGATTTCAGGCAAGATGACCGCTACCTTGGATCTCACTACTATCATTGCTATGCTAGTTGCCTCGTTCTATCGCTATGCTGCGCTACCTATTACCTGTTTGTCAAGCCATCCCATATTGCCATGAACCCCTAACCTTTGACACCTTTCCTATGCAAACCGTTGTTTGGCTATGTTACCGCTTTGCTCAGCCCCTCTTATAGCGTTGCTAGTTGCAGGTGAAGTTGAAGATTTCTCCATGGCGGACAGGGTTTTGTTGGGATATCACAATATCTCTTATATTATTAATGCATCTATATATTTGGTAAAGGGTGGAAGGCTCGGCCTTATGCCTGGTGTTTTGTTCCACTCTTGCCGCCCTAGTTTCCGTCATACTGGTGTTATGTTCCCGGATTTTGCGTTCCTAACACGGTCGGGTGATTTATGGGACCCCCTTGACAGTTCGCTTTGAATAAAACTCCTCCAGCAAGGCCCAACATTGGTTTTACCATTTGCCTCACATATTACCTTTTTCCTTGGGAGTCGCGCATCCCAAGGGTCATCTTTATTTTAGCCCCCGGGCCAATGCTTGTCTAAGTGTTGGTCCAAACTAGAGCCACTTGCGGCGCCACCTCGGGAAACTTGAGGGCTGGTTCTAGTTATGCGTAGTGCTCATCCGGTCGTGGCTCGAGACGAGATACGCGGCTACTATCAGGATGTCGGCACGCCGGGAGGTCTTGCTGGTCTTGTTTTACCATTGTCGAAATGTCTTGATGTACCGGGATTCCGAGACTGATCGGGTCTTCCTGGGTGAAGGTCTATTCCTTCGATGATCGCGAGAGCTTGTCATGGGCTAAGTTGGGACACCCCTGCAGGGTATAAACTTTCGAGAGCCATGCCCGCAGTTATGTGGCAAATGGGAATTTGTTAATGTCCAGTTGTAGATAACTTGACACCAGATCCGAATTAAAACACATCAACCGTGTGTGTAGCCGTGATGGTCTCTTCTCGGCGGAGTCCGGGAAGTGAACACGGTCTCTGTGTTATGTTTGACGTAAGTAGGTGTTCAGGATCACCTCTTGATCATTGCTAGTTCACGACCGTTCCTTTGTTCTCTTCTCGCTCTTATTTGCGTTGGTTAGCCACCATATCATGCTTAGTCACTGCTGCAACCTCACCACTTTACCCCTTCCTTTCCCATTAAGCTTTGCTAGTCTTGATACCCATGGTAATGGGATTGCTGAGTCCTCGTGGCTCACCAGATACTTCCAAAACCATTCTGCAGGTGCCTATGTTACCGAGCAGGTGACGCAATCAAGCTCAAGGAGGAGCTCGATGAAGATCTTGCCCTTTGTGTTGTTTCGTTCTAGTTGATCAGTAGTGGAGCCCAGTTGGGGTCGATTGGGGACCTTTGTCGCATTTGGGGTTCTTCTTTTATTTTGGTTCCGTAGTCGGACCTTGATTGTATCTGGATGATGTAATGCTTTATTCATGTAATTGTGTGAAGTGGCGATTGTAAGCCAACTATGTATCTTTTTCCCTTATGTATTACTTGGGTTGTGTGAAGATTACCTCACTTGCGACATTGCTTTCAATGCGGTTATGCCTCTAAGTCGTGCTTCGACACGTGGGAGATATAGCCGCATCGAGGGCGTTACAAGGCGGTTGCACACTTCCGAGGCCAGAAGGATCACGGGATGTAAGAGCTTTTTTGGTCGCAGTTCCATAGTCTGGAGCGTCCACTTCCATTGACCGATCGGTTAGCCGAGTGGGCTGAGCTGAATAGGTTGTCCGGGCTTGCCATGAAGGGTGTCATGGCTCATCTGTGGCCGGAAAGGCCCGAGCCGAAGAGTTATTTTGGCTTGGTGCAGCAGTTCCTTGACGCGGTGCCGCATATCAAGGCGATGAAGTGGTCGGCATGTGTAGAGGGCGCACGGATGGCGCTTGCCTGTGTCAAAACATACTGGGCAAAGATGGAGGCCACCGACGTTGCTTCCCAGCACTCGGACATGAGCTGATTACCGGCCGAGCACTATTTTGGGAAAGTCCTGCAGGGCGCTCGTTTAATAGAGACGCAGTGCTCGAAAAATGTTATGTTCAAATGACATGTATGATTTGTGAAGCCATGCTTCAAATGTAATATATGGGCTTTTTTATACTTGTGCGTTCAAGTGTTGAAATTCCTCCTATGCGGCCGTTAACGTATATGTGTATATAACCTGAAAGATGGCAGTCTTTGGCTTCAGCCCCCACGCACATAGTGCGGGGGTGTTTGCAAAAAATAGCGCTGTTTCACACTTAATCCAACGTCTTGGTCCTGTGAAGGAGGTGATAGCGTAGCAAACTAGGCAACCGGAGTATAATGCTTTATCACTTTCACTTAGCCATAAGAGTTCAATGGTGGGACTACTATATAGCCCCTAGGGGCACTGTGCTTTCCGAATTTCGGGGCGCATATGTGTCTGACCAGGAAACGGTCCTTCGTTAAAGCGGAGGAATTCTAAACATTCCGGTGGTCGATCGAGTGGTTGACCAGTCTCTCGCTATATCATGACAGTCAGTTTTCGGCTTTCTCTACTGAGGTGCTCACCTGGACGAACCGGGGCACAATCGCAGTAGTTCTCCTGGTGTCGCGTTAGCCGATAGAGCGGAACATAAGGCAGCAAAACACAGGAGCCGTGCAAACCCAACATTTGACAAAAGACATGATTCGGAGCTGATGCATATAAGGCCTAACTCGAGACGCCGAACACTCCCTAAGGTATTTGGTCTTTATGAAAACGGGCAGAACTATGCCCTAAGCCCCTGGTGTCCAGGTACGCGCAAAATTTCTGACGCGGCCGATGCCAAAATGCCAGCCTCCTCCTCGGTTATAGTGAGCAACCGGGGGATGTGTATCAACAAGAGACAGTAAGAAAGGTTTACGCAGGGTCTTAATCTGAAAAGAATCTTTGTAACGGGTCCCTACTGCACGTCTGCGCCTGTGTCTCCGTTGTGCCGTATCCTGGACGGGCATAGCATGGTGTTCATCTGTAAAAGAGAAGAACTTAGTGTGAAAAAGTATCATGCAAAAAATGTATGAACAGAGTATAATTCAAAAAACAAATAAGATTGAGCTTTATTGTCTCTGATGGTACATGCGTGCAGCCCCTTGTAAGGGGGTACGCGGCTGGTGAGCCCCTTGTTTATTTGCGCCGGACTCGCCTAACCGTGTCCGGGGTCGGGATGACCTGTTTGGGGGCTTTGACCGGCAAAAGCCGGATTAATGTGTGGCTGTCAAGGCAGTCTCACTTTCTTCCTTATTCGAGGAACACTCGAGGCTTCCCTTTAATGAGATTATGCCACGTGGACCGGGCATTTTAAGTGTGAGAGATGCATAATGCGGTATTGCGTTAAAGCGGGCGATGGCTTCGCGTCCCAATAGTGCTTGATGGCAACTTTTAAATGGGGCGATGTGGAAGACTAGCTTTTCACGACGGTAGTTGTCGGCTGAGCCGAACACAACTTCTAGTGGTAGAGAGCCCGTACAATGGGCATATAGGCCTGGCATTGCTCCTTTAAAGGAAGTGTTGCTATGGTGTATTTTGGTTTTGTATATCCCCATTCTGCGGATTGTAGCCTGATATAGCAGGTTTAGATCACTACCGCCGTCCATTAGGACTTGTGTAAATTGCAGTCCATCGATTATAGGATCTAGTATTAGGGCAGTCCATCCTTTGTTCCGGATACTTCCGGAGTAGTCCTGATGGTCGCAGGTGATTGGTTTTGACATCCAGTGTCTGGACTCCGCTGGGGTGGACCGTGCGGCGCGCATTTTTGTGGGTGCCGCTCTATTTTTGCCTGTTGTCACATGAAGTGAATTTACTATTTTTACCTCTTGTGGGAAGTTCCTTTGTTTGCCAGTGCTCTACTTGTGGGTTTCGTCATCGTCCTCCCTTGGTGTTTCGAGCCCCTTGTGTTCGGCATTTAGTCGGCCAGACTGTTTGAAGACCCAACAATCTCTGTGGGTATGGTTTGCAGGTTTCCCGGAGGTGCTGTGGATTTGGCATATCTTGTCCAAGATTTTGTTTAGGTTGGATAGCTCGTCGTTGTTGTCCTTGAGAGGCGGCATTTTGTTGTTCTGTCGAGAGCTTTTGAACCCGGCGTTGACTGTCGTGCTCTTTGGGTCGCTTCCCTTAGTTCGGCGCTGGTCCTTTTTGCGTCGTGGTTTCCCGTTTCCATCCCTGACTTCGGATGTACTTGGGTCGCTGGTGCTGCATCTTGCCAGCCAGCTATCCTCTCCCGCGCAAAAGCGGGTCATGAGGCTTGTTAGTGCTGCCATTGTCCTTGGCTTTTCCTGGCCAAGGTGTCTGGCGAGCCATTCGTCTCGGACGTTATGTTTGAAGGCTGTTAAGGCTTCGGCGTCCGGACAGTAGACTATTTGGTTCTTTTTGGTGAGGAACCTGTTCCGAAATTCTGGTGACTCTCCGGGCTGTTGAGTTATGTGACTTAAATCGCTCGCATCAGAAGGGCGGACATAAGTCCCCGAAAATTTGCCCAAAACGCATCCTCGAGCTCTTCCCAACTTCCAATGGTATTTTTCGGGAGGCCTTTGAGCCAATGCCGGGCTGGCCCTTTGAGCTTGAGGGTAGGTATTTTATGGCGTGGAGGTCGTCTCCTCTACCCATATGTATATGCAGGATGTAATCCTCAATCCGAGACTCGAGTGCATTGTTACGTCAGATGCCTCTATGTTTACGGGTTTGAATCCCTCCGAAATTCATGATCCAGCACCTCATCGGTGAAACATAAAGGGGTGTCTGGCGCCCTATTTGGGTGTGCCGTGATTTTGAATACTCGGCGTGTTGTTTTGCTTTCTAGAACTTGCTTTACGGACCCATATATGGACTGACCGGGCCGTCCTCTTTCTGAGGATCCTTATATGGATCACGTGCGGCTTGTGTCTTGGCGCCGCTTACCGCTCTTTGTTTGCCATGTGGTCGTCCATCCGAATGGGCGGCCTCTTTGTTTTTTGACTGTGGGGGCTCTATGGCCTCCTCGTCAAATTCGGGCAGTAGTTTACGCTTCGGGTAGCTTTTTGCTTGGTGGCCATCGCCGTATTTGTCTGCGATCTTGACTACTTTGCTCCATCTCATTCTGAGTACGTCTTCCGCTGTTTTGAGCTTCCGCTTCTGCTTCTTCAGGCTTCGTGCAGTGGCGACGAGCCTTTCGTGGAGGTTCTTCTGCTCCAACGATGTGTCCGGTGTTAAATCATCCGGACTGTTGTTTTCGCTGGGGGTGGATTGCTTATTTAATTCGTCCTGTTTGGATAGTTGCCCGGGGGCATGTTCGTCGTCCACCGGCTTGCCCTGCTCTATGGCTGGGTCTACATGGGTGCTGTCGTTGTCGAGGCGGGACTTTTGGCGGCACTTGTGTTGCCGTTTCGGCTGTTTTTCGGGGGAATTATCCTTCGCAGCATCCCGTTGTTCCTCGTTATTACTTCCTCTGGGTGTATCCACCATGTATACATCGTGAGTTGAGGTGGCCTTCCAGTACCCTGTGGGTGCTGGTTCTTGGTCGTCTCCGGCATCGTCGTCCATACCGTCGATGTCTTCGGAGTTGAAGTCTAGCATATCGGTTAAGTCATCGACAGTGGCTATAAAGTGGGTGGTGGGTGGGCTTTGAATTTCTTCGTTCTCCGCATCCCAACCATCTTGACCGTAGTCCGGCTAGGGCTCTCCTGATAAGGAGAGGTGCTTTAGCGAATTCAGGATGTCACCAAAAGGCGAGTGCTGAAAGATGTCCGCAGTGGTGAACTCCATGATCGGCTCCCAATCGGATTCGATTGGCAGGGGCGCGGAAGGTTCGGAGTCCGGATAGGAGTCCGGCACCTTGGAGTCACGAGCTTCATGAGGGACAGGGTCAGTATTCGGCTCCATCACCGTAGAGGTAGTAGCCCCCAAGGTGGTGTCCAACCACCCATCCTCGATTGGCGCCGTCTGCTCCGAACCAAGGGTCAGAGCGGACTCTTGTGCAGCCTCCAGGGCACTGTCCGGCAGCAGAGCTAAATCGTGCCCATCGAGATAGTGCGGCACGCCTGGTTGTGGCTCAAATCCGTCGAAGATCAAGTCTCCGCGGATGTCGGCCGTATAGTTCAAACTTCCAAATCTGACCTGATGGCCAGGGGCGTAGCTTTCGATCTGCTCCAGATGGCATGGTGAATTGGCCCGCAGTGCGAAGCCTCCGAATACGAAGATCTGTCCGGGGAGAAAAATCTCACCCTGGACCGCGTTGTTGTTGATGATCGAAGGAGCCATCGGGCCTATAGGTGACGACACAGAGGAACTCTCAATGAAAGCACCAATGTCGGTGTCAAAACCGGCGGATCTCGGGTAGGGGGTCCCGAACTCTGCGTCTAGGCGGATGGTAACAGGAGACAAGGGACACGATGTTTTTACCCAAGTTAGGGCCCTCTCGATGGAGGTAAAACCCTACTCCTGCTTGATTGATATTGATGATATGGGTAGTACAAGAGTAGATCTACCACGAGATCAAGGAGGCTAAACCCTAGAAGCTAGCCTATGGTATGATTGTTATGTGTCCTATGGACTAAAACCCTCCGGTTTATATAGACACCGGAGAGGGCTAGGGTTACACAGAGTCGGTTACAATGGTAGGGATCTACATATCCGTATCGCCAAGCTTTCCTTCCACGCCAAGGAAAGTCCCATCCGGACACGGGACGAAGTCTTCAATCTTGTATCTTCATAGTCTTGGAGTCCGCCGACGGTGATAGTTCGCTATCCGGACACCCCTAGTCCAGACTCCTCAATCCCAGAGGCATCGATCGGCTTGATTAGCGGCGAGAGCGAAGAATCGCTCCATCGGGTTCAGTTAACAGCCATCGATCGATCGCTTGGGTTCAGTAACACGTAGCCTACAGTGCAATCGCTCGGGTTCAGTTAGAGCCCAACGCCTCGTTCGGGTTTGGTTAGAGCCAACGCCTCGCACACACGCGCATACGTACGAGAGAAACGCGCATCGCTCCGCCCCCGACCTCCCACCGTAACCGGCAACTCCCCGAAATTTTCCTCCCCTCGCTTCTACCACGGTTTTTTCCGTCATGGACGGCCCAAAGAATGTCATGCAGCTGCGTCTCCGGCCCGCCCAGGACGAAAAGCCAATTTTCTGTCATGATTTTTTTTTCATAGAAGTAGGAGCCCACCACATCTATGATGATACCGGGTTTTGTCACAATTATCGTCATAGAAGTCTCATATGTATGACAGAATTTTTTTTCATTCGGCCCAAAATGTCACGGATGTGTCTTTTTTTGTAGTGTGAGTGTTTTGCATTGTGTGATTTGGATGCTAGTGTTTCCACGATTCCGAAAACTTTATGTGATATTCTAGGTTTCCATGATCTTGATGATTGCTCTTTAAATTTGCAACTTGCGGATTCCACCATTAAAAAGCCAATGGGAAGGACCAATGATGTTCTCATTGTTGCAAATAGAAATTTGGTGCCTGTAGATTTTATCGTTCTTGATATAGATTGCAATCTTTCATGCCCTATTATTCTTGGTAAACCTTTCCTTAGAACGATTGGCGCGATTATTGATATGAAGGAAGGGAATATTGGATTCCAATTTCCATTAAAGAAAGGCATGAAGCACTTTCCAAGAAAGAAAGTCAAATTACCTTATGAATCTATCATGCGAGCTACTTATGAATTTAGTGCCAAAGATGGCACTACTTAGATCTATCTTCGCTTTTATGCCTAGCTTGGGGCGTTAAACGATAGCGCTAGTTGGGAGGCAACCCAATTTTCTTTGTGTTTTTTGTTTTTGTTCCTGTTTAGTAATAAATCTTGCATCTACCTACTGTTAAGATGTGTTTTTATCTTTTAATTAGTGTTTGTGCCAAGTAGAACCTATAGGATAACCTATGATGATAGTTGATTTGATTCTGCTGAAAAACAGAAACTTTTTGCGCATGAATTTAGTTTTGTTAATTTACAAAAACGTGCTTTTGCGTTGATTCTTTTTGCTTCAGATCAATAGACAAATTTTCCAGGACTTCCTATTTTCATAGTATTTTTAGAGTTCCGGAAGTTTGCTTAGTTACAGATTGCTACAGACTGTTATGTTTTTGACAGATTCTGTTATTCGTGTGTTGTTTGCTTATTTTGATGCATCTATGTCTAGTAAAATAGTTTATAAACCATAAAGAAGTTGGAATACAGTAGGTTTAACACCAAAATAAATAAATAATGAGTTAATTACAGTACCTTATGTGGTGGTTTTGTTTTCTTTCACTAACGGAGCTTATAAGATTTCTTGTTGAGTTTTGTGTTGTGAAGTTTTCAAGTTTTGGGTAAAGCTTTTATGGACTATGGAATAAGGAGTGGCAAGATCCTAAGCTTGGGGATGCCCATGGCACCCCAAGATATTCAAGGATAGCCAAAAGCCTAAGCTTGGGGATGCCCCGGGAAGGCATCCCCTCTTTCGTCTTCGTTCATTGGTAACTTTACTTGGAGCTATATTTTTATTCGCACAATGATATGTGTTTTGCTTGGAGCGTCGTGTATTATATTAGTCTTTGTTTTTTTAGTTTACCACAATCATCCTTGCTGTACACACCTTTTGGGAGAAGCCTACTTGATTAGAATTTGCTAGAATACTCTATGTGCTTCACTTATATCTTTTGAGCTTGATAGTTTTTGCTCTAGTGCTTCACTTATATCTTTTAGAGCACGGTGGTGTCTTAATTTTGAAGAAATTGCTAGTCTCTCATGCTTCACTTATATCTTTTTGAGAGTCTTTTAGAACAGCATGGTATTTGCTATGGTTACATAGTTGGTCCTAGAATGATGAGCATCCAAGTTGGGTATAATAAAAACTATCATAGAAAAAGAATTGGATGTTATGATCAATATGATGCTTGATAATTGTTTTGAGATATGGAGGTAGTGATATTAGAGTCATGCTAGTTGAGGTGATTATGAAAAATACTTGTGTAAAGGGTTGTGATTCCCGTAGCATGCACGTGTGGTGAACCGCTTTGTGATGAAGTTGGAGCACAATTTTATTTATTGATTGTCTTCCTTATGAGTGGCGGTCGGGGACGAGCGATGGTCTTTTCCTACCAATCTACCCCCCCCCCCTAGGAGTATGCGTGTAGTGCTTTGGTTTTTGATGACTTCTAGATTTTTGCAACAAGTATATGAGTTCTTTTGACTAATGTTGAGTCCATGGATTATACGCACCTCACCCTTCCACCATTGCTAGCCTCTCTTGCGTCGTGCAACTTTCGCCGGTACCATACACCTACTATACCTTCCTCAAAACAGCCACCATACCTATCTATTATGGCATTTCCATAGCCATTCCGAGATATATTGCCATGCAACTTTCCACCGTTCCGTTCATATGACACGCATTACTTTTGTCATATTGCTCTTTGCATGATCATGTAGTTGACATCGTATTTGTGGCAGGGCCACCTTTATAATTTTCATACATGTCACTCTTAATTCATTGCATATCCTGGTACACCGCCGGAGGCATTCATATAGAGTCATATCTTGTTCTAGCTTTGAGTTGTAATTCTTGAGTTGTAAATCCAGAAAAGTGTGATGATCTTCATTATGAGAGCATTGTCCTAGTGAGGAAAGGATGACGAAGACTATGATTCCCACATAAGTCGGGATGAGACTTCGGACTTTATAAAAAGAAAAAAAGACAAAAAAAAGAGAAAGGCAAAAAAAGGCCAAAGAAAAAAAGAAAAAAAAGAGAAAAGAAAAAAATAAAATGAGAGAAAAAGAGAGAAGGGACAATGCTACTATCTTTTTTTCCACACTTGTGCTTCAAAGTAGCACCATGATCTTCATGATAGAGAGTCTCATATGTTGTCACTTTCATATACTAGTGGGAATTTTTCATTATAGAACTTGGCTTGTATATTCCAATGATGGGCTTCCTCAAAATGCCCTAGGTCTTCGTGAGCAAGCAAGTTGGATGCACACCCACTTAGTTTCTTTTGTTGAGCTTTCATATATTTATAGCTCTAGTGCATCCGTTGCATGGCAATTCCTACTCACTCACATTGATATCTATTAATTGGTATCTCCATAGCCCGTTGATACGCCTAGTTGATGTGAGACTATCTTCTCCTTTTTGTCTTCTCCACAACCACCATTCTATTCCACATATAGTGCTATGTCCATGGCTCACGCTCATGTATTGCATGAAAGTTGAAGAGTTTGAGATTATTAAAGTATGAAACAATTGCTTGGCTTGTCATCGGGGCTGTGCATGATTAAATACTTTGTGTGATGAAGATAGAGCAACAATCAGACTATATGATTTTGTAGGGATAACTTTCTTTGGCCATGTTATTTTGAGAAGACATGATTAGTTTGATTAGTATGCTTGAAGTATCACCATTTTCATGTTAATATGAACTTTTATTTTATATCATTTGGATATGAAAATTCATGCCACAATAAAGAAAATTACATTGAGAATTATGCTAGGTAGCATTCCACATCAAAATTTTCTTTTTTCATTTACCTACTCGAGGACGAGCAGAAATTAAGCTTGGGTATGCTTGATACGTCTCCAACGTATCTATAATTTTTGATTGTTCCATGCTATTATATTACCCATTTTGGATGTTTATGGGCTTTATTTTACACATTTATATCATTTTTGGGACTAACCTACTAACCGGAGGCCCAGCCCATATTGTTTTTTTCCTATTTCAGTATTTCGAAGAAAAGGAATATCAAACGGTGTCCAAACGGAATGAAACCTTCGGGAGCGTGATTTTTGGAACGAAGGTGATCCAGAGGACTTAGAGTGCAAGTCAAGAAGCAGTCGAGGCCTCCACAAGATAGGAGGGCCCCCCCCTATAGGGCGCGCCCCCTGTCTCGTGGGCCCCTCGGGCGGCCACCGACGTACTTCTTCCTCCTATATAAGCCTACGTACCCCGAAAACATCCACAGAGCCAACGAAACACAATTTCCACCGCCGTAACCTTCTGTATCCGCGAGATCCCATCTTGTAGCCTTCATCGGCGCTCCGCCGGAGGGGGAATCGACCATGGAGGGCTTCTACATCAACACCATAGCCCCTCCGATGAGTTGTGAGTAGTTTACCACAGACCTACGGGTCCATAGTTATTAGCTAGATGGCTTCTTCTCTCTTTTTGGATCTCAATACAATGTTCTCCCCCTCTCTTGTGGAGATCTATTCTTTGTAATCTCTTTTTGCGGTGTGTTTTTCGAGATCCGATGAATTATGGGTTTATGATCAAGTTTATCTATGAGAAATATTTGAATCTCCTCTGAATTCTTTTATGTATGATTGAGTTATCTTTGCAAGTCTCTTCGAATTATCAGTTTGGTTTGGCCTACTAGATTGGTCTTTCTTGCCATGGGAGAAGTGGCTTAGCTTTGGGTTCAATCTTGCGGTGTCCTTACCCAGTGACAGAAAGGGTTGCAAGGCACGTATTGTATTGTTGCCATCGAGGATAAAAAGATGGGGTTTATATCATATTGCATGAGTTTATCCCTCTACATCATGTCATCTTGCTTAAGGCGTTATTCTGTTCTTATGAACTTAATACTCTAGATGCAGGCAGGAGTCAGTCGATGTGTGGAGTAATAGTAGTAGATGCAGGCACGAGTCGGTCTACTTGTTGCGGACGTGATGCCTAGATACATGATCATGCCTAGATAATCTCATAATTATTCACTTTTCTATCAATTGCTCGACAGTAATTTGTTCACCCACCATAATACTTATGCTATCTCGAGAGAAGCCTCTAGTTAAACCTATGGCCCCCGGGTCTATCTCTTATCATATTTGCTTCCAATCTACTTTTATTTGCATCTTTACTTTTTGCATATATATTATAAAATACCAAAAATATATTTATCTTATCATACTATCTCTATTAGATCTCACTTTCGCAAGTGTCCGTGAAGGGATTGACAACCCCGTTATTGCGTTGGTTGCGAGTTCTTTGTTTGTTTGTGTAGGTGCGTGGGACTTTTGAGGAGCCTCCTACTAGATTGATACCTTGGTTCTCAAAAACTAAGGGAAATACTTACGCTACTATTGTTGCATCACCCTTTCCTCTTCAAGGAAAACCAACGCAAGCTCAAGACGTAGCACGCTTTACACCAATATGACCCAAACGGCGGTGCCACAAATAAGTTGCAGTATCATTATTAACTTTGCATCTTTTGGCATCAATATTATCAATATGTGTATCACTACGATCGAGATCCAATAAACTATTTTCATTGGGTGTATGACCATTGAAGGTTTTAGTCATGTAAACAGAACAAAAATTATTCTCTGACTTTAAATGAATAACCTTATTGCAATAAACAAGATCAAATCATATTCATGCGCAACAGAAATGGCAAATAACATTTATTTAGGTTTAACACTAATCCTGAAAGTATAGGGAGTGTGTGATGATGATCATATCAATCTTGGAACTACTTCCAACACTCATCATCACTTCCCCTCAACTAGTCTCTGTTTATTATGTAACTCCTGTTTTGAGTTACTAATCTTAGCAACCGAACAAGTATGAAATACTCAAGGGCTACTATAAACACTAGTAAGGCACACATCAATAACCTGTATATCAAATATACCCTTGTTCACTTTGCCATCCTTCTTATCCACCAAATATTCAGGGCATTTCCGTTTCCAATGACCATTTCCTTTGCAGTGTAAGCACTCAGTTTCAGGCTTTGGTCCAGTTTTGTGCTTCTTCGCGGGAGTGACAACTTGCTTGTCATTCTACTTGAAGTTCCCTTTCTTTCCCTTTGCCCTTTTCTTGAAACTAGTGGTCTTGTCAATCATCAACACTTGATGCTCTTTCTTGATTTCTACCTTCGTTGATTTCAACATCGTGAAGAGCTCGGGAATCGTTTTCGTCATCCTTTGCATACTATAGTTCATCACAAAGTTCTACTAACTTGGTGATGGTGACTAGAGAACTCTGTCAATCACTATCTTATCTGGAAGATTAACTCGCACTTGATTCAAGCGATTGTCGTACGTCCTGACCATATCACATCACAATAAAATATAGCATCACGTCTTGACCATATCACATCACAACATGCCCTGCAAAAACAAGTTAGACGTCCTCTACTTTGTTGTTGCAAGTTTTACGTGGCTTCTACGGGCTGAGCAAAAACCGTTCTTACCTACGCATCAAAACCACAACGATAGTTCATCAAGTTAGTGCTATTTTAACCTTCTCAAGGACCGGGCGTAGCCACACTCGGTTCAACTAAAGTTGGAGAAACTGACACCCGCCAGCTGATACGTCTCCAACGTATCTATAATTTTTGATTGTTCCATGCTATTATATTACCCGTTTTGGATGTTTATGGGCTTTATTTTACACATTTATATCATTTTTGGGACTAACCTACTAACCGGAGGCCCAACCCATATTGCTGTTTTTTTTGCCTATTTTAGTATTTCGAAGAAAAGGAATATCAAACGGAGTCCCAACAGAATGAAACCTTTGGGAGCGTGATTTTTGGAACGAACGTGATCCGGAGAGCATGGAGTGCAAGTCAAGAAGCTGCCGAGGAAGCCACAAGATAGGAGGCCGCGCCCCCTCCTGTAGGGCGCGCCCCTAGTCTCGTGGGCCCCTCGGGCGGCCACCGACGTACTTCTTCTTCCTATATATACCTACGTACCCCGAAAACATCCAAGAGCACCACGAAACACAATTTTCACTGCCGTAACCTTCTGTATCCGCGAGATACCATCTTGGAGCCTTCGCCGGCACTCTGCCGGAGGGGGAATCAACCATGGAGGGCTTCTACATCAACATCCTTGCCCCTTCGATGAGTTGTGAGTAGTTTACCACAGACCTACGGGTCCACAGTTATTAGCTAGATGGCTTCTTCTCTCTTTTTGGATCTCAATACAATGTTCTCCCCCTCTCTTGTGGAGATCTATTCGATGTAAACTCTTTTTGCGGTGTGTTTGTCGAGATCCGATGAATTGTGGGTTTATGATCAAGTTTATCTATAAATAATATTTGAATCTTCTCTGAGTTCTTTTATGTATAATTGAGTTATCTTTGCAAGTCTCTTCGAATTATCAGTTTGGTTTGGCCTACTAGATTGGTCTTTCTTGCCATGGGAGAAGTGCTTAGCTTTGGGTTCAATCTTGCGGTGTCTTTACCCAGTGATAGAAAGGGTTGCAAGGCACGTATTTTATTGTTGCCATCGAGGATAACAAGATGGGGTTTATATCATATTGCATGATTTTATCCCTCTACATCATGTCATCTTGCTTAATGCATTACTCTGTTCTTATGAACTTAATACTCTAGATGCAGGCAGGAGTCGGTCGATGTGTGGAATAATAGTAGTAGATGCAGGCAGGAGTCGGTCTACTTGTTATGGACGTGATGCCTATATACATGATCATGCCTAGATAATCTCATAACTATGCGCTTTTCTATCAATTGCTCGACAGTAATTTGTTCACCCACCGTAATACTTATGCTATCTTGAGAGAAGCCTCTAGTGAAACCTATGGCCCCCGGGTCTATCTCTTATCATATTTGCTTTCAATCTACTTTTATTTGCATCTTTACTTTTTGCATCTATATTATAAAATACCAAAAATATATTTATCTTACCTTACTATCATTATTAGATCTCACTTCCGCAAGTGGCCGTGAAGGGATTGACAACCCCTTTATTGCGTTGGTGTTGCGAGTTCTCAGTTTGTTTGTGTAGGTGCGTGGGACTTTAGAGGAGCCTCCTACTGGATTGATACCTTGGTTCTCAAAACTGAGGGAAATACTTACGCTACACTTGCTGCATCACCCTCTCCTCTTCGAGGAAAACCAACGCAAGCTCAAAACATAGCAAGAAGGATTTCTGGCGCCGTTGCCGGGGAGGTCTTCACTCAAGTCAAGACATACCAAGTACCCATCACAAACCCATCTCCCTTGCATTTACATTATTTGCCATTTGCCTCTAGTTTTCCTCTCCCCCACTTCACCCTTGCCGTTTTATTCGCCCTCTCTTTCCCAATCTCCTCCTCTCTTTTTCGCTTGCTTTTTTCTGTTTGCTTGTGTGTTGGATTACTTGTTGCCATGGCACAAGATAATACCAAATTGTGTGATTTCTCGAATACCAATAATAATGATTTCCTTAGTACTCCAATTGCTCCTCTTAATGATGTTGAGTCTTGTGAAATCAATACTGCTTTGCTGAATCTTGTTATGAAAGATCAATTCGCTGGCCTTCCTAGTGAAGATGCCGCTACTCATCTAAACAATTTTGTTTATTTGTGTGATATGCAAAAGAAGAAAGATACAGATAACAATATTGTCAAATTGAAGTTATTTCCGTTTTCACTTAGAGATCCTGCTAAAGTTTGGTTTTCGTCTTTGCCTAAAAATAGTATTGATTCTTGGAACAAGTGCAAAGATGCTTTTATCTCTAAGTATTTTCCTCCCACTAAGATCATCACTCTTAGGAACGATATTATGAATTTTAAACAACTTGATCATGAGCATGTTGCCCAATCTTTGGAAAGAATGAAATTGATGCTTCGCAATTGCCCTACTCATGGTTTGAATTTATGGATGATCATACAAAAAATTTATGCCAGTTTGAACTTTGCTTCTAGAAATCTCTTAGATTCGGCCGCGGGATGGAAATCGTGTTAGGAGATTCTACAAAATTGCTTGATAATATTATGGCTAATTATTCTCAATGGCACACCGAAAGATCTTCTAGTAAAAAAGTGCATGCTATAGAAGAAATCAATGTTTCGAGTGGAAAGATGGATGAAATTATGAAGATGTTTGCTACTAAAAATACTCCTATTGATCCCAATGATATGCCTTTGTCTTCCTTGATTGAGAATAATAATGAATCTATGGATGTGAATTTTGTTGGTAGGAATAGTTTTGGAAAAAATGCTTATAGAGGAAACTTTAATGCTAGACCGTTCCCTAGTAATCCCTCTAATAATTATGGAAATTCCTACAATAACTCTTATGGTAATTTTAATAAGATGCCCTCTGATTTTGAGAATAGTGTGAAAGAATTTATGATTTCTCAGAAGAATTTTAATGGTTTGCTTGAAGAAAAATTGCTCAAAGTTGATGATTTGGCTAGGAACGTTGATAGACTTTCGCTTGAAGTTAATTCTCTTAAACTTGGATCTTCTTCTCCTAAGCATGATATCAATGAGTCTCTCAAGGTAATGAGAATTTCCATTGACGAGTGCAAGGAAAGAACCGCTAGATTGCGTGCTAAAAATGAAAGCTTTATAAAAGCATGTTCTTCTAGTCTCCACGAAAATAATGATGAGGATCTTAAAGTTATTGATGCGTCTCCGATTAGATCTATGTTTTGCAATATGAATTTTGATGATTATGGGACTGATGATGAATCAACTTTGCCTAGAAGGCGTCCCAAGAATTCGGAGTCTTTAGATCTTAATGCTAAATTTGGTAAAAGTGAGATTGGAGAAACCTCAACTTCTAATAATATTGAACCTTCCATCTCGGATTTCAAGGAATTTGATTATGATAATTGTTCTTTAAAAGGGTGTATTTCCTTGTTGCAATCCGTTGTTAATTCTCCTCATGCTTATAGTCAAAATAAAGCTTTTACCAAACATATTATTGATGCCTTGATGCAATCTTATGATGAAAAACTTAATTTGGAAGTTTCTATACCTAGAAAACTTAATGATGAGTGGGAACCTACTATAAAGATTAGAATTAAAGATTATGAGTGTTTTGCTTTGTGTGATTTGGGTGCTAGTGTTTCCACGATTCCGAAAACTTTATGTGATACTCTAGGTTTCCATGATCTTGATGATTGCTCTTTAAATTTGCACCTTGCGGATTCCACCATTAAAAAGCCTATGGGAAGAATCAATGATGTTCTTATTGTTGCAAATAGAAATTTGGTGCCCGTAGATTTTATCGTTCTTGATATAGATTGTAATCTTTCTTGCCCGATTATTCTTGGTAGACCTTTCCTTAGAACGATTGGTGCGATTATTGATATGAAGGAAGGGAACATTAGATTCCAATTTCCCTTAAAGAAAGGCATGGAGCACTTTCCAAGAAAGAAAGTCAAATTACCTTATGAATCTATCATGCGTGCTACTTATGAATTTAGTGCCAAAGATGGCACTCGTTAGATCTATCCTTGCTTGTATGCCTAGCCAGGGGCGTTAAACGATAGCGCTAGTTGGGAGGCAACCCAATTTTTCTTTATGTTTTTTGTTTTTTCTCCTCTTTATTAATAAATCTTGCATCTACCCTCTGTTTACATGTGTTTTTATCTTTTAATTAGTGTTTGTGCCAAGTAGAACCTATAGGATAACCTACGATGATAGTTGATTTGATTCTGCTGAAAAACAGAAACTTTGCACGCACGAATATATTTTTTGTTAAATCACACGAACATGCTTTTGCGTTGCTCTTTTTGCTTCTGTTCAACAAACAAATTGTCCAGTACTTCCTATTTTGGTAGGATTTTTAGAGTTCCATAAGTCTGCGTTAGTTACAGATTGCTACAGACTGTTCTGTTTTTGACAAATTCTGTTTTTGTGTGTTGTTTGCTTGTTTCAATGCATCTATGGCTAGTAAATTAGTTTATAAACCATAAATAAGTTGGAATACATTAGGTTTAACACCAAAATAAATAAAGAATGAGTTCATTGCAGTACCTTATGTGGTGGTTTTGTTTTCTTTCACTAATGGAGCTTATAAGATTTCCTGTTGAGTTTTGTGTTGTGAAGTTTTCAAGTTTTGGGTAAAGCTTTTATGGACTATGGAATAAGGAGTGGCAAGAGCCTAAGCTTGGGGATGCCCATGGAACCCCAAGATATTCAAGGATAGCCAAAAGTCTAAGCTTGGGGATGCCCCGGGAAGGCATCCCCTCTTTCGTCTTCATTCATTGGTAACTTTACTTGGAGCTATATTTTTATTCGCCACATGATATGTGTTTTGCTTGGAGCGTCGTGTATTATATTAGTCTTTGATTTTTAGTTTACCACAATCATCCTTGCTGTACACACCTTTTGGGAGAAGCCTATTTGATTAGAATTTGCTAGAATACTCTATGTGCTTCACTTATATCTTTTAAGCTTGATAGTTTTTGCTCTAGTGCTTCACTTATATCTTTTAGAGCACGGTGGTGTCTTTATTTTGAAGAAATTGCTAGTCTCTCATGCTTCACTTATATATTTTTGAGAGTCTTTTAGAACAGCATGGTATTTTCTATGGTTACAAAGTTGGTCCTAGAATGATGAGCATCCAAGTTGGGTATAATAAAAACTATCATAGAAAAAGAATTGGATGCTATGATCAATTTGATGCTTGATAATTGTTTTGAGATATAAAGGTAGTAATGTTAGGGTCATGCTAGTGGGTAATTATGAAATTGAGAAATACTTTTGTTGAAGTTGGCAAGTCCCGTAGCATGCACGTATGGTAAAAGTTGTGTGACAAATTTGTTGCATAAGGTGCTCTTTTGATTGTCTTCCTTATGAGTGGCAGTCGGCGAAGAGCGATGGTCTTTTCCTACCAATCTATCCCTCTTGGGGCATGCGTAGTAGTACTTTGCTTCGAGGGCAAAGTAGACTTTTGCAATAAGTATATGAGTTCTTTTTGACTAATGTGAGTCCATGGATATATGCACACTCATCCTTTCACTTTGATATCCTTTATTATTACCGTGCAACTTTCGCCGGTATCATAAACCCCGTATTTACCTTCCTCAAAACAGCCACCATACCTACTTATTATGGCATTTCCATAGCCATTCCGAGATATATTGCCATGCAACTTTCCACCGTTCCGTTTATTATGACATGTTCCATCATTGTCATATTGCTTTTGCATGATCATCGTAGTTGACATGTCGCTCTTGATTCATTGCATATCTCGGTACACCGCCGGAGGCATTCATATAGAGACATATCTTGTTCTAGCTTTGAGTTGTAAATCCATTAAAGTGTGATGATCTTCTTTATTAGAGCATTGTCCTAGTGAGGAAAGGATGATGAAGACTATGATTCCCCCACAAGTCGGGATGAGACTTCAGACTTTACAAAAAGAAAAAAAAGAAAAAAAGAGAAAAAAAGAGAGGAAAGGCCAAAAAGAAAAAAAGAAAGGCCAAAGAAAAAAAGGAAAAATGTCACACCCTGATTTTCATGCCACAACACTTAAGTCAATAAATCATGCTAAAATGTGGTTTGACAAAAACTTTTGAGTGTTTTGTCTTTGCTTTGATTGAATGTTTGACTGCTGTTTGCAAGTGCTCTAAAAATCAAATAAATCCTCCAACTCCTATACTTCATCTCCTTGCTCCAAACTCTTGAACCAATGATCATGCCATGTGTATAGGACATAAAAATATTTTCTTACAAAAATAATTTGGCCAAATAGTATTTTCAAAATTAGTTTTTCAAAACCCTAAATTGAGGTTTGCTTTGCAAGTACTTAATTAAGGGCAGTAAAAATCTTTCTAAAAATATATTTGACTCCTATTAGATATAGGATACCCGAAACCACAAAAATATAATTTTAAAGGTTATTTTCCTATTTTATTTAAAAGCTTTTTCTTAAGGCCAGAAATGGTCTTTAATAGAGAAAATTTATTTTATTGCTTCAAACATATTTGAAAAATTTAGGGAAACTCATAGGACATATATTATCCATATATAAGAGTTTCAACACATGGCCATGTTCAAAATATTGGTCAAATACCTCAAAAACCCTTTCTAGATATTTCAAGCTTTCGAAATATTTACAAAGGAAATATTCTCCAAAAATTCCAAGAAAATTCTATCATGTCACATGTGACATGTTTGATGATCTTGACAAATATCATGTCATGGAGAATAGTAAACTCCATGAAATCCCCTCAAAACCATTTCTGTCCATTTTTGAAGTTTGAGCAACTTTACATTGCCAAACATGTCCAAATGCTCTCAAACCTTGTGAACATGCTCAAATGGTCTAATAATTAATCTAGACCAAATGGCACAAGTTGGAGAACAAGTTAACTTGATCAAAGTGCCCCAAAACTCTTTCTGTTCAGAACCAAATTTGGACAAATCTACATTGCCAAGTGTGTCCTTTTGATCTGAATTTTTGTGTACATGTTCAAATCCTCAAATGATGACACTACACCAAGTGGTGCATCAAGGAGAATAGATTTGCATGACTAAATCTTGGCAAAGCCATTTCTGCTGATTTCTAGGGTTTACCAAAATTACATTGGCTACTTTGCCCAAATGAGCTCAAACTTGGTGGAACACCCTACTTCTATGTGCCATTCCATCCTGTTAATTCTCACGGCAAGTGGAATTAATTTTCTTGCCCAAACCAACAACAAACACCTTCTGCCATTTTTCCAAAAGCACCATTTTGACCCCTTCCCCTAATCTCCTTGAGCTCAAATTTTTACCACAGCTCCTCCTAGTCTTCTCCTATCTCCAGTAACTCTTCCCTGGCCTCATCTCAATGATTGAGGGGTGAAACACCCCCATTTACCCCTCTGGATAGCACCTTCCTCTCTCTTTCTCACCTCCCTCCTCACTCCATTGGTTCCACAAGGCATCCAAGGCTTCCCCCGCTATCCTAATAAGTCCCGCACTCTTGGACACAAGTGGCGCGACCACTCTCCTTTCTTAATGCCATGGCATGCCATTTAGGCGCTGAGGCCTTCTGATCTTGCTCCCGCCTTGTAGCCGCTTCTTCCAACCGCCTCCGGCCATCTAGGGCCTCCTCCTCATGTCCCCCGAGGTCACCTCGATGTCTGCAGCACGCTACGCTGTCGTTCCCCTCCTCTCTCTCCCTCTCGGCTCTCTCTCGCGACAGAGCAGGCCGCCGCCCAGCCGCGCCATCGGCTGGCCACGGCGGAGACCCGCTTTGCCGCGTTTCCCGCTCCCTCTCTCCTCCCCCTGGGCGTAGTCCACGCCCACAAACGCCCCAGACACGCATCCACGAGCTCCCGTGGCCTCCAGCGATGGCTACGGCCTCGCCGGCGCATGGCCCGCTGTGCACCTCGCCCCCTCCTATTTGAGGCCGCCCCCGAGCCCCCTCTCTGCTCCATTTGCTCTCTCTCTCTCTCTCCCGAACACCACCCAGGCCAACCCATCCTTCCTGCCGTGCCCTCCATCCTTCTGCATGGCCGGAGCCTTGCCGTCGGCCTCCGCCTAAATCCGCACCCATCGCTCCTCCTCCTTCCCTCTGGACCGCACTAGAGCATCACCACCATCACCGCGAGCCCCTCCCGTGCTTCCCCCCCTCCTCCATGTGGCCGTAGCGCCGTAACCACCGCCATCGACGACCTCCTCCGTCGCGGCCAACACCGTGCTCGACCCTGAGCTCCTCGGCGGTCGTGCCACCCATGGATGTGCGCGACATCGCCTCCTGAGTGCGCCGGTGGGCAGAGCATCACCGGAGACGCCCTGTAGCGCCGGCGACCGGCGTCGAGCGCCTCCTCTGTCTCCCGTCGCACCCGCGCGGGAGGTGGAGGACGAACTCGACAGCGGGCCCGCTCGTCGATGGCCCAACCACGGGCCACAGCTGCAAGTGGGCGATTCGCTTTCTCCGCGTCCCCAGCGAAGGCGTATTTCCAGGAAGCCGCCTCCGACGTGGCCCCTGCGCGCGTGCAGCTGAGCCGCTGGGCCGGCCCGCTACCTATCTCTCGCCCTGCGTGCATGATAAGGTTAAGACTTTTTCCTTTTTCTTTTTCATGTCAACTTCAAAAATCCATAAATAATTCAACAAAGCTCCAAATCCAATGATTCAAATTTCTAGTAGTTTCTAAAATCATTCCCTATCACATGGTGCTATTTGCACATTTTTCCAGAATCATTTCCTTCACAAATATGTATCAAAATCCCATTTTTCTATTTCTAAGATGAACTTTAGAAAATCACAGAGAGCCCATTTTTTATCCAAATTCCATGATTCAAAATCCTAGATGTCTATAAGTTCAAAACTTAGTTTTTGAACATATTTGCTAATACTTTCTGTATCACCTCAAATAATGGTCTATTTCTTTATATATAGCCAACTTTGTAAAATCATAGGAAAATCATCTCAACTCCAAATCCAGTGAAACCAATTCCTAGATGCTTATAAAATCATCCTTTGTTAAATGGGTGTATTTGCTCATTTTTCAAAAATATATTTCTGTACACTTCTTGCAAACCCATCAATCCCTTGATTCCGTCATATTGAAATGTTCAGAGATGTCCATTGATCAAATCCTAATGAAACCACTTTGGTCATCCCTCATATGACCAGAGGTATCCCAGAAAAGTCCAACTCATATTTTTAGAGCACTTTTATTTCCTGCCTTATTGTGTTGCTTATTATGGTTGCTTTCGACGATAGTTGACGAAGTAGACGGAATGCTCGAAGTTGGACCACAGATATTTGAAGACCTCGAAGACTTTGTTAAACAGGCAAGCAGCCCTTTGACCATGTCTATGAAACCCTTTTTATGCATGTCGTATAGCTCTTTATTATTGTTGCATCGGAATCATGATGAGATGGTGAACCACATGGGTTGGTTGCCTCGGTTACTTCCTCGTTGATACTTGCATTGTGCATGGCCGTACCTTCTTATGAGGGTTATGCCGTTGGGAGTAGATAGGATGCTAAGTAGTTGCTACGCAAAATGGGACGGGAATATGCATGTGATGGAGACAAAGTATTTTCAAAGGACTTTTCAAAAACCCCGACGGGTGCCACATATGCCCGAGGGAGACGATGAGTTGGGTAGCCACTTGATGACGAAGTGGTGTACTGAGGCAAGTGTGTGTGTTGTTTTCAAAAATGGATTGGTTTAAGATGCGACCGTTATTCCAACCTTACATGCGCAACCACTCTACCCTTATATGGGAAAGGGCATTATTGATTACCTAGACCGATACTAGCTTGGAGCCCGCATTACTAGTGACGGGAGAGTTGTTGGTGCGCTCTCTCGGGACGGGGTCGTGCCAGGTAGGGCGGCCAAGAACATTTTTATGGGGCACCAGACACACCGTTGGTACCCCGTGCCAGTATGTGATGAATATCGGAGCGATGCTCCACGATTTTAAGATGTGAAATGTTGGGCACGGGGGTCACTACCAATCGAGTGGACTCCATGTTAGTGACGTCTAGGGAAAGGTAGTGATCGGGTGCTTACCCCGGGTACTTGAGGTATCGCGGGTCGTGGATGACACGGAAGTTCCCCGGATCTTGTGGGTACAGTGTGCAACCTCTGCAGAGTGTAAAACTATTCGAATAGCCGTGTCCACGGTCAAGGACAGTTGGGTAACCGCTCTTGGGCTACGTCCACTTGTTTACAAACCAAGTGTGTGTGTTGATAAAATGACTTGGGTCAAGTCAAGGGACTTGACATGATTGAGATGGGTTGGTGCCCACTCTATTCATGTTAGAGGGGTTGGTGCCCACTCTATTTATGTTGATATCTGTAACCTATCATCATGGTTACTTGAACTCTCTTGATGCATGTCTTACATGTTGTTGAACATGTCATTGCACTCAAAACTAGCTTTCCGCAAAAATTTACCTATATCATGCATTGTTGTATCTTGAACCAACACATGGGTTGCTTGCGAGTACATTCAAAGTACTCATTGGCTTGCCACTGGTTATTTTATTGGCCAGGCTTGAAAGAATAGGATATGATGAAGAATACTTCGATGACGAACATGCGAGCTAGGACGCTTCCCAGTCAGAATGCCTGTAGGGTTAAGGCAGATGGCATGGACCCAAGTTGTTATTGAAGATTTCCGCTGCGATGATACACTCAAGACTTGACCATAATGGTCCTACTTGGGCAAAACGGTATGTATGGATGTAAGACTCTTGTTATTCAGCTTCTGTGTGTTTAGTGAGCATTGATCTCTGGGATCACTGTACACGTGCATTCGGTGATCACGACTTATGAGTCGGGGTCCCCACAGAGCTGGTATCAGAGCCATCCTGACTGTAGGAAGCCTTAGTTAGCATGGTCGTTAGTTAGGGTAAAACTATTTACAAAACTACTACTAGTTTTCAAAACTATCTGTACTTCTCTTCCCTTCTCGGTTTTTCGAAAACTAAAGTATACTTTCCTTATTAAACTCTTCCCCTTCAAAACCTTTGGTCGCTAGAACCCTTATGCCCCTGACCACTGGATTCCTTGTAATCCTCGCGGATAATCTAGAAGGAAGATGCCTTGCCAGACGTTCACCCACATCTCCTGAACACAAGATTGGTGACAACACAACAAGACGATACCAACAGAAGATACATCCTCAAGGAATGAGGACCTGAAGACCCAGGAGATGGTGACACCCTTGACACTGCCCCAAGATGATGCAACCTTAGCCTACGATGATCAGGGCATAGGATATGCGAGATCATGATATACATCGCTAATAGAGTAACCCTGTCACTACCGTTGTTGTATCGGCAACCACCGATGGATGAGAACCTAGCCATTTGGTCCGCCTCACCATAGTGAGCAGGAAAACGGTTCTCCTCATCCCCCGCTCTTGGTGTCGATGTTGTCATCAACGTAACCGACATGATGGACCTCTATTACGCCTTGATAATATCATTGCATAAAGGATTACCTACCTGGTACCATCGACGGCTTAGAAGACAACAAGGGATCGTCGTGATTAAGAAGACAATAGAAGACCAAGTCAATGCCAGTTATGAGGAGCCACCTTCACCCCATCACTTCAACAAGCGAGAAGTTGTTGAAGAATCTTCAGGCTCAACCCGAATTGTTTCATCGAACAACTACAAGAGACGTAGCAACACCTGAGGAAAACTCAGAAGACTGCATGAGGCACAAGGCACGACTCTCGAGTCCGAGAACCCCTAGGGTAGGATGAGTCGAGTACCCCTATGCGTGATCGAGTCCGTATGATAGTTCGAGTAGAACCATGATTGTGTGTTGCTTGTTTTTTGTGTTTGGATATCGATCGCCTTTTGCCCTAGGCAACAAGTCTGCGACTATATCACTGCCTTATTTTGTTGTTTGTGTTTGGCCCCTTTTTCACCTGATTGTTTGCACTTGCACTATAGAACCCCCTTTAGGCATTCCCCTCCTCTATGCTACTTTCCCCTCTCATCTCTTTCCTCAACTGAAGACAAGCAAGACAATATGCACCAAGGATTCCACCTCGGCGACCAACAAGCACTGAAGACCTTTGCTACAACCTCCTCGACCAAGTACAACCCCGTATGTTTACACCTCAAGACTAGAACCCATTCCTAGACCCTTCGAGACTTCATGAGATACCCCAGCTCGAAACCTTAACCCTGAGCTTAACCTACGGAATCACAAGAGGACATGTTAAGCTACAGTAAGCCTTGCTTATCACTGGGTTCATTATGGAACTAGTGGACGTAGTGAATGAGCACATTACCAACCTAAGGTAGCACCAGAACTGACGATGCCATAGGAAAGACCGATTTGGTGGATATAGGAACAGAGGACAAATGACTTGATGAGTTTATATCAATGACTTGAGGAATTATATGAGACTATTTGGTGGATTGTGAGGCTTTGATGTTGGTAGATGAACTTGGTGGGATCATGAGTATAGATTAGCATAGCTTTCATTACCCCCTGAGTAAATTGGATTTAATAGGACAATTATGACCGCAAGCTGAAATTCTTGGAAGTATTTGGGATTTGTCTTAGGCAGAGGATATTGATAGGTGATAGTTGATATTGCGATAATGACTTGGGGGAAAGTGTAGAAATTCTCGTTGGACATGAGATTTGGATTTAAGAAGGTGATTCTAGTTGAATATAGATGCTGAGTAAGTCTACATGGTTCAGAGTAAATTGGGTTTAGACTGATGATCTCGATCATGATGCCATGTTCTTGGAGGACTATAAACTAGGAGATTGGATTAATTGTCGGAGTTGATATAAGCTTGACCTTGGAGTTTACTTGACCATGACAATGGGAATCGGTGGACTGACTATAGTAGGGGTAGCCACACACATGAGTTTGGGGATTGTAGACATATATGATTTTGTTAGACCTCCTCTCGAGAGTCATGAGAACATGAATAACATGAGTGATGATTGGAGCTGGCCTACAAAGAGTTGATGCTTTCGGTGGTATAAGGTTATTTGTTCAAAGGACTAGATAGAACAATTGGCATCTCAAAAACTGTGCTCAAGGATAAGATGATGAATGTTCACTCGCACACTAGATCCTTGAAACCCTTAAGCCCTACCAAGCTACAACATGGTCGGATCAGGACCTTAGGGCCTTGACACTAGATCTAGAACCACCTTGGCCACACTCAACAAGACCACCACTAATTCCCTAGCCTACTTTACGTACCCCATAGTCTTTATGGAGTGCTTAGACAAGATAGTTGTCATCATCATTTGGTGACCTACTTGTCCACCTGAAGACAGAAGAAGAGCCATTCAGCTAGTCCAGGAACATTTGAAGACCGCCATGCCAAGGAGGAAGAACAACCACCATCTTCAAGAAGTAAACCTCCGCATCGAAGACCAGGCATATCTGCAAGCCACTTCTCTCTAAGGAACCAAGCATTTCCATGACAAGGAGACCCACACCAGGATTCATCGGCCCCCTTCGAGATCACTCCAAGATTTAACAACCCCTTCTAAGATCACTACGAGACGAAGAGAAGACAGTTACCAGCTGGAGTTGCCACCTGAGTTACCTGATGTGCATAACACTTTCCATGCATCACAACCCCGGAAGTGTTTCCAACTTCCTAACTTGCCCGATCTCTACGAGGGCATTGACCACCAAGCCATCGACCCCTAGCCCGAGCTAACATACCGCGAGCTACCCATTAGTAACCTGGATCAAGAAGAGCATCATACACGAGGCCACACCATCAAGTACTTCAAGTTCAATGGAGCACCACACGGAAGAAGAAGCTGTATGAGGACGTGAAGACTACCCCAAATCCAAGTTTCCATACTCCTTTCCGCGCCTAGTCTGGGAATCTCGGGGACGAGATTCTTGTAAGGGGTGTAGGTCTGTCACACCCTGATTTTCATGCCACAACACTTAAGTCAATAAATCATGCTAAAATGTGGTTTGACAAAAACTTTTGAGTGTTTTGTCTTTGCTTTGATTGAATGTTTGACTGCTGTTTGCAAGTGCTCTAAAAATCAAATAAATCCTCCAACTCCTATACTTCATCTCCTTGCTCCAAACTCTTGAACCAATGATCATGCCATGTGTATAGGACATAAAAATATTTTCTTACAAAAATAATTTGGCCAAATAGTATTTTCAAAATTAGTTTTTCAAAAACCCTGAATTGAGGTTTGCCTTGCAAGTACTTAATTAAGGGCAGTAAAAATCTTTCTAAAAATATATTTGACTCCTATTAGATATAGGATACCCGAAACCACAAAAATATAATTTTAAAGGTTATTTTCCTATTTTATTTAAAAGCTTTTTCTTAAGGCCGAAATGGTCTTTAATAGGAAAAATTATTTTATTGCTTCAAACATATTTGACAAAATTTAGGAAACTCATAGGACATATATTGTCCATATATAAGAGTTTCAACACATGGTCATGTTCAAAATATTGGTCAAATACCTCAAAAACCCTTTCTAGATATTTCAAGCTTTCGAAATATTTACATTCTCCAAAAATTCCAAGAAAATTCTATCATGTCACATGTGACATGTTTGATGATCTTGACAAATATCATGTCATGGAGAATAGTAAACTCCATGAAACCCCCTCAAAACCATTTCTGTCCATTTTTGAAGTTTGAGCAACTTTACATTGCCAAACATGTCCAAATGCTCTCAAACCTTGTGAACATGCTCAAATGGTCTAATAATTAATCTAGACCAAATGGCACAAGTTGGAGAACAAGTTAACTTGATCAAAGTGCCCCAAAACTCTTTCTGTCCAGAACCAAATTTGGACAACTCTACATTGCCAAGTGTGTCCTTTTGATCTGAATTTTTGTGTACATGTTCAAATCCTCAAATGATGACACTACACCAAGTGGTGCATCAAGGAGAATAGATTTGCATGACTAAATCTTGGCAAAGCCATTTCTGCTGATTTCTAGGGTTTACAAAAGTTACATTGGCTACTTTGCCCAAATGAGCTCAAACTTGGTGGAACACCCTACTTCTATGTGCCATTCCATCCTGTTAATTCTCACGGCAAGTGGAATTAATTTTCTTGCCCAAACCAACAACAAACACCTTCTGCCATTTTTCCAAAAGCACCATTTTGACCCCTTCCCCTAATCTCCTTGAGCTCAACTTTTTACCACAGCTCCTCCTAGTCTTCTCCTATCTCCAGTAACTCTTCCCTGGCCTCAGCTCAATGATTGAGGGGTGAAACACCCCCATTTACCCCTCTGGATAGCACCTTCCTCTCTCTTTCTCACCTCCCTCCTCACTCCATTGGTTCCACAAGGCATCCAAGGCTTCCCCCTGCTATCCTAATAACTCCTGGCACTACTGGACACAAGTGGCCGCGCCCACTCTCCTTTCTTAATGCCATGGCATGCCATTTGGGCGCTCTGGAGCGCGCTACAGTGCGCTCCCGCACTGTAGCCGCCCCCTTCCAACCGCCTCCGGCCATCTAGGGCCTCCCCCTCATGTCCCCCGAGGTCACCTCGACGTCTGCAGCACGCTACGCTGTCGTCCCCTCCTCTCTCTCCCTCTCCGGCTCTCCTCGCGTGCAGAGCAGGCGCCCGAAGGCCATGGGCTGGCCACGGCGGAGACCCGCTTTGCGCGTTCCCGCTCCCTCTCTCCTCCCCCAGGCGTAGTCCACGCCCACAACGCCCAGAACACGCGCCCACGAGCTCCGTGGCCTCCAGCGATGGCTACGGCCTCGCCGGCGCATGGCCCATTGTGCACCTCGCCCCTCCTATTTGAGACCGCCCCCGAGCCCCCTCTCTGCTCCATTTGCTCTCTCTCTCTCTCCCGAACACCACCCAGGCCAACCCATTCTTCCTCCCGTGCCCTCCATCCTTCTGCATGGCCGGAGCCTTGCCGTCGGCCTCAGCCTAAATCCGCACCCATCTCTCCTCCTCCTTCCCTCTGGACAGCACTAGGCGTCACCACCATCACCATGAGCCCCTCCGTGCTTCTCCCCTCCTCCGTGGGTCAGAAGGCCGTAATTCTTCGCCGTCGACGACCTCCTCCGCCGCTGCCAACACCGTGTTTCGACCACGAGCTCCTCGGCGGTCGTGCCACCCATGGATGGGGCGCATCGCCTCTGAAAGCGCCGGTGGGCGAGCATCACGGAGGCATACATGCGCCGGCGATCGGCGTCGAGCGCCTCCTCATCTCTGTCGCACCAGCTGGAGGTGGAGGACGAACCTGACAGGCGGGCCCCGCTCGTCAGTGGCCCAGCCACGGGGCCACGCTGGCAAGTGGAGGCGTATTCCCTTTCTCCCGCGTCCCCGCTGCGAAGGCGAATTTCCAGGAAGCCGCCTCCGAAGTGGCCCCTACACGCGTGCAGCCGAGCCGCTGGGCCGGCCCGCTGCCTATCTCTCGCCCTGCGTGCATGATAAGGTTAAGCCTTTTCCTTTTTCTTTTTCATGTCAACTTCAAAAATCCATAAATAATTCAACAAAGCTCCAAATCCAATGATTCAAATTTCTAGTAGTTTCTAAAATCATTCCCTATCACATGGTGCTATTTGCACATTTTTCCAGCATCATTTCCTTCAAAAATATGTATCAAAATCCCATTTTTCTATTTCTGTGATGAACTTTAGAAAATCACAGAGAGCCCATTTTTGATCCAAATTCCATGATTCAAAATCCTAGATGTCTATAAGTTCAAAACTTAGTTTTTGAAAATTTTTGCTAATACTTTCTGTATCACCTCAAATAATGGTCTATTTCTTTATATATAGCCAACTTTGTAAAATCATAGGAAAATCATCTCAACTCCAAATCCAGTGAAACCAATTCCTAGATGCTTCTAAAATCATCCTTTGTTAAATGGGTGCATTTGCTCATTTTTCAAAAATATATTTCTGTACACTTCTTGCAAACCCATCAATCCCTTGATTCCGTCATATTGAAATGTTCAGAGATGTCCATTGATCAAATCCTAATGAAACCACTTTGGTCATCCCTCATATGACCAGAGGTATCCCAGAAAAGTCCAACTCATATTTTTAGAGCACTTTTATTTCCTGCCTTATTGTGTTGCTTATTATGGTTGCTTTCGACGATAGTTGACGAAGTAGACGGAATGCTCGGAGTTGGACCAGAGATATTTGAAGACCTCGAAGACTTTGTTAAATAGGCAAGCAGCCCTTTGACCATGTCTATGAAACCCTTTTTATGCATGTCGTATAGCTCTTTATTGTTGTTGCATCGGAATCATGATGAGATGGTGAACCACGTGGGTTGGTTGCCTCGGTTACTTCCTCGTTGATACTTGCATTGTGCATGGCCCTACCTTCTTATGAGGGTTATGCCGTTGGGAGTAGATAGGATGCTAAGTAGTTGCTACGCAAAAAGGGACGGGAATATGCATGTGATGGAGACAAAGTATTTTCAAAGGACTTTTCAAAAACCCCGACGGGTGCCACTTATGCCCGAGGGAGATGATGAGTTGGGTAGCCACTTGATGACGAAGTGGTGTACCGAGGCAAGTGTGTGTGTTGTTTTCAAAAATGGATTGGTTTAAGTTGTGACCGTTATTCCAACCTTACATGTGCAACCACTCTACCCTTATATGGGAAAGGGCATTATTGATTACCTAGACCGATACTAGCTTGGATCCCGCATTACTAGTGACGGGAGATTTGGTGCGCTCTCTCGGGACGGGGTCGTGCCAGGTAGGGCGGCCAAGAACATTTTTATGGGGCACCGGACACACCGTTGGTACCCCGTGCCAGTATGTGATGAATATTGGAGCGATGCTCCACGATTTTAAGATGTGAAATGTTGGGCACGGGGGTCACTACCAATCGAGTGGACTCCATGTTAGTGTCGTCTAGGGAAAGGTAGTGATCGGGTGCTTACCACGGGTACTTGAGGTATCGCAGGTCGTGGATGACACGGAAGTTCCCCGGATCTTGTGGGTACAGTGTGCAACCTCTGCAGAGTGTAAAACTATTCGAATAGCCGTGTCCACGGTCAAGGACAGTTGGGTAACCGCTCTTGGGCTACGTCCACTTGTTTACAAACCAAGTGTGTGTGTTGATAAAATGACTTGGGTCAAGTCAAGGGACTTGACATGATTGAGATGGGTTGGTGCCCACTCTATTCATGTTAGAGGGGTTGGTGCCCACTCTATTTATGTTGATATCTGTAACCTGTCCTCATGGTTACTTGAACTCTCTTGATGCATGTCACAAGTTGTTGAACATGTCATTGCACTCAAAACTAGCTTTCCGCAAAAATTTACCTATATCATGCATTGTTGTATCTTGAACCAACACATGGGTTGCTTGCGAGTACATTCAAAGTACTCATTGGCTTGCTACTGGTTATTTTATTGGCCAGGCTTGAAAGAACAGGATATGATGAAGAATACTTCGATGACGAACATGCGAGCTAGGACGCTTTCCAGTCAGAATGCCTGTAGGGTTAAGGTAGATGGCATGGGCCCAAGTTGTTATTGAAGATTTCCGCTGCGATGATACACTCAAGACTTGACCATAATGGTCCTACTTGGGCAAAACGGTATGTATGGATGTAAGACTCTTGTTATTCAGCTTCTGTGTGTTCAGTGAGCATTGATCTCTGGGATCACTGTACACGTGCATTCGGTGATCACGACTTATGAGTCGGGGTCCCCACAAAAAAAGTAAAAAAATATATAAAATGAGGGAAAAGAGAGAAGGGACAATGCTACTATCTCTTTTTCCACACTTGTGCTTCAAAGTAGCACCATGATCTTCATGATAGAGAGTCTCCTATGTTGTCACTTTCATATACTAAGTGGGAATTTTTCATTATAGAACTTGGTTTGTATATTCTAATGATGGGTTCCTCAAAATGCCCTGGGTCTTCGTGAGCAAGCAAGTTGGATGAACAACCACTTAGTTTCTTTTGTTGAGCTTTCATATATTTATAGCTCTAGTGCATCCGTTGCATGGCAATCCCTACTCACTCACATTGATATCTATTAATGGGCATCTCCATTTAGCCCGTTAATATGCCTAGTTAATGTGAGACTATCTTCTCCCTTTTTGTCCTCACAACCACCACCATATACCACCATAGTGCTTTGTCCATGGCTTACGCTCATGTATCACATAAGAGTTGAAAAAGCTGAAGCGCGTTAAAAAGTATGAAACAATTGCTCGGCTCGTCATCGGGGTTGTGCATGATGGGAGTATTTTGTGTAATGAAAACGAAGCATGGCCTAACTATATGATTTTGTAGGGATAAACTTTCTTTGGCTATGTTATTTTGATAGGACATGATTATTTGTTAGTATGCTTTGAAGCATTAGTATTTTTATGTTTTATAAGCTTTTATTTTGAATCATTTGGATCTAAACATTCATGCCACAATAAGGAAAATTACATTGAGAATTATGCTAGGTAGCATTCCAAATCAAAATTTTCTTTTTTATCATTTACCTACTCGAGGACGAGCAGGAATTAAGCATGGGGATGCTTGATACGTCTCCAACGTATATATAATTTTTGATTGTTCCATGCTATTATATTACCCCTTTTGGATGTTTATGGGCTTTATTTACACATTTATATCATTTTTGGGACTAACCTACTAACCGGAGGCCCAGTCCATATTGCTGTTTTTTTGCCTATTTCATATTTGAAGAAAAGGAATGTCAAACGGAGTCCAAGCGGAATGAAACCTTCGGGGCGTGATTTTTGGAGCGAGCGTGATCCGGAGAGCTTGGAGTGCAAGTCAAGAAGCTGCCGAGGAAGCCACGAGATAGGAGGCCGCCCCCAGGGAGGCGCCCCTGTCTCGTGGGCCCTCGCAGCCACCACGCATCTTCTTCTTCCTATATATACCTACGCACTCGAAAACATCCGGGAGCACCACGAAACACAATTTCCTTGCCAGTAACCTTACGTATCCATGAGATCCCATCTTGGAGCCTTTTTGGCACTCTGCTGGGGGGAATCGACCACGGAGGGCTTCTACATCAACATCCTTGCCCCTCCGATGAGTTGTGAGTAGTTTACCACAGACCTACAGGTCCATAGTTATTAGCTAGATGGCTTATTCTCTCTTTTTGGATCTCAATACAATGTTCTCCCCCTCTCTTGTGGAGATCTATTCGATGTAAACTCTTTTTGCGGTGTGTTTGTCGAGATCCGATGAATTGTGGGTTTATGATCAAGTTTATCTATGAATAATATTTGAATCTTCTTTGAATTCTTTTATGTATGATTGAGTTATCTTTGCAAGTCTCTTCGAATTATCAGTTTGGTTTGGCCTATTATATTGGTCTTTCTTGCCATGGGAGAAGTGGCTTAGCTTTGGGTTCAATCTTGCGGTGTCCTTACCCAGTGACAGAAAGGGTTGCAAGGCACGTATTGTATTGTTGCCATCGAGGATAACAAGATGAGGTTTATATCGTATTGCATGAGTTTATCTCTCTACATCATGTTATCTTGCTTAACGCATTACTCTGTTCTTATGAACTTAATACTCTAGTTGCAGGCAGGAGTCGGTCGATGTGTGGAGTAATAGTAGTAGATGCAGGCAGGAGTCGGTCTACTTGTTATGGACGTGATGCCTATATACATGATCATGCCTAGATAATCTCATAACTATGCGCTTTTCTATCAATTGCTCGACAGTAATTTGTTCACCCACCGTAATACTTATACTATCTTGAGAGAAGCCTCTAGTGAAACCTATGGCCCCCGGGTCTATCTCTTATCATATTTGCTTTCAATCTACTTTTAGTTGCATCTTTACTTTTTGCATCTATATTATAAAATACCAAAAATATATTTATCTTATCTTACTAGCTTTATTAGATCTCACTTTCGCAAGTGGCCGTGAAGGGATTGACAACCCCTTTATTGCGTTGGTTGCGAGTTCTCAGTTTGTTTGTGTGGGTGCGTGGGACTTTTGAGGAGCCTCCTACTGGATTGATACCTTGGTTCTCAAAACTGAGGGAAATACTTATGCTACACTTGCTGCATCACCCTCTCCTCTTCGAGGAAAACCAACGCAAGCTGAAGACGTAGCACCAGCCACCTATGTGCAAAGCACGTCGGTAGAACCAGTCTCGCGTATGCGTACGCGTAATGTCGGTCTGGGCCGCTTCATCCAACAATACCGCCGAACCAAAGTATGACATGCTGGTAGGCAGTATGACTTGTATCGCCCACAACTCACTTGTGTTCTACTCGTGCATATAAAATCTAAGCATAAAACCTGGCTCGGATGCCACTGTTGGGGAACGTAGTAATTTCAAAAATTTCCTAAAAACACGCAAGATCATGGTGATGCATAGCAACAAGAGGGTAGAGTGTTGTCCACGTACCCTCGTAGACCGAAAGCGGAAGCGTTAGCACAACGCGGTTGATGTAGTCGTACGTCTTCACGGCCCGACCGATCAAGCACCGAAAGCACGACACCTCCAAGTTCTTGCACACGTTCAGCTCGATGATGTCCCTCGAACTCTGATCCCGCCGAGTGTCGAGGGAGAGTTCCGTCAGCACGACGGCATGGTGACGATGATGATGTTCTACTGACGCAGGGCTTCACCTAAGCACCGCTACGATATTATCGAGGTGGAATATAGTGGAGGGGGGCACCGCACATGGCTAATAGATCTCAAGGATCAATTGTTGTTGTCTCTAGAGGTGCCCCCTGCCCCCGTATATAAAGGAGCAAGGGGGAGGGGGCGGCCGGCCAGGAGGGGGCGCGCAAGGAGGATTCCTACTCCCACCGGGAGTAGGACTCCCTCCTTTCCTTGTCCAAGTAGGAGAGGGGAAGGAAGGCAGAGAGGGGAAGAAGGAAAGGGGGGAGCCGCCCCCCTTCCTTGTCCTATTCAGACTAGAGGGGGCGAGAGGCGCGGCCTGCCCTGGCCGCCCCTCCTCTCCTCCACTTTTTGCCCATGAGGCCCATTAACCCCCCCTGGGGGTTCCGGTAACCCCCCGGTACTCCGGTATATATCCGATAACCCCCGGAACCATTCCGGTCTCCGAATATAGTCGTCCAATATATCAATCTTCATGTCTCGACCATTTCGAGACTCCTCGTCATGTCCGTGATCACATCCGGGACTCCAAACTATCTTTGGGACTCCGAACTGTCTCTGGTCAATAACCAATAGCAGAACCTCGATGCTCATATTGGCTCCTACATATTATACGAAGATCTTTATCGGTCAAACCGCATACAACATACATTGTTCCTTTTGTCATCGGTATGTTACTTGCCCGAGATTTGATCGTCGGTATCTCAATACCTAGTTCAATCTCGTTACCGGCAAGTCTCTTTACTTGTTATGTAATGCATCATCCCGCAACTAACTCATTAGTCACATATTTCTTCCAAGGCTTATAGTGATGTGCATTACTGAGAGGGCCCAGAGATACCTCTCCGACAATCGGAGTGACAAATCCTAATCTCGAAATATGCCAACTCAACAAGTACCTTCGGAGACACCTGTAGAGCACCTTTATAATCACCCAGTTACATTGTGACGTTTGGTAGCACACAAAGTGTTCCTCTGGTAAATGGGAGTTGCATAATCTCATAGCCATAGGACCATGTATAAGTCATGAAGAAAGCAATAGCGACATACTAAACGATCAAGTGCTAAGCTAACGGAATGGGTCAAGTCAATCACATCATTCTCTAATGATGTGATCCCGTTTAATCAAATGACAACTCATGTCTATGGCTAGGAAACTTAACCATCTTTGATTCAACGAGCTAGTCAAGTAGAGGCATACTAGTGACATTATGTTTGTCTATGTATTCACACATGTACTAAGTTTCCGGTTAATACAATTCTAGCATGAATAATAAACATTTATCATGAAATAAGGAAATAAATAATAACTTTATTATTGCCTCTAGGGCATATTTCCTTCACCCCCCCCCCCCCCGGCGAGGAAATGCACGACCGCTCTCAGGATGCTTGCTTACTGTAAAGTCACAAATGCCATTGATGTTGGAATCAAGATGAGAGAGACTAGATGACTGAAGTCCATTAAGAATTTTGCCCACCCTGTGGTGAAGGTGTTTGGACCAGAGTACCTGAGAGAACCTAGTGTGAAGGACACAAGAAAATTATTGGCAATTAGAGCATCAAGATATTTCCTAGGTATTCTCGGTTCAGGTGATCGCATGCATTGGCAATGGAAGAACCGCCTGAAAGATTTGCACGGGGAATACCAAGGTCACACCAAAGAGGCTACCATCATACTTGAAGTAGTGACATCAACAAAATTGTGGATTTGGCATGCTTTCTTTGGCACGCCTGGATCTCACGATGACATCAATGTGCTCGAGTGATCTTTGTTGTCAAGAGACTTTGTGATGTGGATGCTCTGGCGTACAACTACATCATCAGCGGGCACAACTATAAAATGGGGTATTACCTTGCTGATGGTATATACGATGAATGGGCGGCATTTGTGAAAATTGGATCCGATCCGCGAGGTATGAAACAATAGGCGGCATTCAGAGTTCTCCAAACTCATTGGGGTATTGTTCATGGAGCTGCAATGATGTGCGAATCGGATACACTTTGGCAGCTGATGGCGTGTAGTGTAATCTTACACAACATGATCGCCCACACGCATGATTTTGTGAACTTTCTAGAGATGCATTGACAACTTCGGGACCAACACGTGCAGATGCAACTACACATATGTGGACCCATGTTTGAAATCAATGAACTATGTATTGTATGTTTCAATTATGCACCCTAAATAAATTTTATGTTTGAACCATGTATTTGTTATGTATGAATAATTATTACTTGCGTGCGCTATTCATTATTTAAATGTAATGATCGATGTGCATGTATTTGTATTGATTTGAGGCTTTGAAAGTGAAGATTGTGACTGCAAACAAAGGCATTTAAGGGCCGAACCAGCGATGTTCGTGGACGCGTCCGGACACGCCGATGACATTTAGGGTGTCAAATTTGCCTAATACAATTGTAGGTGCTCTTGTAGAACTCATTAACCTAAAAATCCAATATCAGTCGAGAAGGACCATTTGTGGCCACCTTGCTCAAAGTTGTATGTTTTGTGATTCTCAAAAAGGAAGTTGTATGTTTTGTTACACCGATGTCACGAGGAATACAAAAAGTGCTGAACAATGCCGTTGAAGCACATCGAGCACCATTCAGTCACCGTTTGTTCTTCTCTCGGATGAGTTTGAGCTTCCATGGACCACACCCGCGTGGTGCCATGTGTCTCCCTAGCAGATTGACACACGCTAGCTCACCAAAAGGCAGCACCTATAGCAAAAGCACACGAAAGAAAAATGATGTTAGAATTTGTGCATGCAAACACGGATCAGCAGGCTCCTACCATGCATGACGACCTGTGTCTTTGCACGCACGGTATGGTTCTCGTTTTGGAGCGCTTTGGGGGATCATGGGCAGGCTCCTACCATGCATGTGACTTTGTGGATTGGTGCAGCGCAAGAAGATCGAGCAGATGCTCACAAAAAGACTTTGAGGACACTTAGAGCATCTCCAAGCGCCCCCCGGAGCCCTTTTCTTCGCCGGCGACGTAAAAAGGCCAAAAATCGGCCCAGTCGAGCCCCCCAAACACCCCCAGGACCTCAAAAAAGTGCCGGCGAACCTAGCGCAAACCCAGCGCATCGGGGGGCTGTTGGGGGCGCCGGCGGAAGCAACTATCAATCGTATTCCCCCACGCGTCCTTTTTCTCGGCGATTGTGCTGGGGGCAGCCACGGCGATTGTCCCGGGGGCACCCACGGCTGGAAAACGGTACTCGCCGTCCCCCTCGGCAGAAGCGTTTTGCCCCCCAGGACGTGCTTTTTTTGGTCCGGCGATTGTCCTGGGGGGCTCCAACGGCTGGAGATGCCCTTATAACACTAACATTGTGGTAATATGAAAACACTGGAATGCAATTGTGTTCGATGGTGCATCACCCCTCAACATCTCAGGTACTTCCTATGATCAAACGAGAAGGAAGAGCGTGGAGATCGGCAGGCTTGCTCAAGGATGGCGAGTGGTCTCGCTCTCATGTAACATGATGTAATGTAAACTGTGGTCGGTTAACGGTTCTATACCCTTTTTTTTTTTACTTTAATATAAAATACACGCTCTCGTGTATATTTCAGAAAAAAATAACACGGATCAGCAGGCCACCGTCGCTCCCCGGAGAGAAGGGCATACAGTGATATTGGCGCCATTAGAGGCCAGCAAAACGAATCCTGCTTGTTGCCTGTGCGGGCGAGTGCGGAGATGCAAAGATGGCAATCATCCCGAAAAGCGCCCATGCTTTCCCGAGCGCGCATCTCATCTCAACTTGGCCCGGCACTCGAAACCGGAGTACCAAATTCGTCCACGAGGTACATACATGTGGAATATAACGTCCACTCCTCATGCTCATGGTCTACGGAAGTCTTCTTGGCTAAGCAATATCAGCATGTCCCGGAGTCAACGTCGTCGCTCAGTGGCAGGGCTCGTGTGATTGATTCGGAGCAGTATTTGGACATTTGGAGCATCAGAGTTTTTCTTTTCGCAAAGAGGAGCCCCGCCAGTCCGGACATACACAAAAGAAACAATTTTGCTATCCAGCCGTCTAATCTGAGCATCTGGTTCGTCCAAGTTTCAAAGAATGAAAACGTTTTGATGATTGTTAATGTCGACTGTCGGCTTGGCTTTGCACAGCCGAACAATCTCTTTAACTAAATATTTCTTAGTCCATTAAGGTGTAGCTATTGTTAAAGTACAAAACAGGCAATTAACTAAGTATTTCTTATAGCTAACTAAGAGCATCTACAAGTTCGGGCCCTCAAACTCCCGCGGACGTGCCCAGACGCATCCGTGGGGGCAGCCCTCAAATACCCTTCTCTGCATCAAAATACTTCATATTTCAAATCTTAAATCCATACAAAGCATGCAAAAGAAAAACCTACGTACTATGTAAATCAACTAAAACCTAAACTACACTCCTTGTTGTCGTCCGAGATGTCCACGATCTCCGTGCCGGGTTCCCGGTACATGGCTGACAACCGCAAGTCCAGCTCCACCTCCACCTCCGCGTCGGCCTCCGCCTCCTCATCCTCCTCCTCCTCCTCAGCATCCAGTTCGGCAGAAAGCTTGTCGATCTCCGCCCGAACTTGCCGGATGAAGCGCCGGTCGGCCTCCACGTAGGCCTCATCTTGGATGGAATCCAGGTTGGCCGCCTGGTCCGCCATCTCTGCCGCTTGGGCGACCTCAAACTCCGCCATGCGTCCTCCATGTTGAAGCCCACAACTGGCTCTGGCTCCTACTCTGGATCCGCCGCATCCTCCTCCACCGGACCCGCCCCTCCATGGTCTCCGGATGCTGCTCCCCTCCTCTTCCTTCGGCTCCGGCGAGTCCTGAGGTAGGCCGGCTGCCATCCGGGCGGCACGCCTAGCCTGGATCTCCTCGAGCTACTGGAGGCGTCGATCCAGTGCCAGCATAGCGTACATGGTCACCCCTTGCCGGGCCATGGCTGTCGCGGACAACGAGCAGAGAGGGAGGTAAGTGGATGCGGCTCGGGCTGGCAGCGCGGACAGGGAGGAAGCAGATGTGGCTAGGGCTGGGGGCCGTCGTCCAGCTTAAATAGCCGGACTTTGGCCCTAGGACGGAGAGCTGGAGCGGCGCCGCGCGGCGTTCACACCCTCCAGAGGAGATGCCCATCGAACCATTGGGTTTCCGGTAGATTTCTTGTGGGACCCGATCGTCAGTCCAATGTGGCGAATGCGCTCATGCGCGCCCGGATCTCCCATATCCGCCCTCGATTTGGGATGGATATGAGAGTTACCGGTCAGCCAAGACGTTTGAGACTGGTATGAGGCGCCTAGATGGGTCAGTTTTTTGCCCGATCAATGACCGGACTGCCCAGACGGGCGTTTAAGACCGGTTTGAAGCGCCCGGCTGTAGATGCTCTAAGGAATAACCATCTAATTGTTTAAGTAAACAAAAGAAACAACTTAACAAGTCAAAATGTTGACTACTTAACCTAAGAGGTTTTAGTCGACTATCTTCTCGGTCGCCGCAATCAAAATGTTAAAGCTCTCGACCTTCTTTTTCTCCTTCATGTCGGAGCGCTTGACGCATGCCTCATCCTTCTTCGCCAAGATGTCCTCGAACCTTTCCGCCATCTTGGCCGCCTTCGCTTCTCGCTTCCCCTTCTCCTCCTCCCACTTCTTTCCCAGAACCCTCTTCTAACCATATTGGGTGGCTCTTTTGTTGGATCGGTCCAATCAGCCGCTTCTTCTCGGTGTCGATGTCGGTGGTCTTCATGGAGGTTGCAATGGATAGTTGCCACTTGGGTTCCTCATTCAACTTCAACCAACAATGCACGAGAACGAAGTTCCTCTTCTCCACCTTTAAGGAAAAATTGCACCCACGGGAGGGCTAAAAAAACATTGCTAACAAGTTGCATATCCAGCCAAATGAACAACACATATCTTGCCCGGTGATTAGCGCAACACTTCGCCACAGACCGATTAGTATGGCCACAATACTTGCTCATGGCCTCTTGGATGATGTACCATTGATGATTGAGCGAATTTGTCCCACGATTATAGAAGAGTTAATTGCGGTAGAGTTCGAAATTCTTGTGCTCGTGGAACCAAGTATAATTCTTGTGCTCATGGAACCAAGTATGAATGTTGGCCCAAAACAATGCGCCGTTTTGCTCTGCCTTGGACCAGATCAATGCTAGTGGCCAACCACACATCGCACAACAACTTGTACTCCCTCATGTTAAAACTTTCTTCTCTACCCATCTTTTTTGGGTCGACTGACCATTCCTCCAGATCAAGGTCGTCGTTGTTGTCCTACTCCGGTTGTCTAGTCGACGTCGAATCCGTCTGTTGGGTGTACGTGCCCGGTTGCTAAGGGCCTGTTTGGTTCCAAATAAGTCACCAACTTATAAGTCGAAAAGTGAAAAAAATGACTTATTTTGCCAAACAGACCCGACTTATAAGTCACCCCAACTTATAAGTCATAAGTTGCTACACTCCAACTTAAAACTTATAAGTCACCCCTTTTTACGTGGGTCCCACCACCTGCATGATGTGGATTGGTGGGAAAAGGTGTGTCAGGTGACTTATAAGTCAGGTGACAACCAAACAGACGTGACTTATAAATCACTGGTTTTAAGTCACCTGTCTTATAAGTCAGGTGACTTATTGAAACCAAACAGGCCCTAAGTGTGCACCCCAGCTCTGAGTCATCCACATCCAGTAGATCCACGTACCAAACCAATCCTTGCGTTTTGGCAGCCTTGCAGGTCTGATCCAAGAGCAGCATAGTGAATCCCTGCGTAATCCCTCGGCTCACTCACTGGCTCGCTGTGCCCAGCGGCAGAAGTAGTATCTCCCTTTCCATGCATGCAGGTGCGTCGAGTGAAGCTGTTGACCGCCGGGCCCGGCGGCCCCGCCACCCTGCCAGCATCGGTCTTGTCGATCGCCATGTCGGGCATGGCCCCCCACCCCTGCCCCGACCACCCCGAGCCTGTAGCCGATGATGCAGTGCAGCCGTTCGGTGTGTCACGTTACGTACCATCACACCTAGCACCCCGGCCCCCTAAAACAAAGTCTCAAACCATGTGGCCGGCTAGATCTGGCCCTGATTTGCCCCCGTTTTCCTAACACGGGAGGGAAACTCCTCGCCCTTTTCGGCATTACAAAAACCCCGGCCGGTCGGCGCAGGCGCGGGTGGGCGGTGCATGCATGGCGCGCGCCCGTAAAAACAAATCTCCCGGGCTCGCGGCCACCGCCGTCGTGTCGAGCCGCTGTCGCCGGGCGGGCGCGCACACGCCACATGGCTCGCGTCACCGGCGCACCACCCCCCACCCCCACCCCCGCCCGACCCATCATGGCGCGTTGCTTCTTGCCTGGCCTCCCCGGCCGGTTTTTGTCCCGTGCGTGATTGATGCGATGTGATTGTGATCCTCACAGCCTCACCCACGCACGCACAGTCCTCCTCCCTCCCTCCGGTTTGCCGACGAATGATTGGGTCGCTGCATCGGCGCGGCTGGGACGGGCCGCGGAAGATCCCGGAGGATATGGAGTGCCGAACTGGGACTGGACCGGACGGGAAATCTGTGATGTATCAGGGCAGGGCAGGGCATGTCAGGAACAGCAGCGGCGCTGGTTGGAGTACATGGGACGAGCCCCAGAACGGGGAAGCGGATCGAGATGTGCAGAATTATTCCCTGAGAGACACAGTGCATGTTGCAGTCTGCGGCGGGAGGGAGGAGGAGGTCAGGTTAACATCAAGGTGTGCCCGCCCGGGGCCAGAGCGCGCCAGCACAGAGCACGGGCTCCCACCCAAGGCGGCCCCTGCCGGCGTGTCGCTGCAGTGCGGGCCGGCGCGGCGACGGCGACGGACGGGTCACGGGGCGGCGAGGCCGGCAGCGTGCCTCCAATGAACTGTCTGCCCACCCAGTTATGCCAAAACGACATTCTGTACTATTTCTGTGCTGCCTGAGGCAACACTGGGCAGGGACCGTGTGCTTGCTGCCCCTGTTTCTGCGTCTCCTTGACAGTTACACTGGCTTCCAATTGGCCTGCCTGCCTGCCTGCATACCATACGTGCTGACACGGTTACCACAGTCAAGATTATTAACCTTGAAAGTAAAGTGGCATTGTCAAGTGGTCTGCGTCACGGTTTACCACAGTTCAGATTAACTTGAGAGCGAAGAGACATTGCCACAGACAGGCGTTCTGTCTCCCGGGTCTTTTTGGTCCCGAGATTTTCAAAACATATATCTAAAAGCATACTGCACCGTGGCAGAACATGAAGCAGTCCACTTGTTTGGCAAAACGAGCTCGTGTCACTTGCAGCCTAGTTTTTTTAAAACTTTTGATCTATTCATCTTCAATCATGATAGTACAATGAACACATGAAATAATAAAAAATACATCCAGATTCGTGGACCACCTAGCGACGACTACAAGCACTGAAGCGAGCCGAAGGCGCGCTGCCGTCATCGTCCCTCCCTCGCCGGAGCCGGGTACAACGTGTTGCAGTAGACCGTTGGGAAGTCGTCGTGCTAAGACCCCATAGGACCAACACACCAGAACAATAACCGATGTCGATGAAGAGAAACTTAGATCGAAAGGATCCAACCTGAAGACACATGAACAAAGACAAACAAAAACCGGGTCTGAACGGATCCACCAAAAACAACCAGTGACCGAATCCCGCTCGATCCGCCTAGTTTTTCAAACCATGAAAATTTGCAGATATGTAAGAGTTTATTTCTGAATCTTTGAAATATGATTTATTTGTTGCCTCTTTGGTTCACCAGGTTAGGTTCAGCTTCTGCCAAGATCGAACTGTTTTGCTCTGAAATTCCAGTGAATCAAGGAAAATATCTCAAATGTTTTATCATCATTTCACCAAAACAATAAGAAGAGACGCTTGCATCTTTCACCCGAATGCTACATATGTCGTGCAGCAGTACAATTTGGACAAGGAATTCTGTGAATCATTCCTAGCCAGCGATCGATACCCCAAAAAAAAAGAAGAGAAATGTGATTTGTGAGTGCCAAAGACAAGAGCGCGCTTTATTCCCCCGGCCTCCATCCAGCATCTTCACAATTTCTCAAGAAAAAAACACCTAAACAATCAAGTCTCGACCTGGTTTCACACCTCCAAAACGGTTAAAGCGCCACGAATCAGTCGCAAAAGACGGCTATCAGTCTTGTAAGGTTTTAAATAGGCGAGGAATCAGAAGCTGGCCGCAGCAGCAAAGGGCCTCCAGATCTCAGTTCAGGCAGGTCCAGATTTCATTTCGGAAACCCAACAGGAAGACGCCCGAAACGGCGAGGAACAAGTTTATACCGGTACCAACACTGCGGGCTCCAAGTAGACGCTCGCTCTCTTGGAAAGAGCCACGGATACGCAACTTTTGAGAGCCGGAAAGGAGGAAAGACAAGTGGGGGGGCGTAGGAGGCGATGATGATTTTGATGATAATGGATGGAGCAAAGAGAGGAGGAAAGCGATGGATGTGTCATGGTGAAGCCGCCGCTGCTGCTGCCTTGGAGAGTGGGATTCGGTGCCAACTACAAGGTTGATGGCTGCTGCATGGGGTCACACGCGCGCGCGCACACACACATGCACCCATGCAATGGCCAACCGGACTTTGCATCATCTTTTCTAGTGTTTCTGATGGGGAAAAGATGGTGTAGCCTAGCCTAGGGCTGTTAAGCAAGCGGCCCAGCCATGGCTGCGGCTGGCTAGTCGTAGCCTAGTGTTATCCGTACGTGCGTGCAACGTCCATGGGGCAATCAGTTGGGCCTGTTGCATGGAAGGGAAAGCGGCGTAGCAGGAGGTGGCCGGGAAAGAACGGTAGTTTTTGGGTCTGCTTTTGATCTGGAAAAGCTAGGAAAGAATGGGCAGAAAATGATGCCTGCATCTACGTTGTGATTTTCCTCCAGCGAGCTCCTACTACATGCTCTCTGATCCGATCGCGCGCTATCAGCCAGCACAATGGTCCTGCTGTCAAGTGTAGTTTCGGGGCTGCTGAAGTTGAGCTTTTTGAACTGTTATTACCCATCAACTAATTACCTGAAATGAACCGAAGGGTGAAAACTAGGCAAGTGTAAAAGAGGCAAAACAAGTAGTGATAATTCTATAATTGTCACTCCTGGTCATTTTTCATGGAGTAAATTTATGATTTAACATTTGGAGCTTGTTTCAGTTACAAGGATAATAAACTGACGGCAATGCTACAAATACAGGTTTTTACAGGAGTTACTGGATTGATTTGATGTGGCAGTTTTTCATTGGGTGTAAGGGGAGGACGCGGGCCCACCACCATGAAAATCGCGGGGTTATTATGTTTGGAAGGAGCCTGTAAACTCCTGTAAAGCCCTGTACGTGTAGCATTTTTGATAAACTGATGGGATGCGGTGGCCGTTGTCGGTGTGGCTGCTACACCAAGATCCGACGCCCTGCTGCCTGCTGGGCTCCGTCGGCGGCTGGGTATAATCTCATTCCGCAGCGGCCTCGCTGCGGATTACGGTGATCACCGAAAGTTCTTTGTGAGGGTTTCACACTCTAAATCCGGTGGTTGACTTTGACGGTGCGATGTAAACTATGCACGACGACTTGATGCAGAGGGATGGTGGAGCAGCGGCGGCAGTCACACATTGCATGTAGCTGCTGTGATCGTGAAAAAGTGATGGCGACAACACATGCCTAATTGATTTTTTTTGAAAAGGGGCGTAACCCCGGCCTCTGCATCAGAGAGATGCATACGGCCACATTTATTGAAAGCAAATAGGTTCAACAAAGGTTATGTAATCCGTTACAAACTAGCCACCAAACGGCTCACAAAGAGCGGAAAATAAAAGCCACAACCGGCATGCAAAATAAAGATAGGAAAACTAATTGCCTATCATATTACATGACCGCCATCCAAACCGGCTGAATATAGCCCGAGCTACCATCTCCCATCGGGTAGATCTAGTAACCAATGCTCCCTGGCCTCCATCTGAGTGAGTAGCGACCACATACGGATCAACGTAGTAGCTCGGAAGATAACCTACAAAAAATGAGTATTTGTTGTTCTGTTAAAAACCAAATCATTTCTACAGTTCCAGACTGCCCAAAGTAAAGCACATACTCCTACACGAATGTGTCTTGCTGTTTGGGTCTCTATCCCATCCAGCCACGTCCCAAATAACGTGTTGATATTATTCGAAGGAGTAATATTAAAAGCAATGTGAACACCCGGTCTCGAGCTACTACATCAATGACCATATCGTCATTGCCTAATTGATTTGATGGTGGTGCTTCTTGAGCACTCGGTCTCGAGCTCCGGGGTGAAAGCCTGGGTGACCCGAGTTGGTTATGTCTGGCAATGACGATGTTTTTACGTCGTGACCTTGTTGAAGGCATTGCAAGGGTATGTTTAGACTGTTTCTTCAAGGTGAAAACCTACATTCTGACCTTGAGTGGTTGGATTCGGTGATGGCGGCGATTGAGCGTCGCTCCCTTTCTGAAGGTGATGCTGCTGAAGAACATCGTCGTTCGTGTGCTGTCATAAGATGGTTGGTGCAGATATGGTCATTGATGTGGATCTGATCGCTCTATTTTTTTTATTTTTTTTCTCACCCACATATAACTTTGGTCTTATATGACTTTGCTATTTCGTGGAGTGTTTGTGTGTACGTGCATTGGCTGTGTGCATCCTAACTATGCAGATGCCGGATATGCTTATTATGTTTGTATCCACTTGATGCTTCAGTTTGAGCTAATAAAATTCATCCTTTGTCAAAAAAGCAGTCCGGATTTTCAGTTTACTGCACCGATTTCCTACTCTTTCCTTAACAGCTAAGTCACTGCTGCAAGCAGCTACTTACACGCAGAAGGGGGTGAAAGGAAGAAGCTGCTTCTATTTGTGGGCTAACATGGAAATGGAAGGATAAACCGACAACTTTGTATTGGCCATTATCCTGCTCCCTCCCTGATAAAAACAATTCATTGCAATTGGACTTTTTAAAGGAGTATTGCTGCACAAGACATCACGAATCGGTTCTTTGGTGGTGATGGGGTTGTGCTCGCAAGCAATGCCATCCATCTGAAGTAACAACCATGTGGCAGGGCATAAATAATGACAACGTTGCTCAGTGCTGTCTGGTTGATCTTTTAGGTCAACTGCAGATTCTATGTTTATGCTCAAGATTTGCATCCACACAAGTTATTTTCAGAAATGCACAAGCGAAGATATGCCGAAGTTCAAACTCTTGCCTAAAAATCCTACCGATCCAGCAGCGAACAATTGTTTGTGAGCTGAAACGGCAGGAGTATACATTGCGTGCATTAGTTGTCAGTAGATGACTAAAAGAATCACTCACCTTTTTGTCAGTTCAACCGGTATCCGTGTCCCAAAATTCATTCCAAGCCTTCAAAGCCTTAACTTTTGTATCTCAAGCTGAAAATAGTAGATGCATGCCCTGCAGAAACACGAATTTTCTCTCACCCTAACTGAACTTGAATGTGTTGAAGTATATGTGGACTATCCGCCCTTCTCCGTCAGTTCGGACTTTGGTTCTACTTGCTGATGCATGAAACTCAATTAATATGGTGGAATACACCCTAAAAAACTTTATCGAGGGCAAACAGGCAGAACCTCATTAAGTGCCCACTAACTATATTCATGCCAAAAACAGGAATGTTGTCGGTGATCAATTTAGGGCAGTAGAGTTATCTGGCATGTGCAAGAAAGAAAGAAGGAACCAGGAACCAACATGACAAAATCATCAACCTACAAGAGAATCAAAGATCTTGCTCTCAAAACCAACCTTGTTAACAGGCTTTCGTGCAAACAAAGCTCGCGAATTATGCTTTTCTCAGAATATTATGTCCACGTCAAACATGCAAAATTTGTTTCTAGTACTAAATTGACATTATGATACTATCTAATATTGAAATTCTAAAAAGCGGGAATATATCGCTAGAATTTGGCTAATGAGCCGATACCAGACCACATGTCTGCCGTAAGGCATCTGATCAATGATAAAAGAAAATGAAAGGAGATGCTCTTTCATCTTCCGGAAGAAGGTTCACTCAAGAAAATGTGATTTATTAAAGAACCTTTGAGACATACTTTCCAAGATGACTAAAGTATGATATACTGTACCTGGAATGTGTATCATGTTGATGATCCAGTTGGGCAGAAAGAGGCTACATCTAGACTACGACTACGTGTAATGGTCACCAATGGTATACTGCAGCAGTGTAGCATGACATGTATTTCCTTTAGGAGTGCCTGATCAGTCACCCTTGGATGACAGGGGTGTCTAGTTCTAGTGCCTTAATTCTACTCGGAGACAAAAGTAAATATAAATAGTTAAAAACAGGAGAAGAACATCAAAGATATTTATAGCCATCATATTTGACTCGAAAAGAGATATAATCAATCACCCTATCTGATGAAATAGGAGTTGCAACTTAATAAGCATACGATTCATGACAGGATGGTGCAGAGGGTCATGAAAAATTAAGGAGGCAAGCTAATACTTTCTTGATGTCATGAAAGTGAAATATCACTAGTTCAAAGGTTATTACTTTTCATAACCTTCAATGAATGTCTCCAGGCAAGACCCACATAAATGTATACATTACGGTAAAATAGACCAAGCAGTTGTGTAGATATTCTGCTTTGGCGAAGGGAACAGCTCAATTTAAGCTAGCATTACAGTCGCAAAGCAGATAGTATGTATCAAGAGAATCATGAATATTGATGAAGAATAAGCAACAGAAAAGCATAAATGGTCCTTACTGCAGAAGAAAACTACCAACTAATAAAAATGATAAACTTTGTCTATAATAGTTTATATCATACAATTGGGTTAAGATCCAGGCATCCATGGTCTGTTAGTGCTCAGGTATTGTACCACTAGATGCAAACACTGAGAGACCAATATTTGAGCAGAGACTCTTAAGATCTTTCCTTTTTACAGGAACAGTAGGATAGAGCTCTACCAAAAATATATTGACAAAAAAGTATGTATAAAAGGGTCTGCAAGACCCCAAGAGTATGAAAATACAACAAAACATTCAAAGAATCCCACCAATAATAGGATTCTTATAAGATCTTCAGCTAACTGGTTGTCAACACTTATATAGTTATATTGTATTGCTTCCTTTAACTGGACAGTTAAGCAGATGGGTTCTTTATGTTACCTTCAGTAGCCTCCGTCTTGCCATTTTTTTCTCGAAAAGGGGGACTCCCCGGCCTCTGCATCAGAACGATGCATACGGCCAACTTTATAAATAATCAAATAGGTTCAACAAGGTCTAAAAGTCTGAAACGAAAGTAGAGGCAAGCTCACAAAGAGCCATAGTACCAAGAACACAAAAGCCCAAAGGCCACAACCGGCTGGCATAAGAAAGATGAGAAAGATAATTGCCTATCCTATTACATGACCGCCATCCAAACCGGTTGAAGATATCCCGTGCTACCATCTCCCACCGGATAGATCCAGTAACCAAACGCTCCCTGGTCTCCGTCGGAGTGAGTAGCGACCACATACGAATCAGCGCAGTGGCTCGGAAGATAACCTGCAAAAAATGAATATTTGTTGTTCTGTTAAAAACCAAGTCATTTTTGCAGTTCCAAATTGCCCACAATAAATCACATACTCATACGCGAATGTGTCTAGCTGTTTCGGACTCTATCCCAATAAGCCACGTTTCAAATAACGTACTGATAAAATTCGGAGGAGTAATGTTAAAGCCAATGTGCACCGTCTGCCACAAAACTTTGGCTAGCGGGCAGTCAAGAAAAAGGTGTTTGATAGTTTCATCCCGATCACAAAAACTACACCTAGTAGATCCTGTCCAGTTGCGCTTTACCAAGTTATCCTTTGTTAATATGACTTGTTTATGTACAAACCACATAAACACTTTAATTTTTAAAGGAACTTTGACTTTCCAAACATATTCTGAACTAGGAATGGCGCTAGAGTTGATAGCATCGAGATACATCGATTTAACTCTCCAGACCTAGTGAGCTTCCAGCGCAACTGATCGGGTTGTTGAGATAGCTGAACCTCCATCAGTCTACTCACTAAATGAAGCCACGCTTCCCAACGATTGCTGGCAAGCGTCCTCCTAAATTGAATATTAAGGGGGATGGACTGAAGTATCGTTGCAACATAAGCATCACGTCGTTGAACAATACTATACAGGGACGGGTACTGAAGTGTCAGTGGCGTCTCTCCAAGCCAGGTATCCTCCCAGAAATGCGTAGTAGTGCCATTACCGATAATAAACTTTGTCCTATTGAAAAAGGCTGATTTGACTCTCATGAGTCCCTTCCAAAAAGGCGAGTTCGTCGGTCTCACTGTCACCTGGGACAAAGTTTTGGACTGCAGATACTTACTACGGAGAATCTACGCCCAAGTGGCATCAGTCTCAACTGATAACTTATACAGCCACTTGCTGAGAAGACATCTGTTCTTCACTTCAAGATTTTCAATGCCAAGACCCCCTTGGTCTTTTGGTCGACAAATGATATCCCATTTGGCGACTCTGTATTTTCTTTTTAGTTCATCTGTATTTTCAATGCCAAGACCCCCTCCGTCTCGCCATAGAAGGATGCAAGTTCCAAACTGAAAATTCAAGTAGAATAAGTATTAACAAAAGACGGTATTGTTCGACCTTTGACGAGACAATGTTGAGCTCCAGTGGGATGACGGATCCATGTCCCCAAAGGAAATCCATAAGCATGTAGTGGGAAATGTGTGGCATAAGAGTAAATAGAGTGTCTCAAACTTGATACAACACAGCGGCAATAGAAAAATGAGAAGAAAATAAGCATGTGGTGGGAAATGCGCGGCATAAGAACAAACAATGAACTACTGAAGTAATTGAAGACTAAATAAGCTCTATTGGGTTATTAACTCATATCGACAAGGAAAGTTTATTCTTCAGGTAAGTTATTTCACTGAAAACACAAACAAATACCTGATGATAATGGATTGGAGGGAACATTAACATTTAGCATGGAGATGATGATGATGAGGTCATGAGGACTGTAAAGAACTACAGAGAGGACACAATATGAGAGTGCAAAAAATTACCTTCACGTCATTATTTCAAGGGTTTAGCTACCAATCTGCATTAAGCATGATGTCAATGTAAGACTAGACACACCCAATAAACATGATGGGCTGTCCAAAAATTTACACCATTGAAACTGCTACTCCAGCCTGCATCCATATTTGTTTGGTGAGACGGCGTGGAGGCTTGGCGCAAGAGGGTGGTCGGTTTGGTGGCAGGCTCTGAGCATCCGAGGTGAAGGTTGGGATCGGGGGAAACCCCTGTCGGCCTGCCCGACACCGACGCGGCGACGCCGGTGGGTGTCGCCGGACCTTCCCGGAGGGCGTCGGGGGCGACCCTTCCTCTCGCCTCGTCGCGTACCGGGGGAAACCCTTGGTAGCAGCGTCGTCATCGTCGCGGTCCTTCTTGGAGGTGTTGATTGGTACCGGTGCTTCGGAGCCTTGGAGCTTGGTGGGAGATCTTCGGTGGGCGCAGTGGTCGTGAAGCTTCTTCATTTCCATCGATCCGCCGTTGTCGGCATTTTTTTCTCTTGTTGTTTCTCTTTCGTTTCTTTTGGGTGTGATTGTGCGGTTTCCGCCCCAGCACGTATTGTTGGTTGTATCGGTTGATTGCTTTGTATACAAAGCGGGGAAAAACCCTTTTTCAGAAAAAGCATGCATCCATATTTAGGTTGACATCAAAATACTACAAAGGGCTTTTACAACCAGAAATTTCGTAAAAAAACAGAGACCTTGTCATCAATTATGTCAAAGTTGGCGAGCATCATAGCATAGTAAATCTAACATCACGAGTGATGGACAAATCTTCTATCTTCTGGAATAGTTCAAACCAGTCATTGATCTTAAAAGTACACTTTCAGATACATGAGTGTTACTACACAAGAAATTCTTTGTCACAGTGGCCACATTAGAAATACAAACAAGTTCCTGACTAAATTATGTTAAGTACAATGCAACATCATATCCAGGTAATCCAAAGCAAAATTTAAACACAAGCATCATAGACTAACAGCAAGAATTTACATTTATCTGTCTGCCAATCTAAGGAATTGATAATTTGGCAAGGCAATGCACCAGTTACCCAACAATGGTATGTATGGGCCTTCGGTATGTATTGACCAGGTATTGGGAAATTAACGAGTCAAACAACAACAACAACAACAACAACAACAACAACAACAACAACAACAACAAAGCCTTTAGTCCAAACAAGTCACCCAACAAATTGGCAAGTCAAAATAAAACCATTTTATTTTTGGCACATAGTCTGTACGGCCAGCCCAATTAGCAGAAAAGGGCGATGCTGCCCTGGAAATGAACCTCCCTTTCACCACACAGGGTGTTGCTCCTGATGCAAATACATGTATGCTTATGACGTGTTTTGTTACTCGCATCGTTTTTTGCCACTTTGCATATTTGTCACAGGTCAGCCTGGTTGTGCTAGTGTAGTCAAAAAATCAACATCTGCATGTTAATTGGTCGTTTGCATCCCCTTTCCCTGCTAGCAATGACTCTACGCACTGTATTTGGTCGCTCGCATTGGTTGGGCTCATATTACTGCATGTTGTTGTTGGGGAACGTAGTAATTTCAAAAAATTTCCTACGCACACGCAAGATCATGGTGATGTATAGCAACGAGAGGGGAGAGTGTTGTCTCGTACCTCGAGACCCGGCGGAAGCAATCACAACATAGAGGAAGTAGTCGACGTTCTCCTCGCGATCCGACCGATCCCGCGCCGTTACTCGGCGCCCGAGTTCTTGACACACGACAGCTCGATGACGCCCTCGTACTCGATCCAGCCGAGTGTCGAGGGAGAGTTCCACAAGACGACGGCGTGGTGGACGATCTTGATGTTTTACGGCGCAGGCTTCGCTTAAGCTTCATGACGATATGACCGAGGTGGAATATGGTGGAGGGGCACCGACACGGCTAAGGAACGATCCGTAGATCAAACTTGTGTGTTCTAGGGTGCCCCCTGCCCCGTATATAAAGGAGGGAGGGGGAGGTGCGGCGGCCCAAGGGAGGGCTGCTGGAGGAGTCCTACTCCCACCGGAGTAGGACTCCCCTTCCTAGTTGGAGTAGGATTGGGGGAGGGAAGAGGAAAGGGGCGCCGCCTCCTTGTCCTATTCGGACTAGGGGGGGGGCGCGGCCTGCCCTGGCCGGCCCCTCCTCTTCTCCCTCGAGGCCCATCGAGGCCCATTTAGTTCCCGGGGTTCGGTAACCTCCGGTACTCAGTAAATTCCGTTTTCACCGGAACCATTCCGGACTCCAAATATAGGCTTCCAATATATCAATCTTTATGTCTCGACCATTTCGAGACTCCTCGTCATGTCCGTGATCACATCCGGGACTCAACTTCTTGGTACATCAAAATACATAAACTCATAATAACCGCCATCGAAACCTTAAAGCGCGGACCCTACGGTTCGAGAACAATGTAGACATGACCGAGACACGCCTCCGGTCAATAACCAACAGCGGACCTGGATGCCCATATTGGTTCCTACATATTCTACGAAGATCTTTATCGGTCGACCGCATAACAACATACGTTGTTCCTTTGTCATCGGTATGTTACATGCCCGAGATTCGATCGTCGGTATCCAATACCTAGTTCAATCTCGTTACGGCAAGTCTCTTTACTCGTTCCGTAATACATCATCTCACAGCTAACTCATTAGTTGTATTGCTTGCAAGGCTTGATGATGTGTATTACCGAGAGGGCCCAGAGATACCTCTCCGACAATCGGAGTGACAAAACCTAATCTCAAATACGCCAACCCAACATCGCCTTTGGAGACACTGTAGTACTCCTTTATAATCACCCGATTCGTTGTGACGTTTGGTAGCACCAAAGTGTTCCTCCGTAAACGGAGTTGCATAATCTCATAGTTACAGGAACATGTATAAGTCATGGATAAAAGCAGAGCAACATACTAAACGATCGAAAGTGCTAAGCTAATGGAATGGGTCATGTCAATCAGATCATTCTACTAATGATGTGACCTTGTTAATCAAATAACAACTCTTTGTTCATGGCTAGGAAACATAACCATCTTTGATTAACAAGTTAGTCTAGTAGAGGCATACTAGTGACATGTTGTTTGTTCATACATTCACACATGTACCATGTTTCCGGTTAATACAATTCTAGCATGAATGATAAACATTTATCATGAAATAAGGAAATAAATAATAACTTTATTATTGCCTCTAGGGCATATTTCCTTCAGTCTCCCACTTGCACTAGAGTCAATAATCTAGATTACATAGTAATGATTCTAACACCCATGGAGTCTTGGTGCTGATCATGTTTTGCTCGTGGGAGAGGCTTAGTCAACGGGTCTGCAACATTCAGATCCGTATGTATCTTGCAAATCTCTATGTCTCCCACCTGGACTAAGTCCCGGATGGAATTGAAGCGTCTCTTGATGTGTTTGGTCCTCTTGTGAAATCTGGATTCCTTCGCTAAGGCAATTGCTCAAGATTGTCACGAGAAGATTTTCATTGGACCCGATGCACTAGGTATGACACCTAGATCGGATATGAACTCCTTCATCCAGACTCCTTCATTAGCTGCTTCAAGCAGCTATGTACTCCGCTTCACATGTAGATCCCGCCACGACGCTTTGTTTAGAACTGCACCAACCGACAGCTCCTCCGCTTAGTGTAAATACGATCCGGTCTGCGATTTAGAATCGTCCGGATCGGTGTCAAAGCTTGCATCAACGTAACTGCCACGATGAGCCCTTTGTCACCTCCATATACGAGAAACATATCCTTAGTCCTTTTCGGTATTTCAGATGTTCTTGACCGCTGTCCGATGATCCACTCTGGATTACTTTGGTACCTCCTGCTAGGCTTATAGCAAGGCACACATCAGGTCGGTACACACATTGCATACATGATAGAGCCTATGGTGAAGCATAGGAACATCTTTCATTTTCTCTATCTTCTGCAGTGGTCGGGCATTAAGTCTTACTCAACTTCACACCTTGTAACACAGCAAGAACCCTTTCTTTGCTTGATCCATTTTGAACTTCTTCAAAATTTTGTCAAGGTATGTGCTTTGTGAAAGTCCAATTAAGCGTCTTGATCTATCCCTATAGATCTTGATGCCCAATATGTAAGCAGCTTCACCGAGGTCTTTCATTGAAAAACTCTTATTCAAGTATCCCTTTATGCTATCCAGAAATTCTATATCATTTCCAATCAGCAATATGTCATCTACATATAATATCGAAATGCTACTGAGCTCCCACTCACTTTCTTGTAAATACAAAGCTTCTCCAAAAGTCTCAGATGAACCCAAATGCTTTGATCACACTATCAAAGCGCTTATTCCAACTCCGAGATGCTTGCACCAGTCCATAAATGGATCATTGGAGCTTGCACACTTTGTTAGCTCCCTTTGGATCGATAAAACCTTCCGTTGCATCATATACAACTCTTCTTCCGTAAATCCATTCAGAATGCGTCTTTACATCCATTTGCCAAATTTCATAATCATAAAATGCGCAATTGCTAACATGATTCAGACGGACTTAAGCATCGCTACGGGTGAGAAGGTCTCATCTGTCAATCCCTTGAACTTGTCGAAAACCCTTTGCGACAAGTCAAGCTTTGTAGACGATAACATTACCGTCGTCGGTCTTCTTCTTGAAGATCCACTTGTTTTCTATTGCTTGCCTACCCTCGGGCAAGTCAACCAAAGTCCATACTTTGTTTTCATACATGGATCCCATCTCAGATTTCATGGCCTCAAGCCATTTTGCGGAATCTGGGCTCACCATCGCTTCTTCATAGTTTGTAGGTTCATCATGATCTAGTAGCATGATTTCCAGAACTGGATTACCGTACCACTCTGGTGCGGATCTTACTCTGGTTGATCTACGAGGTTCTGAAGCAACTTGATCTGAAGTTTCATGATCAACATCATCAACTTCCTCACTACTTGGTGTAGGTGTCTCAGAAACCGGTTTCTGCGACAAACTACTTTCAAGTAAGGGAGAAGGTACAATTACCTCATCAAGTTCTACTTTCCTCCCACTCACTTCTTTCGAGAGAAACTCCTTCTCTAGAAAGGATCCATTCTTAGCAACAAATGTCTTGCCTTCGGATCTGTGATAGAAGGTGTACCCAACTGTCTCCTTTGGGTATCCTATGAAGACACATTTCTCCGATTTGGGTTCGAGCTTATCAGGTTGAAGCTTTTTCACATAAGCATCGCATCCCCAAACTTTAAGAAACGACAACTTTGGTTTCTTGCCAAACCACAGTTCATAAGGTGTCGTCTCAACGGATTTCGACGGTGTTCTATTCAGGTGAATGCGGCCGTCTCTAGAGCATAACCCCAAAACGATAGCGGTAAATCTGTAAGGGACATCATAGATCGCACCATATCTAGTAAAGTACGACACGACGTTCGGACACACCATTACTGTTGTGGTGTTCGGGTGGCGTGAGTTGCTAAACTATTCCGCATTGTTTCAAATGTAGACCAAACTCGTAACTCAAATATTCACCTCCATGATCGATCGCGAAACTTAATTTTCTTGTTACGATGATTTTCAACTTCACTCTGAAATTCTTTGAACTTTTCAAATGTTTCAGACTTATGTTTCATTAAGTAGATATACCCATATCCGCTTAAGTCATCTGTGAAGGTGAGAAAATAACGATATCCGCCACGAGCCTCAACATTCATCGGACCACATACATCTCGTATGTATGATCTCCAACAAATCTGTTGCTCTCTCCATAGTACCGAGAACGGGTTTTAGTCATCTTGCCCATGAGGCACGGTTCGCAAGTGCCAAGTGATTCATAATCAAGTGACTCCAAAAGTCCATCAAGATGGAGTTTCTTCATGCGCTTTACACCGATATGACCTAAACGGCAAGTGCCACAAATAAGTTGCACTATCATTATCAACTCTGCATCTTTTGGTTTCAACATTATGAATATGTGTATCACTACTATCGAGATTCATCAAAATAGACCACTCTTTAAGGGTGCATGACCATAAAAGATATTACTCATATAAATAGAACAACCATTATTCTCTCGATTTAAATGAATAACCGCCTCACATCAAACAAGATCCAGATATAATTTTCATGCTCAACACAGCACCAAATAACAATTATTTAGGTCTAAAACTAATCCCGAAGGTAGATGTAGAGGTAGCGTGCCGACTGCGATCACATCGACTTTGGAACCATTTCCCACGCGCATCGTCACCTCGTCCTTTGCCAGAGCTCGCTTAATCCGTAGTCCCTGCTTTGAGTTGCAAATATTAGCAATGAACCAAGTATCAAATACCAGTGCTACTACGAGCTCTAGTAAGGTACACATCAATAACATGTATATCACATATACCTTTGTTCACCTTGCCATCCTTCTTATCCGCCAAATACTTGGGGCAGTTCCGCTCAAATGACTACCGCTTGCGGTAGAAGCACTCGATTTCAGGCTTAGGTCCAGACTTGGGTTTCTTCTCTGAGCAAAGAACTTGCTTGCTGTTCTTCTTGAAGTTCCCTTCTTCTTCCCTTTACCTTTCTTCTTGAAACTAGTGGTCTTATTGACCCACTTGATGCTCCTTCTTGATTTCTACCTCCGCAGCCTTTAGCATTGCGAAGAGCTCGGTATAGTCTTTACTAACCCTTGCATATTATAGTTCATCACGAAGCCTTTTTAGCTTGGTGGCGGTGATTGAAGAATTCATCAATGACACAATCATCCGGAAGATTAACTCCCAATTGCGTCAAGTGATTGTAGTACCCGGACATTTCGAGTATGTGCTCACTAATGTAACTATTCTCCTCCATCTTGCAGCTATAGAACTTATTGGAGACTTCATATCTCTCAATCCGGGCATTCATTGGAATATTAACTTCAACTCTGGAACATCTCATATGCTCCATGATGTTCAAAACATCGTTGAAGTCCGGTTCTAAGCCGTAAAGCATGGCACATCGAACTATAGAGTAGTCATCACTTTGCTCGCCAGACGCTCACAACATTTGGTGTTGCTCCAAAGAAGAAGTCTGCACCTAGCGGTGCATCCAGACGTAACTCTTACAGGCAGCAATGAGGATGATCCTCAAGTTACGGACCCAGTCCGTGTAATTGCTACCATCATCTTTCAACTTTGCTTTCTCAAGGAACGCATTAAAATTCAACGGAACAACAAAGACGAGCCATCTATCTACAAACAAACATAAACAAGCAAGATACTATCAGTACTAAGTTCATGATAAATTTAAGTTCAATTAATCATATTACTTAAGAACTCCCACTTAGATAGACATCCTCTAGTCATCTTAAGTGATCACGTGATCCAAATCAACTAAACCATAACCGATCATCACGTGAAATGGAGTAGTTTTCAATGGTGAACATCTCTATGTTGATCATATCTACTATATGATTCACGCCGACCTTTCGGTCTCCGTGTTCGAGGCCATATCTGCATATGCTAGGCTCGTCAAGTATAACCCGAGTATTCTGCGTGTGCAAAACTGGCTTGCACCCGTTGTAGATGGACGAGAGCTTATCACATCCGATCATCACGTGGTGTGCGGGCACGACGAACTTTGGCAACGGTGCATACTCGGGAGAACACTTCTTGATAATTTAGTGAGAGATCATCTTATAATGCTACCGTCAATCAAAGCAAGATAAGATGCATAAAGGATAAACATCACATGCAAATCAATATAAGTGATATGATATGGTCATCATCATCTTGTGCTTCGTGATCTCCATCTCTGCAGCACCACCATGATCACCATCGCCACCGGCGTGACACCTTGATCTCCATCGTAGCATCGTTGTCGCCTCGCCAAACTTATGCTTCTACGACTATCGCTACCGCTTAGTGATAAAGTAAAGCATTACAGGCGATTGCATTGCATACAATAAAGCGACAACCATATGGCTCTCGCCGATTGCCGATAACCGGTTACAAAACATGATCATCTCATACAATAAAATATAGCATCACGTCTTGACCATATCACATCACAACATGCCTGCAAAAACAAGTTAGACGTCCTCTACTTTGTTGTTGCAAATTTTACGTGGCTGCTACGGGCTTAAGCAAGAACCAGTCTCACCTACGCATCAAAACCACAACGATATTCGTCAAATAGACTCCGTTTAACCTTCTCAAGGACCGGGCGTAGCCACACTCGGTTCAACTAAAGTGAGAGAGACAGACACCCGCCAGTCACCTTTAAGCAACGAGTGCTCGTAGCGGTGAAACCAGTCTCGCGTAAGCGTACGCGTAATGTCGGTCCGAGCCGCTTCATCTCACAATACCGCTGAACCAAAGTATGACATGCTGGTAGGTAGTATGACTTGTATCGCCCACAACTCACTTGTGTTCTACTCGTGCAAAACATCAAACCATAGAAAAACCTAGGCTCGATGCCATTGTTGGGGAACGAGTAATTTCAAAAATTTCCTACGCACACGCAAGATCATGGTGATGTATAGCAACGAGAGGGGAGAGTGTTGTCTACGTACCCTCGTGAGACCAAGCGGAAGCAATCACAACGTAGAGGAAGTAGTCGACGTTCTCCTCGCGATCCGACCGATCCGGCGCCGTTAGTCCGGCGCCCGAGTTCTTGACACACGTACAGCTCGATGATGTCCCTCGACCGATCCAGCCGAGTGTCAAGGAGAGTTCCACAAGACGGCGTGGCAGGACGATCTTGATGTTTTATCGGTAGCAGGCTTCGCCTAAGCTTCATGACGATATGACCGAGGTGGAATATGGTGGAGGGGGCACCGACACGGCTAAGGAACGATCGTAGATCAAACTTGTGTGTTCTAGGGTGCCCCCTGCCCCTGATATATAAAGGAGGGAGGGGAGGTGCGGCGGCCCAAGGGAGGCACGCCGAGGAGTCCGACTCCCCTTTCCTAGTTGGAGTAGGATTGGGGGAGGGAAGAGGAGGGGCGCCGCCTCCTTGTCCTATTCGGACTAGGAGGGGGGGGCTGCCTGCCCTGGCCGCCCCTCCTCTTCTCCCTCGAGGCCCATCGAGGCCCATTTAGTTCCCGGGGTTCCGGTAACCTCCTGTACTCCGATAAATTCCGTTTCACCGGAACCATTCCGACTCCAAATATAGGCTTCCAATATATCAATCTTTATGTCTCGACCATTTCGAGACTCCTCGTCATGTCCGTGATCACATCCGGACTCAACTTCTTCGGTACATCAAAATACATAAACTCATAATAACCGCCATCGAAACCTTAAGCGTGCGGACCCTACGGTTCGAGAACAATGTAGACATGACCGAGACACGTCTCGGTCAATAACCAACAGCGGGACCTGGATGCCCATATTGGTTCCTACATATTCTACGAAGATCTTTATCGGTCGACCGCATAACAACATACGTTGTTCCTTTGTCATCGGTATGTTACTTGCCCGAGATTCGATCGTCGGTATCCAATACCTAGTTCAATCTCGTTACCGCAAGTCTCTTTAATCGTTCCGTAATACATCATCTCACAGCTAACTCATTAGTTGTATTGCTTGCAAGGCTTGATGATGTGTATTACCGAGAGGGCCCAGAGATACCTCTCCGACAATCGGAGTGACAAAACCTAATCTCAAATACGCCAACCCAACATCGCCTTTGGAGACACCTGTAGTACTCCTTTATAATCACCCGATTGCGTTGTGACGTTTGGTAGCACCAAAGTGTTCCTCCGTAAACGGAGTTGCATAATCTCATAGTTACAGGAACATGTATAAGTCATGGATAAAAGCAGAGCAACATACTAAACGATCGAGTGCTAAGCTAATGGAATGGGTCATGTCAATCGATCATTCTACTAATGATGTGACCTTGTTAATCAAATAACAACTCTTTGTTCATGGCTAGGAAACATAACCATCTTTGATTAACAAGCTAGTCTAGTAGAGGCATACTAGTGACATGTTGTTTGTTCATACATTCACACATGTACCATGTTTCCGGTTAATACAATTCTAGCATGAATGATAAACATTTATCATGAAATAAGGAAATAAATAATAACTTTATTATTGCCTCTAGGGCATATTTCCTTCAGTTGTTTGATTGCGTACATGCAGCGAGGTCTGGTTACCTTGCACCCAACATGGTGAGCTTACCAGCTACACCTTACACACGACCAGACAGATCACACCAATAAAACAACACTGCAATCGCGACGAACTGGACGATGATGATGAAGTTCCTCAGCCAAAACTGTCGATCGGACTTGCCAACTTCAACACTGCATGCGTGCTTCAGCACGACATCACGTCCTTGGAGTAAGCAGCCCCTGCCACCTTCCTACTCTTAAACCCTCTGGCAAGGAGTTGAACAAACTAGTACACATGCTTGCATACTATCATATTACATATCAAGCATACTAACAATCTATCATCACTATCTATCAATGCTTGCCGACATGGAAACAACTCCTAGCATGCTTCAAATCCATCACCACTAGCTACCAGAACATCACATTCACACAGATTGGCGGTGTACAATGCTACAACATGGTTATAGATCTAACCCCACCACATGCTCACAGATCTAGCTAGAACCAGTACAGAGAAGGGGGTGATCGAACTCACAGACGCCATCGGAGCAGCTTGAAGGAGGCGTGGAACATGTGGGAGAAGAGGAGGACTTGAATCGCCGCTGTCGTCACCCGATGGCCGGAGCAGGAGCGCCGCTTATCTGGTCTCGTTGTCGATCCGCTCCGGGTGGAAATCTCAAGAGGGGAGGAATGATGGTGGGAGTTTTGGCGGTGAGGTGAGGCTGGCTATATAGGGCAACCGAATCGGCAGGATGTGATGCCAATTCCTCCCGTTGCTTTTTCAGAGATGCACGCGAGCTCGCGCCATCTTTGTGGGCGCAGGAGGTCAACACTGCATTCCCCTCCCCTGCATCGCTCGAGCCTAGCTTGTTGGAAACGGCTGATTCGGTCGTTCCTAGCAAGTCTGACGGGTAAGTGCTTTAAGTTCCGTGCAAGCCAAGAATCTGATGCAGGTCGAGCAACCAAACAGGGCAAAAATTTCCCGCGTAGATCTGGTTGGGGTTGATGCGAGCAACCAAACGCGTCATTAGTTGCTATTGATGGGCTGCATGTTGTGGACTTGTGGTATTAGTGAGGTGCTACTTCTTTGAGAAGAGTGATGTCTACTATGCAACTTTTATTCTTGTAGACGTTGTTGGGCCTTCAAGTGCAGAGTTTTGTAGGACAATTACAAATTTCCTTCAAGTGGATGACCTGAGGTTTATCAATCCGTGGGAGGCATAGGATGAATATGGTCTCTCTCAAACAACCCTACAATCAAATACAAGAAATCTCTTGTGTCCCCAACACACCCAATACGATAGCAAATTGTATAGGTGCACTAGTTCGGCGAAGAGATGGTGATACACGTATAATACGGATAGTAGATAGTAGCAAGTAACAAAAGTGAGCACAAACGGTATTGCAATGCTTGACAACAAGGCCTAGGGTTCATATGTTCGCTGGTGCAATCTCTCAACAGTGCTAACATAATTGAATCATATAACAATCCTTCAACATACGATAAAGAATCACTCTAAAGTTTTTATCGGAGAACGTAGGACGAAAATGTGTATCAACCTCTATGCATAGATTACCCCAATGTCATCACGGGAATCTGCAAGTTGAATACCAAAACATACATCAAGTAACTCAATAGAATACCCTATTTTCACCGCGGGTATCCACACGCAAGACATATATCAAGTGATCTCAAATCCAATATTCAATCCAACATAACAAAACCTCAAAGAGCAAGACTCAATTCATCACAACAAAATAGAGAGAGGAAAACACCATGTGATCTGACTATATTAACAAAGCCCATGATACATCCAGTTACCCAATAAAGGTATGTATGGGCTTTCGGTATGTACAACAACAACAACAACAACAACAACAACAACAACAACAACAACAACAACAACAACAACAACAATAACAACAACAACAACAACAACAACAACAACAACAACAACAACAACAACAACAACAACAACAAAGAATAAAGAAGAAGAGTAACAAAGAAGAACAAGAACAACAACAACAACAACAACAACAACAACAACAACAACAACAACAAACAACACCAAAGAACAACACCAACAACAAGAATAACAACAAGAATAAAGAATAAAGAATAAAGAAGACAGCAGCAACAACAACAACAACAACAACAATAACAACAACAACAACAATGACAACAACAACAACAAAAACAACAACAACAACAACAACAACAACAACATTGCACCACAGGCCAATTTATATAGAGGATATTTTTGGTGGAAGGATTGCATGAAACTCTATGATCTATATTATTGTTTAACATCATGCAGTGCCAACAATGGAGACACTATCTTACTATGGAAGGATAAATGGTGTGGTCAAATCTTAATGGATAAATTTCCTCACCTACACTCATTTGCTCACGATGACAATAACACCATACATAAAGCGAAGCACTCTGACAACTATCATTCCATGTTCCAGCTACCATTGTCTAATATTGCATTTCAGCAATTTACATAGCTATGCAACACATTGGAGCAGCTAAAGAAAACTTCAATTGGGGAGGAAACATATATAGCACCAAAAAGGTATACAATGCTCTTATGGGAACAAATGAACTGCCTCCCCCACCAAACAGATGGCTATGGAAGACAGCTTGCACCCCAAGGCACAAATTCTTTTCCTGGCTGCTGCTCCAAGAAAGACTGAATACATGTGATCTCCTGACTAGGAAACAATTTCACCTGGATAGCACACATTGTACACTTTGTGAAGATCACACTATGGAAGACAGAGTACACCTATTCTTTGATTGCCCTTTCAGTCAAGGATTCTGGTGGAGTATTGGCATGGAATGGAACACTGATATCAGTATACACAGTATGATACTTGATAGCAAGCAGAGATACAACATGGATTTTCTCATGGAAATTATAATTGTTGGATGTTGGAGCATATGGAACCAAAGAAATGATAAAGTATTTGAAGGAATCCAGTGCGCTATCAGCCAATGTACGAATGACTTCATCAGCACCTTTCACAACACTATGATGAGGGTTAAGCCTAGCATCAGGGATGGCAAGAGATCCTGGATAGATAGTGTATAAGTAGTCTCTGTATTATACTGATACTAACCCCAATAAGACCCTGCAACTACTTTGTTGCTCACTGTAACCCTTTTTTACTGATTATTAATGAACATGACATGCAGTAGGGATTTTCCCTACTGTTACTTGGTCAAAAAGAATGTACATTGTTGATATAAGCGAGGGTCCCGATCTTTTAGTTAGATGGTAACTATTAATTTGGTGGAGTCGACTTTGACGACCCAACTACAATAGTGCACGATGTTGCGCGTTAGCAATCGCTAAACCAACCTCCAGAAGGTTACTGACGATGCCAGAAGCATGATCAGCCTGACCATGAAGGTCTATTCCTGCAAGCAATCGAAGAACTGCCAAGAATATGATAAAGCAATCTGAATATTGCGAATATATATGAAGTATTGATAAAGTGGGGTTTCAAAAATGGTCTTGGCCTGGCCGTTGGACACAAACGAAGTACACGAAGTTGCAGCAATTGCTAACTCTTAACTAAATAAAACCCAAGGAAAACGCTAGGGGGTTTATCTACTTATATATGACTAAGGGGTGGTGGCCAAGGAGGTGGGACGACATCCCAAGGCAGCTTCAACCTAACCCTAGGTCGTACAAGGCCCATGGGTCCAAGTGGAGGTGATTCAACACCTTTTGACTTGCACTTTGACTCGGATTTTGCTGCAGCGTTGGACTGTTTAGCGATATCTCCATGCTTCGAATGGATTTGAAGGTGAATCCAATTGTGCTAGAAATTACATGACATAAGCTTTTCAACAAAAAAAATCACCCAATTTGAAGTCCAGATGCAAAAGTTGTAAGCGTTTGAAGTGAGGTATGCACGTGTAGTCCGAATATGAGTCCAGGGCGTGAGGGACTTGGTCTTTGTCTTCTCTTGGGCCAAAAGTAACGTGAAGGGGACTTCTTGAACATCACGTAATCATCTTCGTTTAGTTTATCTTCACACGTGATTTGTACAAGTGTCCAATACACCTGCAATTAGACATGGCATAAAAGTATGTGAACTATTGTTGTCCTGGATAAGCAAAATAAATATTTCATAGTTCATATTAGAAATCACCTCACAAATATACATGTATGCAATATTTTTGGCCGTATCCAACATAGTCATGTCCTCATCAACTGTGTATCCAAGAAATGTTCAACGTGTATGAACAAAATGTGTGATGTGTGCAATAAGAATGTACAATGTGTACTGAGAAAAGTAACCGATGAAAACCAATAAAGAAACAAAAGGATAAAGAAAATCAATGAATGGAAAAGAAAAAAAGATAACTAATGAAAAAAGTGAAAACTAAGGAAGAAACAAATAAAAACAAAAGAAATAAAAAACTAAAGAGAAAAAATGAGTCAAAACAAGAAAGAAAGAAAAGAACCGGAGAAATCATCGAGAAAAGAGAGAAAAAACAGTGAACACCAAGAAAAAAATGAATAAAATTAGAAAAAAAAGGAACAATAAAAACCCAAAGAACAATAAAAACAAAGAAATTGGAGTAAAGTCGTGTAAAATGAAGGAAAACAGGGAAAACAAAAAATGTTTGATGAAAACCAAAGCAAAATAAAAGAGAAAACATTGAAAAACAAAGAAAATTGAAGAAATCAAAACCACCCACCCCCCTAAAAAACCATTACACAAGAGTAAAAGCAGTGAGGACGGTGCTACAGTGTCGGACAGATGTATTGTAGTGTGTGGAAATAAGTCTTCAAAAGAGGGAAACGTACATCTTACAACAAGCAAAGATATTGCTCCCACACTCGTTATAGGGACATCCTAGTTGACACATGTTTACGTCAACTTTCTTTTTTGGGGGAATGTGTACGTCAACTGAGGGTGCTTTTGCTGAAGGCAAGGCAAATGAGTCGGCCCACTTTGCCCTATGAGTAGTTTTCTATTTGTTTTCTTTGATTTTTACTCAGTTTTTCAAAACGTACTATTTTTTCTAGGAGCTGGATATTTCAAAAACCTATTAACAATAGAAAAATATATTTTAGAAAATTCTTCAGTGTATGTTTTATAAAAAATATCCTATATTAAAAATGTATAGTGTGTATTAAAAGTTTCTTCATATAGTTTAAAAAGTACATCATATACTAAAAATATTGTATGTAAAAAATGCTCACTACTTATTATAAAAGAACATTCTGTGTGTATTTAATAAATATTTTTGTTCACAAGAAAACAATTGTAATTGTAAAAATCTTCACCGTATATAGCAAAACTTATATAAAAAATAACCAGAAAGAATAAAATTAAAAAAACTCGAGAACTGAAAAGGAGAAACAAAAAAATCGAAACAAAAAAGCTCACAGAGGAAAAAAGTAATCTTTCAAAAAAACTGAAAAAGAAATATTGGTAGACTTGCATCCGCAAAACCCCGATTATATATGCACTAGAGATGCTCACTGCGTCGCAGCAAGCCGCACAGGGGCAGCCCCGTTCGGCTAGTAGCGCGGGTATAGTTAAATCTAAACAAGCCAGATTTTGCACCGTTTCTTCTCCACTTTTCCTGGGTTTTTCTGTTTTACTTATCACGGTTTTTTCTCTGCTTCCATTCGGTTTTTCTTTGCTTTTATTTTTTTTCTTTGATCTTATTTATTTATTCCTTCCTTTTTTCTTATATTTCCTCTCCTTCTGTTTTTTTTCTTTCTCAGTGTTTTAATTCTTCCATGTTGCTCGGTTTTCTTCGGATTTTTTTTCTTTTTTTCTTCGCCATTTTTTCATTTGGTTCTTTGGTTATCGATGTTTTTTCTTTTTCATTTGTTTCTTTTCCTTTCCTTCTTAGGTTTTTTTAATTGTTTATTCCTCTACATTTGTTTCTTCGGCTTTATTTTTTGATTTTGTTTCCTTTTTGGTTTAGTTTGTTTATTTTTCGGTTTTCTTTGTTTCTTTGGTTTTTCTTTTTTATTTCATTTTTGTTTCTTTTTTGGTTTCCATTTTTTGGCTTTCTTTTGTGTTTCATACTACATATTTTTATATGTCAAATTGTTTTTGTAATACAAGTTTAACATTTTTACAATTCAAGTTTGACCTTTTTTGAATACATGGTTAATTTCTTTAGTATACACATTTTTCAAATACAAGATAATATTTTCTATGCACTTTAAACATTTTTGATATGCTTAACTAATATTTTATTCACGTGGCCAACATTTTTATACACATGTTACATTTTCTAAACACTTCATTAACATTTTTTAAATACCTGTTCGACATTTTCAAATGTTTGATCAACATTTTATATATACAATATCAAAATAATTCAGCACTTTGTAACACATGGCCAACATTTTTTTTCTATAGGTGTTTAACATTTTTCAAATGCCTGATCAACATTTTTCAAATACATTTTCAATATTTTTAAATACCTGATCAAAAAATTTCATCATTTTTTAACTCGTGGTTGACATTTTTTTTCTATGCACATCTAACACTTTCTAAATGCTTGATTAACATTTTTAAAGTACATGTTCAACATTTTCAAATGATTGATTAATATTTATATATTTTTTTTAGAAAAAGTCAGCATTTTTTAGTACATGTTCAACAATTTTCCCATAGGAATTTAATATTTTTCAAATGCTTGATAAACATCTGCGAATACGTTTTCAACATTTTACAACACATGATAAAAAAACCATCATTTTTTAATATATGATCAACATTTTCTCCTATGCACATTTAATATTTTCAAATACTTTATCAACATTTTTTAAATTTGTGATAAACATTTTTATATACATGATATAAAAATTCTTCATTTTTCAATACATGATTAACATTTTATTTATAGATATTTAACAATTTTGAAATGCTTGTCAAAAATTCAAATAATTCTTCAAAAAAAATTCAAATGCGTGATTAACATTTTTAAATAGATGATCAAAAAAATTATACACATTTTTAATACATTTTTCATATACATGATAAACATTTCCTCTATATACATTCAAGACTTTTCAAATGCTTGAACAACATTTTTTTAAATGTTTTATAGAGTCTTTTGTGTAATATATATTTAGAATGTTTCAAAGTATAAGCAAAAGCAAAGAAAAAAAGTAAAGCAAAAAATGAAACAGGAAACCTAAAAAAAGGAGGAAAAAAAGTATGTTGCGGTCTCCCGCACTCCTGGGCCGGCTATCTCGGTCTCCCTTCAGCGAGGGTTCGTCCGGGAACTCCTATGGGGAGGTCCTATTGGGCGCTGCAGGCGCCGGGGAACGCAACCGGCGCCCACAGCGGCGTCTAGGTGGGCCGGCCCAAAAACAAGAACAGCGCGAGAAAATAAATGCAAAAAATAGCCGTCGTCTGGAATCGAACACGCGCCATCATGCTTATATATAGGTTTTCTTACCACCGGACCAACTAACAGTTCATGTCTCTAGACAGCGCGATACGTCTTAAGAACGAAAATAGCAGACGCGCTATTTATTGTGCATTAACAGTACTGTTTAGATTCTTAAAATATTTAAAAACATGTTCACATATTACAAATGAGGTTCATAAACATGCAAAAAAAGTTCACGTATTCACAAAAAGTTCATAAATTTTAAAAAAGTTCATTAGTTTTGAAAAATAGTTCATCTAATTTGAAAAAAGTTCATCGATTTTGGAAAAAGTTCATCAAATTCTTAAAAAGTTCATCAATTTTGAATAATAGTTCATCCAATTCGAAAAAAAAATCATCGATTTTGGAAAAAACTTCATCCAATTTGAAAAAAAGTTCATCGTATTTGAAAAAAGTTCATCGAATTCGAAAAAAGTTCATCCAATTCAAAAAAGGTTCTTCGAATTTGAAAAAAGTTCACCCAATTCGAAGTTCATCGAACTCGAAAAAAGTTCGTCGGTATTGAAAAACGGTTATCGATTCAAAAAATGTTCATTCAAATGAGCAAAACAAAAAAAGTAAAAGAAATAAAAAAGCGAGCAAAACCATTCTGAACCAAAAAAGAAAAAACGAAAAACAAAGACATAAGAAGAAAAAAGTGTAAAAGAGCGTAGATGTGAGGTAGGTGGGGTGGTAGCGTAGGTTGGTAACGACGAGGATATCCGAGGTCCGAATTCTGCCCGACGCGTTGCTTTTTTTTTCTTTTTATAGAAAGAAGAAGAAATGGCAAGATGGGCCTAGCCCAATTAGATGCGCCTGCAGGCGCCAGTTGGGGAACCGGCGCATAAGAGCCAAATAGGATTTGCCGGGAGCAACTAGTTAACGAGCGCTCCAAATCGTAACGAGCGGTTCGGGTGCGCTCCGCGCGTGACAAGTGTCGTGCGCGGAGTGCTCCCGCCAGGGAAAACCAGGTGGCGCGGTTGGTTCCCGGTTTTCCCTTTTCGGTTTGTGGTTTCGTGCGTTTTGCACTTTGACCCTCATACTACCACATTTTTCCGTTTTCCCTTTCCGCGCGAAAGCACAAAAAATATACCAGTTCGCGCGCTTGGTTCCCTGTTTCCCTTTCTCGTTTCCCTTTTTGTTCCCATTATATTTCCGGGTAATGGAGATTTATGGGGTAGTTACGGGCGGGGACTACCAACACTATCAAATGTGACCTTTCAAGTAACGAAAAAACAACAACTTTTTAATGTAAAACGGCAGTCTTCAGAATTGTTCAATCGTGTGACTTCTTTATAGGCACAGGTGAACACTAGGAGAGGCACGGGTGTATAACTTTACTAAATTGAAGAAAAGCGCCTCCGGCGCGAGGGAACCTCCCGCTCGCCTTCGGCTCGTTTAATTTTCATAAACATCTTGAAGGGGGGGCATAGGTCGAAGTGTGTGTTGGTCGTGCAGCGTGCTGGTTCGTGCGGCGCGTTGTCCCTTGCGGTGTGACACGGCGCCTCCGGCGCGAGGGAACCTCCTAGCAAGTCATGCAAAAGGCAAGCTGCTTTGTTTCGGAACGCACAGGTTTGAAGAATGTGCAGTCATGTCTACTTAAGAGCTATGCTTTGTTGACGATATATAGGTTTGTGCGTGCATGCACATGTGTGAATACTACGAAGGCATTGATATGTTGCCTCCGGAGGCACGGGTTTGAAGCATGTGAAGTCACGTGTGCGTAGGAGCTGGCCACGGTTGAGGCGCTCTTCGTATGTGTGTGTGGATATTGCCCGGAGGCATGGTGACCCAGGCTTTGGTGGCACAAAGCTGTGTCAGCTCTGGAGGCACTTGAGGGTGGTCTCCAGAGTCACGCGTAAGGGTATGTGTGTGTATGGATATTGCCCGGAGGCATGGTGGCCCAGGGTTTGGTGGCACAAGGCCATGTTGCCTCTGGAGGCACGGGACGGTGCTTTCCAGAGTCACGCGTAAGGGTATGTGTGTGTGTGTTGATATTGCCTGGAGGCATGGTGACCCAGGGTTTGGTGGCACAAGGCCATGTCGCCTCTGGAGGCACGGGAGGGTGCTTTCCAGAGTCACGCGTAAGGGTTCGTTTTGGGAGTCACTGTTGTTTTACAAATAAGAAGAGGCATTATTGTTTATAGTTTGCTGGCACTCTCTTATGATGTAAGAGGAACTGTTGTCGAAATAGTTCTCTTTTCAACATGAACACGCAATTTCTAACTACATTACATATAAAAGTGAGTTATTGACAAACTGTTTTGTCACGTCTAGATAGAATTGGCCTCACGGGCTAAATCAAAAGTTTTAGTCTTCGTTTTTGCTTAAGATCTTGCTAATCTCGTCACCCATTTCACTAGCTTTGACTTGATTCATCTCGCTATTTAAGAGAATGTACATTGCCTCTGCCCTCCAGTCTTCGACCTCGACCTGCGAAATTTTGCCGAGAAGAGAAGTATATTATTAGAGTTTGTGCATATAAGTTGTTTATAAGTAAATATATATAAACTTACTATCAAATCTTTCAGGTCTTCGACAAACTTTTCACCATTGTAGAGGAATGCAAGCTTCAAAACAACAAATGTTGATTCTCCCTTTTCTACCACTGGAACATCTTGCACGGTATGAGTCTGGCATGTTGTACCCTTGGCATTCATTGTTTGTCCTAGTATGATGTTGAAGACTTCTTTAAACCTAGGTACCTGGGAATATTGCATTTTGTAATTAATTGTTTTAATATTGCAACTTGTAAAACTGAAAAAATTGTTATGTATAAATGCTTATGATTGCCAACTTATGAACATGATATTCCTGAAATTGTCTTTCTCTTTCTTCTTTAGCATCTTCATTTTCCTGAAGAACTCGACATGCTTCTTTTTGTGTCAATTTTCCGATGTCTATCTTGTTTTTCTCAAATTCCTTGTGAGTCGTTTCTCGAGGATCAATAATGTGAACTTTGTGTTTGTATTTGTCCAGGACATATAGTACATAGCGGTCATGCTTCTCCATTGGAGTGAATATCTGCGTACAAAATACGTGTTGCTTAGATGACAGTTTAACATAAAGTAATTTAATAGAACGCATATTTTCTGATTTTGTCATGGAAGAAAGGGTTGTTACCATGTTTGCTGTTGACAGCTTTTTCCATCGATTTTCCTTGAGATACATGGGAACCAGTTGATTCTTTGTTTTTTTGCAATTCATTTTTAAATTTTTTAATACTAGTTTTGTGTTCCTTTAAATCCAATATATGCTGCAAACAATATTTATGATGAAAAAACTGTTAGAAAAAAGAGCTGTGTAACAATTTAAAAAGAGTAGTTGTTGCAATATACACAAGACTTTGCTTTTTAAAAGTTTACCTCTGCAAAGTTTGGGCCTAATATTACTCTGTCACTCTGTTTTGAATCTTGTCTGCTTTCCCAAATTTCTGCTATGTCATCGAGGACCCTCTTTTCCATATGATGTGGTATGTTCGTCTGTGCTGGTCTTGGACCAAATACTGCCTTCAGTTGGGCTCCAGTAAGTTGCGTGCTTTCACTGTCCCTGCGGATGCGCCTAAATTTAGTTTTGCTGCGACAGGGAGATAAAATAATTTTGGAGGCCACGGTTAGTGAGAAACAGATTCTTACATTATTTTTGGCCTCTGTCCAACTATTTTGAGGTGCAATAGAAAACAACTCACTTTTTGTATTCCTCCTGCCAGCTGTCGCTCATGACTAGATGGAAGAGGTTGGACGCCTCCTTTGTGTGTTGGAAGCAATGAGAATGTTTTGGATACGGACTGGTGCTTTGTCTTTTTTTCCTTTTTGTTTCATCTGTTTCTGTCAGCGGAAGCAGATATGTAATATGTAAGCTCTCGTGATACGAAAGACATTGGTGAACCGTGGGATGGGTAGGTTATTACAAAAAAAAGATAAGTAGAAATGATTTTCTTACCTTTGTTGGTGGAAAAGAACTTTGAAGTTTCTGGTTCGAATTCTTTGATTCTTCTAGGTAGTTGCTCCCACTTTACTTGGTTTGTTTCACCAAATATGGCTGTAAAAAGGAACTCTGGTTTCCACTCAGCATCTATGTTGCTTTGTTGCATGGAGGTCATCGGATATTCTTTTTTATGAGATAATGGAAGTATTCAAGTAGTGCTGCTTGTAAAAATTAAATTTTTGCTCTTGTACTATTCACTTACATTGAAATCTTCATCATCTTTTATGAGATCAATGTCATTCCAGTATTTTGCAAATTGAGCCATGAAGTGTCTGCATTGGGTACCCTGCTGTTTTGTCACGCAAACTCTGTTAGGTGTTTCTGCTATCCTCGACCAGTTCGGTTCGCTGTTGGCTTGTAGCTCCGCTTCGCCGTAATGCTTCTTCATGAGTGCGTGCATCCTTTTAATCTGTGTTATTATTGGGTTTTGCCATTAATAAAGGGAATGCAGGAATTTGAAAACCAATTAGAAAACAATGCTAAATTGACGTACCAGTTCTTGGTGATCCTTATGGTGTGTTTTCCATGTATTTTTCCGTCTCCGTGTCTGTAATTCAGTGAGTCAAGTATGTCGATGGAGCTCGTGTACTTGTTGAGCACGTACACTGTGTAGTGTTTAGCTATGTTGTGAGGTATCATAACCTGCAGTGTTTGGAGATAGAGTGAGTTAAAGTTCATTCTTGTCAGGGGAATTAAATGATATGTGAATGTGCAATATGTAGGAAGAATGAATTATGTTTCTATATTTCTATTAACTTACCAGCTTTTTCTTTAAAAGTTCCTTCCCTGTTACAAGGGGTGCAAACTGTTTCAATGCTTCTTCCTCATTGAATTCTGCTAGTCCTCCTTCTCGAATTTTAACACCGAGCATGATCTGCGACCAAAAAGTTTTCTACTTTTTAGTTCAATCATTGTAATCACTGAATTGATGCAAGTGTTTTTGTCAAATTGGACTTCATACGTTTGCAAATTCTGCGGGAAGTATGGCTTTATCGGTTGTGTTGTATTGTTGCTGCACTGTCCATTCGTCGAACAATGTGTTTGCGATGGAGCCCTCCATCTGTCCATGATCTCCTTTCTGTAGTTGTTCCATTGCTTGTTTTCCTGTAATCCAATCGGGTCACATCAAGCTAATATATACGTTTAGACTGCAAGCAAAAAAAGTTTATACATTAGTTAGGTTGGTTTAAAAAGGGCCAACATTTCTTTGTTTTTTTGTTTATGCAAGAGGAAGTACTTACTCTCCGCATTCGTCATGTCCTTCTTTGCTGAATAGGTATTCATGGAGTGCTCTGGCTTTGTTCATAAATTTGAAATCTCCTGGGACAAAAGTAGGAATCATGATTTCTTCATGGAGCCTTCTTGAAGGCTTTACCGGCCTTTTCTTGATCGAGATTTTCTTGTCTGAGCTGTTCTCAGATGATTGAGGCATTGAATGTTCTTCTGATTCTTGCTGCAAGATTGTCAGATACAGCTTGGCATCTTTGTTGAATTCATAGCTTTCATAGTCGTTCAGCCATGTTTTGATTACATCGAACTTATAGCCCATCTTTGCATAGTCGTTGTACACGTCTAGTTGTAGCGGGTTAAGGCTTGAAGAAAATTCATCAACTTCTTCGTGCTTTTCTGTTGTTTTTGGTTTTAGGAAGTCTAAAGAGATGGTGCTGGAGGTGCCTTGCTGATTGCTTGTCGAGCCTGTTTCTTCTTGAATAAGAACAGTCTGTTTCCTCTGCTCGGAAACCTGTTGTTGTGTATTTGGTACGTCGTTGCTTCTGTCATCCTCTTTTAAATCAATGCCTGTTTGTTCCAGTTGCTCTGTGCTTGTGATATTGCTATTGATATTTTGCTCATCCGTTTCCTCTTCGGCATGGTATGGTATCTTGTCGTCTGGTGGTGGTTGATCTGGTTCTATTGGTGGATCATTTTGTTCATGGTCTGTGCAAGATTGTTGGGCGACGGCGTGGCTGCTGACATCCATAATCTCTTTGCATTTACTGGATATATCAATAACTTCATGCTCTTGTGTGGTTGTCGCACGCATAATATGTTCTTTTGGCTCGGGAGTTGGCGTAAACTCTTCCAGTACGCAACATTCTGCCTGTTGCATTTCTTTGTCTTCCATATCTACTTCATACTTCAGCATATCTGTAAAACAATAATTTAAAAAAAATTACTTCTTCTACTGTTACAAAACTGTAAGGTTTAGTTTCTGAAGAGATTAACCTATTGTACACTTGATTAGTGATAGTTTGGTATTCCCTCTGTGTTGACTGATTTGTTGATATAGAATTTTTTTCCTCAACTCTAATACTTGTTCTGGCTTTAAGGTTGGTGCTGTTCCATAATTGGAGTAGTGCTTCAGGTTCATATACATATAGAATGCGCAGTCAATTCTATATGTAGAGGAATGGTACTGGTAAGATTGTTGCATTCAAGAAACGGAAAGAAGAGAAATGTTTGAGCAAACGTAGTGGTAATTGTTGTATTGAAAAGACGAAAGAATACAATTATTTCAGCAATTGTAGTATTGAATCTTGCATTAAAAAAAGAAACATGTGAAAATGTTGGAAGTGCTTACGTGTCTTCTCCTTGAAGTGGCACCTGCAGTTTGACCTTTTCGAAATGGTCGATGCTTTTTTCTGAAAGTTGTAGCTCTGTGCTTATGTGCTTCCAGATTTTCATTAATTTGCTGGTTACATTGTTGAAGAATTCTATTGTGCCTGGATATGCAGTTGAAGAGTCAAGGAGTTCAAAGCGCTGTTTTTGCATGTTAACTGTGATGGTGAAGTAATGACTTATAGTTTCGTCTTGCTCAAACCCGCACAACGAACATGGTAGAAGGAACTGAAAAACACAAAATAAAAAGAAAACATTTGGAAATCTTCTTATATTTAGAAACATAAAATAAAAAGACAACTTTGCATAACATATACGCAATTTGTGTTTTGTTTTTGAAACAGCTGATCTCCTTACCATGTTATAATGTTGCAGTTTTTCTTCTTCTTGCATGTTGAAAAATGATCTAAGCCTTGCAGGTAGTAATTTTTTTGTAATGTGTTGTTGATCATTATTTTTGTAGCACATTGGATCTTCGTCGTCGGCTTCCCTTATTGAGTGCTGCTTGTTTTGTCACAGATACACAAAGGGAATTTGTCAGTTCAGCTATAGGGGAAGTTTATCTATTTATAAAGTCATATATATTGTTTTAAACGTGATTCTTTTGCCGTGATATTTACTTACAGTGTTGCTTAACGACAGAATCTTTCTCCGTGTGCCATTGAGTTGTTTTCTCAAGATTGTTAGCATGGCCTCAATTGCTTCGGTGCGTACTGATTTACCGACCTTGAAGCTTTCGGAGACATGGCCTAGATTTACATTAAACTTGTTCGTTGTAATGAGAAGTTGATCCCTGCAAAATATATTTAGAAAAATGTTTTAGTTCACACATGATACTGTCAAAATGATCGTGTGTAAGGATATTTTCTGTGTTAGTTGCATGAACTTACATTTCTCTCTTTGTCCATGGCTTGCATACAACGTTGTATAGGTCTTCGATGGCTTTGTTGACGGAATCGCTATCTTTGCCCCCTTTCTCCATTGTGCCTGCGATGATTTTGAATTTAATGTAAATAATTCCAAGTCACAAACATCACAAGATAGCAATTATGTTTCTATTGTCTTTTCTGCTTCGATGCTGGAAGATATGTCCTGTCCAGTGTTGTTCCTTTCTTGTTCTCCTTCTGCTTCCTGCGGCATGTTTTGTTCTTCTTTTTGCGTTGTACCTTTTGTTCAGTTTCTGCTCCATCCTTATTTGAGTCATTTGTGCTTTTCTTAGCATCATGTTTTTCCTTGTCAACTGTTATGTCTTGCTGGTGGTCTTTTCCGTCTTGTTTTTCAGTCTCGACCTGGATGGCACTGACCTGTCTGCCAGGGGAATTGGCATCGTACGATGGCGTAGGGTTTTCTTCGATAGTTTCTGGTTCTTTCTCTGGAACAATTTGTGTGTTTGCTTCATTGGTTGTATCTCCGTGGTTGCCTTCTTTGTGTTTCTGCATTATCATTTAAAAAGCATTGAAATAATTTAACTTGCTACTTTATTTTAATTATAGCAGCTGTTATGGGAAAATAGCAAAGCGTTCGGTGCATGCTTTGAGCTATTTTGATTGTGATTAAGTTGTCATTTTGTGGAAACATTTTGTGCAACTTCACCTATTGAGCTGTCATTGGTGATGCTGACTGTTCCACCCATTCTTCGTTGAGTGTTGTTTCTTGGGTACCGTCTTGTTCTTCGTTTTGGTGTTCATCGTCACTGTCATGGTTTTTGTCTTGTAGCTATTCAATCATAAAGGTGGTAAGATTCAACCATGGAACTACTTTATATTTTCGTAGAATCAGCTTATGTAACTTTACCTCCTCAGTCGTTGTTGTTTCTGTTGTCTCTGCTTCTGTTCTCGTTGCTGCTGCTGACTGTTGTGCTTGTTCTTCGTTGAGTGGAGGTTTTGGGGCATCTTCCTGTTCTCTCTTTTGGAGTTCATCGCCGCTGCCATCATTTTTGTCTTGTAGCTTTTGAAACACACACGTGGCGAAGTGGCAGTGCATTTGAGCTTCAACAGAGCTATTTTATACTTTCAAAGGATCAACTTATGTAACCTTACCTTTTCAGTCGTTGTCGCTGCTGCCGTCTCTGCTGCGTGTTGTTCGGTGAGTGAATATTTTGGCGCTTGGTCTTCTTTGACGTTGATTTCTGCCGTTTGAAGAACATGTTGCCCTTCTTCATTGGCCTCCTTTTGCTCATTCGTCTCCTTTCTCTGTGATGGAGGAAAGTAGTGAAATGTGAAATGTGTATTTTTGAACTATAAGATCATTCAGAGGTATTCTGTGTTTTCACCTCTGTACTTGTTACTGCTGATTGTTCTACGTGTTCTTCGTTTAGTGGTGTTTTTTGGTCCTTCTCTTGCTCTTTTTTGCTGTTCATCGTCACTGACCTTGTTTTTTTCTTGCAGCTGTTCAAATATAGAGGTGGCAAAGTGAGAGTGCATTGGAGTGAATACAGGTGTGGTAGGTTGGAGTTTATTTGATCGTGCACGCAGCAATTTTATAATTTCATAGTTGTAGGTTTCGTAACTTTACCTTTTCAATCGTTGACGCTGGCGCTGTGTCTGGTAGCTGTTGTTTGGTGAGTGAATTTTTGGTGGCTTGGTCTTCAGTGGCATTATTGTCTACCGTTTGATGAACATGTTCGGGTTGTTCATTGGGCTCCTCTGGTTGTGTTTGATGGTCTTGATTGTTGGTGCTCTCTTGAGCTTCTTGTGCCTGCACCAACACAAAAAGTATTTAAGAAATGGGTGCATCTCTTATTGTTGAGTTACAATTTTTTTATAAGACCTCTTCCTCTGGATTTGCAGGACTGTCTACTGCTAGAACTACGGCTTCTCCTTGTCTCATGCTGTCCTCTAGTTTTTCTTGTTCAATGTCTATGCGAGTGCTTTCGCTTGCTTCCTCTTCTTGTTTAATAAAAAAAAGAAATTATAGTTTGAACTTCATTTGTGTCTCAGCTTTGTAACCTCACCTCTTCAGATGTTGTTGTTTGAAGTTCTGTGTGTTTGCAGTTTCCTTTGGTTGCGCTGCTTCTTGATCTTCGAGATCAATGTACTTGTTTGTTTCCTGCATTTGTTCAAAGAAAAGGGTCAGACATCCCTTATAATCCTTGTATTGTGGTGGTGGGGTGTATTACGTAGTTCAAACATCATAAATGGTTTGAAAAGGGTTTGTTGTTGATTTTTTACCTCTGTGTTGATGACTGGGTTATTCATGCCTGCATCGGCTGTTTCTTTGTCGGGTATAACAGTCTCTAGTTTCTCATCGGCTTGGATGTCTTGGGTTTTCTCCTTTGTACTCATGATGGTGATCTGCAATGTTGTGGCACTGGAAATCTCTTGTGCACAAACTTCTGCTCGTGACTCCTTAAATGCATTTGAGGTTCACTATGGGGTTCAATTTCAACACTGGTTGTCTCTTGGTCTTGCAGTGATTGTGATACCTGGAGTTCAAACAATACGAGTTTGCGGTTCACTTTCTTTCCCGCCATTATGAGTTTCCAATGTGGGGTGTAGTGTGCTGTGGAATTTTACCTCCTCTTCATTGTTTTCTTCTTCTTTGTCGTTTTTTATGCTAACGGTTGATTGTGGGTCAGCCTCTTGCATTTGGTTGACGAGACTGCTGACTTGATTATTTTCCAGCTGAGCCTACATTTTTTGGAGGTTTGTCAGTTAACTTATAACTCTATCCAGTTTTGAAAGGAAAAATGGATGTTCATACTGACCTCTTCACTGGTTCTGACGTCGATAGTATCTTGTGTTTGTGTTGGGGTAGTTGTTGTTGTAGCACTGTCTGTTGTGAGGTTGCTTTGTTTGTTCCGTTCATTCTTGTTTTTGGGGTTGTTAACGCCATCCTGATGTTGGAGTTCATCTTGGCTTGGCGTGCTATTGGTACGTTCCTGAAAGCATTGAGACTGTTCTTTTCAGTTGAGGTATGAAAACAGGGTTTTGCTTGCGGATGGCACCATGCATTACTATTTATTTACCTGTTTTTGCCGCTTTATCTTCTTCTTGTCAATGCCCATGTCCCTTGATTTTGTTCTTCTCTTCCTCTCTTCGTCCTCTTCTTCTTTCTTACTTTTTCTCCTTTCTCTTTGTTCTGTTGTGGCTACGATTTCATTCATGCGGTTGGCATCGACTAGTCTACTTGATGCTGCTGGATCTGCTTGCTCTAGCGTCTGTAGGGTCGCGTTGTCTGTGAGGTACCTTGTGCAAACTATGTCCTGAAATTGTCTGAGTTGTTCTAGAGAATCCATTAGGGCAATTGTTTGTTGCATGACTTTGTCTTTGTTTTTTCATCCAATCTCTCTTCTCTTTCGTTGCATCGGTGTTTAGCCCTGGTGGTTACTGCGGGTAACTGTTCTGCTTCATGGAGCACTTTTTCCAACAATTTGTTTATCCTTTGGAATCTTTCTTCTGGTCCTGTGCTGATGCTTTTGTTTGGTTCCGTGCTTCCACTGGTGCCGATACGTGGTTCACACTGGCGCTTCGATGGAGGTGCTAGCAGTTTGGTTGTGTGCTGTTGTTGCTGTTCTTTACGATGTTCTCCTGCTATCTGGTGAATTGAAGACGTAGTTGATGCTGTGCTGGTATAGAAGATCCTCTCTGCTGTTCCTTTCCATGTCTGCATCATTTCGGTGGAATGGAGTTGATTAGAATGGAAACTGTTTTCAAAAAGGGAAGGACTGATTTATGTACAACAGAGCTATACCTGTATCTTGCCAAATTCATAGTCATCTGGTCGTGCTTTTCCGTCCGTTTTCATGTCTGCTCTAGCTATTTTCGCTAGGTCACTCTCTTTGAGATGGTTTGCTTGTCCATTGTCTTTGCAATCTTCCGCATTTCTTTTGTGTCGGTTGGCAGCAACAGGGAGTCAAGGTACATGATTACTGGTACCTATGCCAAACCATTGACATGCTTTTTGTTCTTTTCTTCCTGAGGCAACATCCTATGCTTCTGCCATGTCTTGGCTCCTTCCCTAATACATTCGACGATTACCTCACAGAAATCCATCTTTGCCATTTCTGGATAGTCCATGTCCTTGACCATTATAGCTGTCCGGGCGAAGATAGCGGCGCTTGACCCGCAGACAACATTGTGGAAAAAAATAAGGAAAAATATTTTAACTGATTTCCTGTTTGATTGTTCGTCATCTATTTCCACCAATATTCGTAGCTTCTCGAATAGTTGTTTTGGCGCGAATTTTGTATCTTTGAAGCCAAGGTCTGACATCAGTTCTTTCATTGAAGCTGGGCTAGTCTCTGGCCTTGGTGCTGACCTTTGCGTGCCGTTTGGGTATCCAAACACCTTGTGGGTAGCTTCCTTGGTAATCTTGATTTTTTTGTCTTCAGTAGCATCACCGAAGGTTATTGTCATGGTTTGTGTCTCGATGTTGTCTTAGATGTATGCTGCAAGCGGTCCACAGATGGAGCCCGTTATTTTACAGTTCTCTATGCTGCCAAATCCTGCCGTCCTAATATCTTTCTTGTGACGGTCTTTAAGTAAATTCCATGCTTTCTTGACATGAGAGAATGTTGCCCCTGCCTTGATTTGGCATTTCTCTTCATCTGTTTCTTGCTGTTCTTCGTTAATTGTTGGTGCTGCCAATTCTTTCCTGCTTGTGTTTCTTCTCTTTCTGTCCTTCTTGCCTGATTTGGGCTGTTTCAGAAGAAAAAAAATAAAGGGTTTTTGTAGAAAGAAATGTTAGATCCCTAGTGCTGAATAGTGGTATTCAAAATTAGTGCATAAGTGTGTTTTTACATCGTCGTCATGTTCTGCGTCGCTGTCGTGCTCTTCGGCATCATCGCCGTCTGTAGGAATGAAATCTGCATCATGCTGTCCGTCATCGTCGTCAATATTGGTATCTGAACCTTTGCTGTTGGTATCGTCTTGTTCGTTTTCTACCCTTTGTTGTTTGTTTTTCTTCTTGCGTTCAGCTTGTTTCTTCGTGCCGGTTGGTTCTGTTGGCGGGAGTACCATTAGAGGTAATGGCTGATGCTGCAAGGTACCAGTGTCGATGATGTTTTCAGCATTGTCCTTTTTCTTTTGCCTTTGTGCTCCAGGAGTAAAAACAATGCTGGTATCTGATTTTCTCTTTTTTTGCTTGTTGCTAGGTGTTTAATCCTGTTGAGCCTGGTGTAAGTTACCATTTCTGCCGCAGGTGGTTTGTTCCTCATGTTCTGTTATGTGTCCTTTTCTGATGAATGAGGAGACATGCTTTGTGTTTGTGTGTTGTCAATATCACCGTCTTTGTGTCCTGCATAATGACCAGGTAACGAAAAACGATATTCTTTTGTCCGAAAATAATTTATACACATTTAAAATATATATCTTCCACGATTATGCATAAGGAATGTGAAATTCCCAAAAGGGGATTTTTAGTTTTCTTTTTTGAGTTAAGAAAGGTTATTTCTACTATTGCCAATTGAGCTAATCAGGGGGTTGAAAAAAATATTAATTATGGTTATGAGTGGAGCTGGGGAAGTGAAGTTAGGGTGAAGCATTTTCTGAGACAAAAATGCACTCTGCAGGTGATATTTCATAATGAAAGGAATATCATCAATGAGAGTTGAAGATTTATTTAGTAAGTTAAACTGTTTTTAATTAAATATAAGATAGTGTGCGAACATTTTTAATGTTTTCTATAAATAAATATATAAAAAGTGGCAGGTAGTTTTATTTGTAGACATAGTTAAGTTATTGTTGTCAAGGATAGCAGTTAAGTTATTAATGTCTCAATATAGTTTTTTGCAGATAGACAGTGGACTCTTTTGGTCAAACCTTTGACAGGAGCTTGCTGGATTGCATGCTCTTCAATAGGGTCTTCGTCAGTATTTTGCTGGGTTTTAGCTTCTTCGTGAGGATTTCTCATTGCTGCATAAACAATGGGCAGGTGTTAGAAGCAGAGTCGAGTGTCACAGAAAAAAAGCTGCATGGTGTGAAAACAAATTTGTATGTATAGAGAGGCACGGGTTGTTTTACCCTAGAAGCACAGGTCCAGCTATTCTTTGTTCACGGTTTTTCAGACTAGAGAGGCACTTAATTTGAAAAACGGTTACATTGAAGGGACAAACATGTAGAAAATATCGTACGGTTATCGGGTTTTGGCCTCTCAGGATGCTTGCGGGGTTTGGATCTATCGACGTATTCTAGTTAGTGACGTTTCAGGTTTAGTACCTTTGAGCACATATCGTATGGCGAAAATTCCAGGGCGGAGAGCTGTAGCATTTCTATTAAATCTCATCTCTCCGCCAATTCAATTTGTTAGACAAATTGATTTTAGGTTATTGGAAAACTCCTTGGTAGCGGTGGCTAGGGTTGCTGTTCCTTGAAGTTGAAAAATCACTACGATCTACCCGGTGGAATGGAGTGGGATAGAATGATAATTACCTTCAGTTAGTTGTCGGTGTTCTTCGGTTCCATCCGCTTATTGTGTCGTTGCTCTTTTTTTGTTGCGATTTTCGCCGCCGCTGTCGAAGTCCTCACTGTCGGTCGCCACAGCCGGCGGGGTTATTGGTGTTCTCGCGGGCAGTGTGTGGTTGTGTGTATGTCGGATTGGAGGGTGGTTCGCGAATGCGGTGGCGGTTTGTTCGGTGACGCGAACTCGATTTCGAATTTGTGTTTGTGTGCAGAAGGAAGGAGGAGAGCGTGCGGGAGTGATGAAGGTTTTGAGATTTACTTTGCGGAAGGGGAAGCAAGCTAGTAGAAGAGGGAGGGAGAGATGGAAACGATCGAACCGTCTCTAAGCTTCAACTGTCCATTTGACCATCAAGATCCGTTTTTCTGATGTTAGGCTCGGAAGTGTAGGTTCTACAGACACGTAGATGCAGGCACAGGAGGCACGGCAGTGTAGGTTCTACAAGCAGGTAGAGAACCATGGGACAGGCAAGAGGCGCGTGAGGCACGTGGATGTAAGCATAGGAGGCATGGAAATGAAGGCAATACAGGCACTGACATGCCGCTTTTCGAGGCACGGGTATCAACGCTGAGGATGTACAAGAGTGCTATGGCAGAGGCATGTGTTAGAATGCGCGGTTAAAGAGGCATGGTTGTGAAGTCTCAGGAGCGACGCGGGCGTTGCATTGGGTCCATTTAAGAGTCACAGCATATGTTGCGTTAGGCACGTGAGGCACGTGGGTTCAGGCACGGAAGGGAGAAAAGGTGAATCCACAACAGGCATCTACGTGTGTTTTCTCAAGTCACGGGTGTGCAGTCTGTGGATGCACAAAAGTGTGGCAGCAGAGGCATGGGTCTGACTACTCGGTTACAGAACCACGATCGTGAAGTCACGTGGGTGTGGCACTACGGGGAACGTAAGAGTCTCGGCAAGTGTCACGTTGCGGACGTGGGTGTAGGTACGTAAGACACAGTAATGGAGGCACTACAGTTACGTACGTGCACTCTCTGGATGCACGAAAAGTTTTGCGGCAGAGGCATGGATCCGAGTACTTGGTTAGAGAACCACGGTTGTGAATTCACGTGGGTGTGGCACTACGGGTCACGTAAGTGTCATGGCATGTGTCACGTTGCGCACGTGGATGTAGGCACAGGAGGCACGACATTCAAGGCAACAGAGGCATGGACTTGCGGCTTCTCGAGGCACGGGGTATCAACCCTGCGTATGCAAAAATAGTGCAGTGGCAGACACACGTGTGAGGATGTTTGGTTACAGAGGCACGATTGTGAAGTCTCAGGAGCCATGCATGTCAAGTTGCGCACGTGGGTGCAGGTACGTGCAGGCACATAAATGAAGGCACCACAGGCACGTACGTGCACTCTCTGGATGCACAAAAGTGTGGCGGCAGAGGCATGGGTTTGAGTACTCGGTTACAAAACCACGGTGTGAACTCACATGGGTGTGGCACTACGAGGGACATAAGAGTCTCGGCAAGTGTCATGTTGTGCACATGGGTGCAGGTACATCAGGCATAGAAATGAAGGCACCACAGGCACGTATGTGCATTTTCTGGATGCAAAAAATGTGGCGGCAGAGGCATGGGTCCGAGTACTCGGTTAGAGAACCACGGTTGTGAAGTGATGTGGGTGTGCCACTACGGGGCACGTAAGAGTCTCGGCAAGTGTCGCGTGAGGCACGTGGGTGCAAGGACGTAAGGCACAGAAATCAAGGCACCACGGTTGTGAAGTCACGTGGTAGTGATGAAGTGGAGCCTCTCTACATGCATGTGGATGCAGGCATACGAGGCACGGAAGTGCAGGTTCTACAGGCACGTACATGCAGGCACATGAGGCATGGAAGTGTGGGTTCTATAGGCAGTTAGAGAACCACGGGACAGGTAAGTGTCGCGTGAGGCACGTGGTTGTAAGCATCGGAGGCAAGGAAATGAAGCGAACGCAGGCACAGACATGCTGCTTCTCGAGCCACGGGTATCAACCCTGTGGATGTTCAAGAGTGCGGTGGCAGAGGCATGTGTTAGAATGCTCGGTTAAAGAGGCACGATTGTGAAGTCTCAGGAGCGACGCGGGCATGGCAGTGGGGCCATGTAAGAGTCACGGTGCATGTTATTACGTTAGGCACTTGAGGCACGTGGGTGTAGTTACGGAAGGCAGAATTGGTGAATCCACAGCAGGCACGTACGTGTGTTTTGTGCAGTCACGGTTGTGCACTCTCTGGATGCACATAAGTGTGCCGGCAGAGGCATGGGTCCGACTAACCGGTTAGAGAACCACGTTTGTGAAGTGCTGTGGGTGTGGCACAATGGGCCCCGTAGGAGTCACGACAAGTGTCACGCGAGGCACGTGGATGCAGGCACTTGAGGCACGGCATTGAAGGCACAGGAGGCATGGATGCAGGTGCAGGAGGCACTGAAGTACTGAACCTAGGAGGAGACCTTGTGTGAGAGCGGAATGTTTCGAGATTTACTGTGGAAGAGAGGAAGCAAGAGAGTAGTGGAGGTGAGAGAGATGGAAATGATGGAACCGGCTGTTATCTTCGACGGTCTGATTTTAGCATCAAGATTCGTGCCGCCTGGCTTTGTTTTTTTGTTTGCTGTAGCGTCTTAATACACGTGTGAGGCACGGAACACCAGGCTCTACATGCACCGACGTTGGAATTATAGAGGCACTGGTATCGACTCTGTGGATGCACAAATGTGTAGTGGCAGGGGCATGCATCTGAAGACTTACTCAGACAGTCACGGTTGTGAAGTCTTTAGAGTTATGAGCGTGTGTCACCACGGGCACGTGAGAGTGATGCGTCGGGAAGTGTGGTAGTAGAGGCATCGGTGCGAATAGTAGTCAGAGAGCATTGGTCGTGCGGTAGTATCGGCGTGCGTCAGGAAAGGTGCGTGGAGCTCAACATAGTACGTGCTTAGTATCTGAACGCAGTGCACACTATCTAAGCGTGCCAGTCGCGTCGATATTAGGCTGAGTCACGTTAGGCACGCAGTCGCGTCGATGTAGAAGTCGTGTTTTTCAAGAAAATATATAACACACGTCATGGTGCCAAAACTTAAGGTGAAAGCATGGCTGATTCGAGAGACACGAATATGAAAAACACGGACCTGAAGTCCATGTAGGGTCATGATTTGTACTCTTAAACTCGTGGACTTTCGTGGCTCTCTGTGTTGCAATATTTCGGGTCAGAGGCACAGGCGTGACGCCCACAAAGGCATGGTGTGGAATTACAAAGAATCACGGTTCTGCGTTAAGTGGCGCCATGACTTGCGTACTCATGATGGAGTGTATGTTTCGGGCGACAGGCACGATTGTGAAACTCACAAAGGTTTGGTCCGGTTTTATATAGAGTCACACTCGCGTGTTTTCTGTTTTGAATGCTTCTATCAACTCAAACAGAAGGAGAGGTAGTGCTGAATGGCCTATATTTAATTGGTAACCCAGCGGAATGGGTTGAGATGCGAACACTCACTGTTGACTCTGTGACGCACCGAATGGCCTATGTGAGAAACGCTATTTTTAAAAGGTTATTTCCTTGTTTTTAAAAGCACAGCCACACTTCTTTCTTGATGTTATGTATATTACTCGATAAAGGCGTGGACTGGATCAGATGGAGATGCACGGGCATGGTGTGGTATTATATAGAGTCACGCTCGTCTGTGTTTGTGTTCCGAATAATTCTGTCGACTTGATCAGTGTTGACACCAGATTTTGGCACAGTCAAGAACTTATTTAAGATGGCCTCAAATGGAGAAGTGTTCTACATGAAAGAGTTCTGTATTATTGATATGGACATCTTTAAAGTTTGGGTCATTGCCATCGGATTTCATCTCGAAGGCCGAAACTATGATCAAAGTACTAAGATCTTATATTCAGAGTACAGTTTGGCCTATTAAGCCCTGAAGATGACCTCAAATGGAAAAATTATCTACATGGCTTGTCTTCGTCTCGTTGAAACGATCGATTTTGATATAAAAAACGTCCCAAACCGAGTTCGTATGCAAAAGTTAGAGCCATCGGAATACAGCCCTATCAGGAGGCAAAAACTGGCGCGCCCCACCAGACACCCTGTCTGATGGGTAGCGCGAATAATAGCCTGTTTTGCACGACCGATTTGACCCTCAATATTACCTCTGATAAAAAAACGTTAAACATGGAAGTTGTTCGTATCATTGAAACGGTCAAGATTGCTTTTAGGCTCGTTTCCATCCGAGATCGTTTACCACCTCAAACATTACTCGCAAGGTGCAACCAGTTTAAACCGAACAGTTTTGGAAAGTTCGGACAATACCAATCCGAATTTGACTAGGGTTTTGGACGTGAATCCAAGCCTTTTCCTTGCACGGAAAGTCCAGCCGCCTCTTATATACCTAAGGGGTGAAGGCCGATTGAACAACACACAATCGATCAAATCATCTACCACTTTTTATCTTTTATCTTTTCTCCGTAACCCTAGTTCTTCTTCTTCCTCGTTCTTCGTCTGTTCTTCTTGTTGGAGGGCGGCGAACCTCGAGGCCCTAGGGGCAATCAGGTCGACCTAGGGCAGCCCATAGCTGCCGCGCGCCCAGACAGGGTCCCTCCCGGGCGCGTGGGGTTTCGGGTCCTCAAAAGCACCCGCCGGATTTCCTGCGTACCGCGCTTCCGGACGGGTCTCCTTCGACGTGAGCTGCGGTGCATCACCCTCGGCGTTGGAGGTACACGGTGATGTGTTCGTGTGCGAACACACTTTTTGGAGACTCCGCTGGGGACGAAGCTTCGAACGGTCTCCGGCCCGTTCTTGCTACGAAGAGATCGTCATCTAGGGTTTGCAATCTACAAAGGTAATATGAATACCCAATCCCTTTATGTAGATGCAAATAAATCATATGGTGTTACTAGATCGTTCAATGAGTATACTGTAACGCCCTCGATGCGGCTATATCTCCCACGTGTCGAAGCACGACTTAGAGGCATAACCGCATTGAAAGCAATGTCGCAAGTGAGGTAATCTTCACACAACCCAAGTAATACATAAGGGAAAGAGATACATAGTTGGCTTACAATCGCCACTTCACACAATTACATGAATAAAGCATTACATCATCCAGATACAATCAAGGTCCGACTACGGAACCAAAATAAAAGAAGAACCCCAAATGCGACAAAGGTCCCCGATCGACCCCAACTGGGCTCCACTCTATCGATCAACTAGAACGAAACAAAGCACAAAGGGCAAGATCTTCATCAAGCTCCTCCTTGAGCTTGATTGCGCCACCGCTTTCGGTAACATAGGCACCGCAAACTGGTTTTGAAGTATCCGTGAGCCACGAGGACTCAAAGCAATCCCATTACCATGGGTATCAAGACTAGCAAAGCTTAATGGGAAAGGAAGGGGTAAAGTGGTGAGGTTGCAGCAGCGACTAAGCATATATGGTGGCTAACATACGCAAAGAAGAGCGAGAAGAGAACAAGCGGAACGGTCGTGAAACTAGCAATGATCAAGAGGTGATCCTGAACACCTACTTACGTCAGACAAAACACGGAAACCGTGTTCACTTCCCGGACTCCGCCGAGAAGAGACCATCACGGCTACACACGCGGTTGATGCGTTTTAATTCGGATCTGGTGTCAAGTTGTCTGCAACCGGACATTAACAAATTCCCATCTGCCACATAACCGCGGGCACGGCTCTTGAAAGTTTAAACCCTGCAGGGGTGTCCCAACTTAGCCCATGACAAGCTCTCGCAATCATCGAAGGAATAGACCTTCACCCAGGAAGACCCGATCAGTCTCGGAATCCCGGTACATCAAGACATTTCGACAATGGTAAAACAAGACCAGCAAAGCCGCCCGATGCGCCGACAATCCCGATAGGAGCTGCACATATCTCGTTCTCAGGGCAACACCGGATGAGACTAGCTACGAGTAAAACCAGCCCTCAAGTTGCCCCGAGGTGGCCCCGCAGGCAGCTCAGTTCGGACCAACCCTTAGACAAGCACTGGCCGGGGGCTAAAATAAAGATGACCCTCGAGAGAGCGACTCCCAAGGGAAAAATAGGTGGTGGTGAGGCAAATGGTAAAAGTCAATGTTGGGCCTTGCTGGACAAGTTTTATTCAAAGCGAACTGTCAGGGGGGTCCCATAAATCACCCGACCGCGTAAGGGACGCAAAATCCGGGAACATAACACCGGTATGACGGAAACTAGGGCGGCAAGAGTGGAACAAAACACTGCATAAGGCCGAGCCTTCCACCCTTTACCAAGTATATAGATGCATTAATAATATAAGAGATATTGTGATATCCCAACAAAACCCTGTCCACCATGGAGAAATCTTCAACTTCACCTGCAACTAGCAACGCTATAAGAGGGGCTGAGCAAAGCGGTAACATAGCCAAACAACAGTTTGCATAGGAAAGGTGTCAAAGGTTAGGGGTTCATGGCAATATGGGATGGCTTGACAAACAGGTAATAGGTAGCGCAGCATAGCGATAGAACAAAGCAACTAGCATAGCAATGATAGTAGTGAGATCCAGGGTAGCGGTCATCTTGCCTGAAATCCTGCAAGGAAGAAGAATGAATCCGTGAAGAAGATGAAGCCACGAAGACGAACCACACGTAGACGAACGAATCCTCACGATCGCAACGAAACGGGAACTATCGAGAAGAAGCACACAACATAGTAAACACACCACACATGAACATGACATGATGCACAACAAGCATGATGCATGACCAAGCTACATGAAGCTACTCATGGCAAGAGATGATGCATACAAGAACAACACATCAAGGCAAGTTTAAATGAGGCCGGAAACAACATATAACAATTCCGGTAAGTCCTCATATGCAAATTTCGAAATTGGTCCAGAACTGAATAACCATTAAGTTGAAGTTGTTAAACAGCAAGTTAAGATGCACCAAGATGATCTACACGAAATTCTAGTCAAGTTACATATAAAGTTCATTAGATTCGGAGCTACGGCCTAGAAGATATGAGCAAAACAAGTTAAACATGGCATTGATGCAAAATGCACCCAAACATCAAGCAAACACGCCAAAACAAGGATGCAACATGGTAATATGAAGCTACATGCAAAAACAAGCAAGTTTCATATGGAGCACACTCAAAACGGAGCAACGGTGTAACACATACACTCTATACAAGTCATAACAACAATCTGTCCATAACAGCAACTAGGCATCTTACAAGCATCAAAACAACAAGCTACAGCATCCCAACATAATAACAAAAGGCATGGGCATGAAGTACACGTAAAGCATAAGAAAACATGAACACTGAGCTATTTCCAGAAACAACTAGAACATGCTCAAAACGACATAGAGATATTGCAAATAATAACAGTTTCAGACTTTGCAGAAATAACATCAGGTTGCAATGTTTAGAGCTATCAAACAACATGCTACAGGAACTTAACATGGAAAACAAAGGCATGGCATGAATCTACTACTAGCATATATCAAAAGACCCTTACTGACCATGAGCCAAAAAGGCATAGAAAATATGATGGCACCCATGTAAACATGGCAAGTTATATTACAGATTTATACATGGCAGAAACAACAATAAGTAGGCATGTTCGTGAGCTTGAACCACTCACCACAGAGCAAAACATGGCATGGCAAGGCAACCAACAGTAAGAAGGCATGTTTATGATGCTAAGCATGGCAAGAGCAAGGTCATAGGATACATGGATCACTAGGAAAACACATGGGAACAAGTGAACTTAATGTTAACAGGCTGACAAACAACATTTTCAAGCAACTTTAGAGCAAGAAATAAATATGTTCCAGCAAGCTATAATTGCAACCGAGGGCATGAATGGATAGATCATGACATGTAGTTCCAAACATGTTTATAGAGCATCTCCAGATTATGCATAGAAAGATTAGTGGAAGCATGTTAACATAGCAACAAATATAATGTAATCTGTCAGAAAACAAAGAACAAAGAACTACCCTACTTAACAAGCTTGATACACTCAGCACACAACTCACAAAAATACATGGTCAACACCCCTGGAAAGATGGCATGGCATATTTCAACATTCATGTAGAGCTCATACTCATAGGATGCACACATAAATCATGGCAAAAATGTTAAAACATCAAGTTATAACAGTTTCAGCAGATTAACATCAACATGCACTCTTCCAACAGCATTTCGGGCATCAAGATGAGCTCAAATGAAAATGACGCAATGGATTGAAATGATCTACTCGTCGAGACAAACAATTTGACATATTACACGCGCAAAACGGACCTACGGATGCAGAGATGTGATGGCATGAACATGGCATGAAAATTACTGAAATCTGGGACTTAGTCAATTTCGAAAAAAAAACAGGGAGCGTGATATAGCTAAGCAACGCATGGGCGAAGGATAGAGGGCATCTCACCCATGGGCTTAGCCCATCTAGAAAGAGGCAAGGTGGGCCGGCGCTGCTGGGCCGGGGCCTGGCGCTGCTGGGCCGTGGCCCACGTGGCCCAAGTCGGGGGAGGGAGGGCGCCTGCCCGATCCCGACGAGCAGGAGGCCGACGGTGGCGAGGGAGCACCTCCGGTGAAGATCCGGCGAGGCGGGGTCGCCGGAGGATTGCGACGGTGGCGGGACGGCACCGCGGCCGGATCCGGTGGCGGGCGAGGAGGCGGCGGAGGGAGGAGGCCGGCGGCGAGACGGGCTGCGCCGGCGAGGAAGACTCGGCGCCGGCAGGGCAGCCGGGCGGCGCCGGCGAGGAGGCTGTGGGGCCGGGCGACGGGCGAGGCGGCGGCGCTTGCGCGGCGGCGCAATGACGGGACCGAGGCCGGCGGCGGCGTGGTTTGGCGGCAGACGCCGGGCGACGAGGGACGAGGCCGCGACCGCGGATCCATGCGGCGGCGGCGGAGAACGGCGGCGGGGACAGGTGGCGCTCGCGGATTGGCCGGGCGGCGGCGGGCGGACGCGTCCGGTCCAGATCGGACGTGTCCGGCGGCGCGGAGAGGAGCGGGGCTAGGGTTAGGGGGAAATCATCCGCGAATTTGGAAGGGGAACACTTATTTATAGGTAGAGGGAGCTAGGAGAGTCCAAATGAGGTGCGGTTTTCGGCCACGCGATCGTGATCGAACGACCGAGAGCATGGAGGGGAGTTAGATGGGTCTTGGGCCACTTTGGAAAGGGTGTTGGGCTGCAACTCAAAGAGGGCTTTTGCGGTTACCCGGTTAACCGTTGGAGTACCAAACGACCTCCAAATGGCACGAAACTTGACAGGCGGTCTACCGGTGCTATACCAAGGCCGCTTGGCAAACCTCAGGCCATTCCGAGAAAGTTTAATACCTGCACATGAAAAGAGAGAAGAGGGGACGCCGGGAGACATAGGAGTGCCGGATTGCAAAACGGACAACGGGGAAAATGCTCAGATGCATGAGACGAACACGTATGCAAAATGAGATGCACATGATGACATGATAAAATGCAGATGATGACATGGCAAAGTGCAACACGCAAGCAAATGACATGGCAAGGATGGCGAATAACTGGCGGACACCTGGCGCATCGAAACCGGGGCGTTACAACACTCCACCACTACGAGAGGATCTCGTCCCGAGATCTAGGATGGCACCGGAGGGAAAACAGAAAGAGGAAGAGAAGAGGTAAAACTAAGTTGCTTCTTCGACAAACAAGTGAAACCATGAACCTTGAGATGTTGAGCAATTTAAAAGAAAGAGCACAACTGAGAAGAACGAGATTGCAAACAATCCGTTAGAAAAGAGGAACAAGGGGTATTACGAGAACTAGAAGATTGCAAAGACACGAACCAAGAGTTTAATGGACAAGGTAGAATTCAAAACTACTCTGGTTAAAACAAGATAGAGAAGGAATAAGATTGATATAATTTGGGCAGCACTCCGACTGAAAGAAGAAGGAAAACTTGATAAGATGAAAAGCACTTGAAGAGATGACACAACACTCCGGTTAAATGGATAAGAATGAAAAGAACACGATGCTCACAATTCGAGATGATGAATGAAGAGCACAACATCACAATGCCTCCGTAACGAAAGAATAGAAGATAGATCATAGGAATAAAGGGACGGAGAAGAAAATGACAACTTTTGCCACGAATGAGTTTGGAAAGCACCCTTCCAAGAAGGTTACAACGGGGTTGTTGGAAAACCAACAACGAAAAGAATTAGCTTGTGGCGGGCTTATGAAAACATCTCAAAATTATGAGGTGAGCTTCTGCCACCAATGGAAACAAATGATTGGATTGATATCAACAAGGAGACGAGAAACTTATTTCACCGGGAGGACAAATGAAGAACTTGGGTCATTTATAAGCACCAAAATAGCAACATTCCTTATGGAAGGCTTTAGGTGAAATCTTTACCAAGATAACTCCAACGAAGAGATTGATGGATTTAAAATACCTCACTTTTGACAACAATATGAATCATGAAACATGAAGGAAATTGTCAAGAGTGACATAACACCACCTCAAAAGATAAGGTAGAAAGAATTGCACTTTGGAATGCAAGATGAAGAATACTTGAGCTCCTCAAAACAAAACAAGTGTTGGGCACCCTGTTTAATTTTGAGTATAGCTTGGCGGATCCTTGAAGAGTTAGCAAAACAAAACAAGGTAGAAAGAGAAATCTTGAAGAACAATTGAAGAATGAAAAGAATCCTTGATGAACCACTATGTAGAACCTCCATGAAGAACTCCGATAAGAAAAGGATGATAAAAGAAAGAAAAGTTGAAAACACAAGGTGAATCCTTGCAATGATTTAGATGGAGCTTCGCGACGAGATAATTGAGAGCTTGGAACTCCGGGAAAGGAAAAGATGAAACAACTGAAATCGAGAATTTATTCATCATGAACAAACTCCGAAAGAAGGAATTAATCACTTGGATGAAACCAGAATAAGAATTATGTTATGCGTATCCTTCACCAATTTAAATTGATGACAAGCCACGGATTTGGCATACTACTTATTCTCATAGAAAGGATTAAGAGAGATATGGCGTAAACTTGAGAAGGTCTTCAACAAACCACCGGTAGGATTTGGAAAGAACGAATGAATTGATATGATAACAAAGAAAGAGAACTCTTGAAGGAACCATCGTAAGAATTGAAAATGATCGAAGTAGGGGTGCATCACTGGTAAGAATTAGCAAATGAACGAAGGTGCTTGAGACAAACTAGATACATGAGACCAAAGAGATCAAGAACTGATTAGAGGATATTCGATTGATGCAATCAAAAGATAGGAGAATGATAAGCGACAAACTGAGAATGAATAAACCTGAATTGATGGACTCCGGATGACAAACTGAGAAGACTCTTGAATATCTCCTGATGGGTGAAAAAGATTCTCACAATCGAAAACAATTATGAGAGGATGGCAACAAGCTAGCACCATGAATCTTGAAGAGAATAGAGCAAGATTTAAGAGAAATCTTTCTTCGGTCTTCAAATGTTGAGAATGATGATGAGAACCACCATGAATTGTTGAGATACTCCGGGAAAATGAAAAAAAAAGGCTGAACCAACAATGAAAAGAATTTGAAATTGATCTTGGAAAGGCATGTGGCTGATGAAAATTCATTCTTACATCAAACTTGGAAAAGAATTTGGGATAGCTCCGGAATAATTAGAAGAGTCAGGTAAGATCCTGGGAAAAGACCTGTGGGTTAGGGCCCACTCAAAAGAAAACACCGTTGGAAATGATTTAAAAGAGATGTTGCACCGGTTGAATTAAATGACTTGAATGAGATACCTATCTCGAAAGAGCTTGAACAAATGCAGAGTGGAAACACGAATCTTCGAGATATCTTGAGCACTCCGGAATAACAAATAGTGAGAAGTAGAATGATAATGAGGTGCACCGGTATGAGAAGACATTGAAATGAGGAAAAAAGTATGATCAACAAAACTTGACTTGAATCCACCGGAGAAGAGAAAGGAATGAGAAATGACGAACTAGTAGAACATCTTCTTGAGAACCACCGGGTAAGAACATTGATTGAAAAGAATGAAGAGACTTCACATGAATAAATGGATACTTGATTAAGAAATCTGTGTCCTTGAAGAAAAAGGGTGGGAGGGCGGGAAAACAAAGGCAACTTGGGACGGATGAAACAAACACCGTTGAGAAAACTTAGAAATGATCTTGCGGATGGGGAGAATGATCGGATCCATTTGAAGAGAAGCACACCAGTTGGAAAGAATTGACATGACAATCTCGATGATCAAAAGGATTAGTACTCCCATAGAAATATGAGAACACCGTTTAGGAAAGGTATGGATTCAACATTTGACTTCGAAGCAACTCGAATACCACAAATAACACAAAACAAAGGATTTGGCTTGCAGAATAAGCCGGAACAAATACATATGATAGAGATTTACCCAATCCCATATCATGCATCTGTCGAAAAGATATTCTAGGAGCTACTTGAATTCCCACCTATAAAACTCCCGATTTCTGGTTATGCAATCTGGTGTTGGGGATACAGGGGAAGCAATATATCTCACCCAAACTAACAATACCTACATCCAAGCTGTATCCATCCGTCAAGACATAACCAAGAAAACTTCAGAAAAAAGTCTACCTCAACCTTCGAAAAGCATCCGTTATACGACTCATGGCAATACTCCCGTACTCACCTCAGTACTGGGTTAGCGGGGTTATCTAACCAACAACTGCATAAAAGAGATTTTCGATGTCGGCGTACTAAACTCAGGTATTCCAGAACTGCAACGATAAAATTATGACGACAACACCTCAGAGCTCAACTCCCCGGGACACCTCCACTAAAAAAAACCCCTGCTGACGGGAGGCACCAAGACAATGTTGTCATTATAAAACCATCGGAACAATTCTAAGATACCCGCGTGATCCTAAAAAAATTTTTAGTGAAATTTGAGAAGAGGAAAGTCAAAACTTCTACGTCAGGAGACCTCACTAGAGCGACGAAGAGACTGAGGAGTAAAAAGAATTCCTAACTCTCCGATATATATAATCCTAAATGACTCAAAACATTTTTTTCTAGACACAACTCGGCCGCTAAAAACGATCAAGCAGTGGGGCTCCTAAGGTCGGGGAAGGCTCTGATTACCAACTTGAAATGCCCTCGATGCGGCTATATCTCCCACGTGTCGAAGCACGACTTAGAGGCATAACCGCATTGAAAGCAATGTCGCAAGTGAGGTAATCTTCACACAACCCAAGTAATACATAAGGGAAAGAGATACATAGTTGGCTTACAATCGCCACTTCACACAATTACATGAATAAAGCATTACATCATCCAGATACAATCAAGGTCCGACTACGGAACCAAAATAAAAGAAGAACCCCAAATGCATAAAGGTCCCCGATCGACCCCAACTGGGCTCCACTATCGATCAACTAGAACGAAACAACACAAAGGGCAAGATCTTCATCGAGCTCCTCCTTGAGCTTGATTGCGCCACCGCTTTCGGTAACATAGGCACCGCAAACTGGTTTAGGAAGTATCTAGTGAGCCACGAGGACTCAAAGAATCCCATTACCATGGGTATCAAGACTAGCAATGCTTAATGGGAAAGGAAGGGGTAAAGTGGTGAGGTTGCAGTAGCGACTAAGCATATATGGTGGCTAACATATGCAAAGAAGAGCGAGAAGAGAACAAGCGGAACGGTCGTGAAACTAGCAATGATCAAGAGGTGATCCTGAACACCTACTTACGCCGACATAACACGAAACCGTGTTCACTTCCGGACTCGCCGAGAAGAGACCATCACGGCTACACACGCCGTTGATGCGTTTTAATTCGGATCTGGTGTCAAGTTGTCTACAACCGACATTAAAAAATCCCATCTGCCACATAACCGCGGGCACGGCTCTCGAAAGTTTAAACCTGCAGGGTGTCCCAACTTAGCCCATGACAAGCTCGCGATCATCGAAGGAATAGACCTTCACCCAGAAGACCCGATCGTCTCGGAATCCGGTACATCAAGACATTTTGACAATGGTAAAACAAGACCAGCAAAGCCGCCCGATGCGCCGACAATCCCGATAGGAGCTGCACATATCTCGTTCTCGTGGAAACACCGGATGAGACTAGCTACGAGTAAAACCAGCCCTCAAGTTGCCCGAGGTGGCCCCGCAGTAGCTCGATTCGGACCAACACTTAGACAAGCACCGCCCGGGGCTAAAATAAAGATGACCCTCGAGAGAGCGACTCCCAAGGGAAAAATAGGTGGTGGTGAGGCAAATGGTAAAAGTCAATGTTGGGCCTTTTTGGACAAGTTTTATTCAAAGTGAACTGTCGGGGGTCCCATAAATCACCCGACAGCGTAAGGGACGCAAAATCCGGGAACATAACACCGGTATGACGGAAACTAGGCGGCAAGAGTGGAACAAAACACTGTGCATAAGGCCGAGCCTTCCACCCTTTACCAAGTATATAGATGCATTAATAATATAAGAGATATTGTGATATCCCAACAAAACCCTGTCCACCATGGAGAAATCTTCAACTTCACCTGCAACTAGCAACGCTATAAGAGGGGCTGAGCAAAGCGGTAACATAGCCAAACAACAGTTTGCATAGGAAAGGTGTCAAAGGTTAGGGGTTCATGGCAATATGAGATGGCTTGGCAAACAGGTAATAGGTAGCGCCGCATAGCGATAGAACGAAGCAACTAGCATATCAATGATAGTAGTGAGATCCAGGGTAGCGGTCATCTTGCCTGAAATCCCGCAAGGAAGAAGAACGAATCCGTGAAGAAGATGAAGCCACGAAGACGAACCACACGTAGACGAACGAATCCTCATGATCGCAACGAAACGGGAACTATCGAGAAGAAGCACACAACATAGTAAACACACCACACATGAACATGACATGATGCACAACAAGCATGATGCATGACCAAGCTACATGAAGCTACTCATGGCAAGAGATGATGCATACAAGAACAACACATCAAGGCAAGTTTAAATGAGGCCGGAAACAACATATAACAATTCCGGTAAGTCCTCATATGCAAATTTCGAAATTGGTCCAGAACTGAATAACCATTAAGGTGAAGTTGTTAAACAGCAAGTTAAGATGCACCAAGATGATCTACACGAAATTCTAGTCAAGTTACATATAAAGTTCATTAGATTCGGAGTTACGGCCTAGAAGATATGAGCAAAACAAGTTAAACATGGCATTGATGCAAAATGCACCCAAACATCAAGCAAACACGCCAAAACAAGGATGCAACATGGTAATATGAAGCTACATGCAAAAACAAGCAAGTTTCATATGGAGCACACTCAAAACGGAGCAACGGTGTAACACATACACTCTATACAAGTCATAACAACAATCTGTCCATAACAGCAACTAGGCATCTTACAAGCATCAAAACAACAAGCTACAGCATCCCAACATAATAAAAAAAGGCATGGGCATGAAGTACACGTAAAGCATAACAAAACATAAACACTGAGCTATTTCCAGAAACAACTAGAACATGCTCAAAACGACATAGAGATATTGCAAATAATAACAGTTTCAGACTTTGCAGAAATAACATCAAGTTGCAATGTTTAGAGCTATCAAACAACATGCTACAGGAACTTAACATGGCAAACAAAGGCATGGCATGAATCTACTACTAGCATATATCAAAAGACCCTTACTGACCATGAGCCAAAAAGGCATAGAAAATATGATGGCACCCATGTAAACATGGCAAGTTATATTACAGATTTATATATGGCAGAAACAACAATAAGTAGGCATGTTCGTGAGCTTGAACCTTTCACCACAGAGCAAAACATGGCATGGCAAGGCAACCAACAGTAAGAAGGCATGTTTATGAAGCTAAGCATGGCAAGAGCAAGGTCATAGGATACATGGATCACTAGGAAAACACATGGGAACAAGTGAACTTAATGTTAACAGGCTGACAAACAACATTTTCAAGCAACTTTAGAGCAAGAAATAAACATGTTCCAGCAAGCTATAATTGCAACCAAGGGCATGAATGGATAGATCATGACATGTAGTTCCAAATATGTTTATAGAGCATCTCCAGATTATGCATAGAATGATTAGTGGAAGCATGTTAACATAGCAACAAATATAACAGAATCTGTCAGGAAAACAGCAACAACAACTACCCTAATTAACAAGCTTGATACACTCAGCACATAACTCACAAAAATACATGGTCAACACCCCTGGAAAGATGGAATGGCATAGTTCAACATTCATGTAGAGCTCATACTCATAGGATCCACACATAAATCATGGCAAAAATGTTAAAACAGCAAGTTATAACAGTTTCAGCATATTAACATCAACATGCACTCTTCCAACAGTATTTCGGGCATCAAGATGAGCTCAAATGAAAATGATGCAATGTAATAAAATGATATACTCGTCGAGGCGAACAATTTGACATATTACACGCGCAAAACGGACCTACGGATGCAGAGATGTGATGGCATGAACATGGCATGAAAATTACTGAAATCTGGGACTTAGTCAATTTCGAAAAAAAAACAGGGAGCGTGATATAGCTAAGCAACACATGGGCGAAGGATAGAGGGCATCTCACCCATGGGCTTAGCCCATCTGGAAAGAGGCAAGGTGGGCTGGCGCTGCTGGGCCGGGGCCTGGCGCTGCTGGGCCGTGGCCCACGTGGCCCAGGTCGGGGGAGGGAGGGCGCCTGCCCGATCCCGACGAGCAGGAGGCCGACGGCGGCGAGGGAGCACCTCCGGTGAAGATCCGGCGAGGCGCGGGGTCGCCGGAGGATTGCGACGGTGGCGGGACGGCACCGCGGCCGGATCCGATGGCGGGCGAGGAGGCGGAGGAGGGCGGAAGGCCATGGCGGGCGAGGCTGGGCCGCGCCGGCGAGGAAGACCTCGGCACCGGTGGGGCAGTCGGGCGGCGCTGCGGAGGAGGTCATGGGCCGGGCGACGGCGGAGGCGGCTTGATGTCGCGAAAGGCGCAATGACGGGACCGAGGCCGGCGGGCGGCGTGGTCGGCGGCAGACGCCGGCGACGAGGGACGAGGCCGCGACCGCGGATCCATGCGGCGGCGGTGGAGAACGGCGGCGGGGACAGGTGGCGCTCGCGGATTGGCCGGGTGGCGGCGGGCGGACGCGTCCGGTCCAGATCGGACGTGTCCGGCGGCACGGAGAGGAGCGGGGCTAGGGTTAGGGGGAAATCATCCGCGAATTTGGAAGGGGAACACTTATTTATAGGTAGAGGGAGCTAGGAGAGTCCAAATGAGGTACGGTTTTCGGCCACGCGATCGTGATCGAACGACCGAGAGCATGGAGGGGAGTTAGATGGGTTTTGGGCCACTTTGGAAGGGGTGTTGGGCTGCAACTCAAAGAGGGCTTTTGCGGTTACCCGGTTAACCGTTGGAGTACCAAACGACCTCCAAATGGCACGAAACTTGACAGGCGGTCTACCGGTGCTATACCAAGGCCGCTTGGCAAACCTCAGGCCATTCCGAGAAAGTTTAATACCCGCACATGAAAAGAGAGAAGAGGGGACGCCGGGAGACATAGGAGTGCCGGATTGCAAAACGGACAACGGGGAAAATGCTCGGATGCATGAGACGAACACGTATGCAAAATGAGATGCACATGATGACATGATAAAATGCAGATGATGACATGGCAAAGTGCAACACGCAAGCAAATGACATGGCAAGGACGGCGAATAACTGGCGGATACCTGGCGCATCGAAACCGGGGCGTTACATATACTCTATCGGCCAACCCTAGTTTTTTCAATCATGCAACTAACTACGTGCAAGGGCTGATTCAAAGTAATTTATATACTTCAACTTCTTATGATATTAGTAACATGCACCATATATATCCCAACTCACCTGCATCGGCAACCCAGCAAATTCATATGCCGATGAGCAACATGATACGTTCAATTAATCAATTTGAAACACCCCAAGTTAGAATTTCCAATGCCATATAAGAAAGTGTTTCACCCTTTTATTCATCGGCAGCTAATGTGCAATATAGTAATCCAACCATGCCGATGAATGAGAGAATTGGCCATGCTACTAGTGGCTATTCGGCTAGTTACTCTCAACCGTCATATGCTACACCTCATTTTACTAATTCTTCGGCACCATACACAACTGTAGATGCTCATAATTCGGCTTCACACCTTCCTGGTTATAGCCGAATGAATGTAAGTTTTACAGGAGCGGTTGTGCCCAACATTGTAGAAGATGAGGTAGTGGTGGCTGCATTGAAGAGTTTAGCCCAAAATAAGAGAATTAGTGCTCTTTGCCTTGAACAACATGAAAAGGGCTATTTCGATTATGCCGCAATAAAAGCTAGAGTTTTGCAAGAAGATGAATCTTTGCCAATTGATAAAATTGGCGAGCAAAAGTATGGTCTTACAACAATGCATATGCCTTCACCTAGTACTACCTCATATTATACACCCCGTACACAATTGCAAAATTTCGGCAACACCCGTGTGTCATTGCCGAAAGAATTTAAAAGCATTGGGGGGCAATCATATCCGGAGTGGGCTGAAATTGAGAAAAGCTTAAAGCTAATTTTGCCGTTGTCGTAAACAAATAGAAAAAGAATTGGCTCAGATAAAAGAAGCATTGCCAATTGGTAGTATCAATAAAAAGAAGGATGATTCGGAACATGAAAGTTCTTCGGTTGAAAAAGCTGAATCAAGTAGTATATATTCTGAATCCATCAAATCCAACGAGGCAAGCATTATTGAGAAAGGGCATGGCAAGCATAGGAAAATAACGGTGCTTGATTTTTCTGAAGTTAATGGAACCTACTTCCTGCCCTATGAGTTCCGTGCCGTAGAAATTGACAAGCTTCAAGGACAAGAACAAGTAGCCGAACAAAGTTCGGCCGACAAAAATCTTCAAAGCAATGATGCATGGATTCAAGAAAAAGATGATGACAAGGTGTTGGGGAGCCATCCAAAGACGGAGCAAGATGTTCTTGAAATGGCACCACTATCATGCTCTCCCAACATATTTGAAGAGGTATGCATAGCGAGTAATTTACCTATTTTCAGATTTGGTCGCAACTTCATTATTGATGCATCTATAAGAAATATTCTCATAAGTAATTTTGAAAGACCAATGAAGAAGGGTAATTTACTTGTTAGCAATAAAATTGTTATGGCACATATCGGTCAACCCATTGTGCCATTTATAAAGACCGATAATGACTTATTGTTACAGCCAAAGCTTTTCCCGTTGCTTTCTCTAAAGTTCATATCTAGTTGGGTAGCTTTGCTTATTTCTTACTTGGATTACACTTGGTCTCAATTGAGACATGTATGTTCTAACTATTTTCGTTTCAGAAATTTAAAGCCAAGGTTAAAATCTTTTGGGAAAACCGATGCTAGTATAGTTTCTTATTTAAGGGCATCATAAAAAGAATGCAAAAGAGAATTCATAGCCGAATGGGAAGATGCCAAATCTGAACCATTTGTTTGCTTAACCCCAAAGCCGTTCTCACAACAAGATCGGCTAGAAAACAAAAGGTATACCTTCGATTCAAACATGTGTGATCAAATCTTTGATTTGTTGTTGAAAAATAATTACATTAGAATTCTTGATCACCATGTGAAGCCATCTATCCAAGGACGAATGTATTGTAAGTTGCATGATTCGTCCAAGCATAATTTTGAGGAGTGCCACATGTTTCGTCAAATAGTTAAATCGGCCATCGAAAAAGGACGATTGAAATTTGTTGAAACACCAAGAGATGACCACTCTATTACGATTTGTCATGATGGCAAAAAGTTTTTGCATCGGCTACTTCAAGCCGATCATCTAAAGAGAAGGTAAAAACCGCAGGTGATGGGATCAAGCTTTCAAGTAAAGAAGTAGTTGAAGAGAATTCCATCGAAGCTACAATGGAGACGCCAAGGACTGGGGGGCAGCAAGCAAATCCAATGATCGATGAAAGCAAACCAAAAGAAAACGAAGGCCAAAATAAGCGCAAGTGTAAGAGATCAAAAATCACCTTCGCTGAACTATTGGAAAAATATCAAAAGAAGAGTGAAGAGAAGATTGCTTATCGGCCAAATCATGCAAAGAAATCAAGATCACCCCAAGGCGCAAATATGAGGATCGGTATTGGCAAAGTGAGAATTTTAATGCAACATATTCATGTCCTTATTTTGGGCCACTAATGCCAATGCCGTGGATGCCTCCCTATGCTCATATAGATCCATATCCATCATGGGACAAGTATGATACAATGGCACATTCTCCATCTTATTTTAGATCATCTCACCAATATTTGGCAGCTCCAAGAAGATCAACATTTGAACAATCACGCACCAAAGACCGTTTCAATCATAAGGAATCGGTCCAGAGCTCAAGGAAGAAGAAAGAGGTGCTAAAGCAAGTTTACCGCGTGAAAAGAGATGGTCGTAAGTGTGCTACTTCAGATTTGATCTCAAATAACAAAGAGCCAATTAAAATGTTGACATTGGCTACAAAAGGCAAAGAAGTGAAACAATCAATTGATAAAAATCAGAGTGCCAAATCTGAAGAAAAGAAGTTGAGGGTGCACAAGGCCCAAAAAGAGTTGCCATTGGTTGAAACAAAATCACAGTCGAGGTGCTCACTCAGCTTATCATATTGGCAAAAGAAGGAATTACAAAATCTTAGTGCACAAGAGTTGAGAAAGAAGAACATGGCATGGGTTCCCAAGAAGATCAATCAAAACAAAAATGATGTGCATGCTTCTATTGCAACAAGTACAATAAAAGTGAAGAAGGAAAAGAATGAAAGCAACAAACAATTAAGCCAAAGGTGCGCATCAGAACATCAAAATCTTCGGTTAGCACATCATCCATTTTCTTCAGCCATGTCGTTGATGCCTTTGCCATGGAATTCATCCCTACGTATGATCAATTACCCTCCATGGATTTATTTTGATCCATGGATGCAACATGATTTTCTATATCACGAGAGGGTATTACCAAATCACTATACATTTGGTAGTTACATTTTTGTTGCTAAGACAAAGGGGTCGAAATATTTTATTGCTATTTCATTTATTTATTTCGGCTATACATACTCTGGTGGGTGAATTCTACATAGACCTCATGGTAATGGCCGATATTTATCTATCGCCTTAAGAATATGTCAAAGCATGGCCGGTGTAGTATCCTAACATCCTCCTTAGTTCAATTGGAGATCAAAGTAAGGTGCATGTTCATATGGCCACAGTGTCAGTGTTGTTCATATATCTCCATATGGTGTTATTTTGTGAAGCCTCATGCCACTTAGAATATTTTTGCACAAAAATATTAAATTTATTCGGTTCGCAGATTTTGATTACTATAGGTGCTATACAGATTGAGGCTTTTAGTGTTTCGTTATAAGTAGTGCAACAAATATCCAAGGGTTATCAATATTTTGACGAATCACTTATAGTTTATCTTAAGGTATGTCTAGATGCAAAATTTACCTTGGGTTGCTATAAAATTATTCATATTTCTAGACATGACAATTTGAAAGAGTTGGCACAGCAAGCATCCGGTTACTATGTTAATCATGGTGTGTTGCATTTCTATCAATAGCCGATGCTTAGTCTTGTCAGAATAGGTAAGGCCGAACCGAAGTCCACCGCTTCGGCCACTAACGATTTTTCTTATGCAGGCGAAAATAAGGATTGGAGAAAGTTTATTGTTGATTATCTGCAAAATCCTAGCAAAAGGGTGAATAATATGGTTTTGAGGATGACCTTGAGATACATATCTATGGGACTTTGTCATCGGATTGTTAAGGAAGTTGAGAAAGTTTCACCCAAGCTTGCGTCAAAATATTCACACAAGCAATGGCCGATATAAACTTATTGTCCTAAGAATATGCCAAAATGGCCAATGGAGTGTTGACATCGTCCTTAGAGTAAGCTATGTGCAAGTTATTTTTCGGCACACAGGCTTTGCGAAAAACAAGGGGGCATGTGTTGACACCAGATTTTGGCACCGTCAAGAACTTATTTAAGACGACCTCAAATGGAGAAGTGTTCTACATGAAAGAGTTCTGTATTATTGATATGAACATCTTTAAAGTTTGGGTCATTGCCATATGATTTCATCTCGAAGGCCGAAACTATGATCAAAGTACTAAGATCTTATATTCAGAGTACAGTTTGGCCGATTAAGCCCTGAAGATGACCTCAAATGGAAACATTATCTACACGGCTTGTCTTCGTCCTGTCGAAACGATCGATTTTGATATAAAACTCGTCCCAATCCGAGTTTGTATGCAAAAGTTAGAGCCATTGGAATACAGCCCTATCAGGAGGCAAAAACTAGTGCACCCCACCACACACCCTGTCTGATGGGTAGCGCGAATAATAGGCTGTTTTGCGCGACCGATCTGACCCTCAAGATTACCTCTGATAAAAAAACGTTCAACACGAAAGTTGTTCATATCATTGAAACGGTCAAGATTTATTTTAGGCTCGTCTTCATCCGAGATCGTTTACCACCTCAAACATTACTCGCAAGGTGCAGCCAGTTTAATCCGAACAGTTTTGAAAAGTTCGGACAAAACCAATCCGAATTTGACTAGGGTTTTGGACGTGAATCCAAGCCTTTTCCTTGCACGGAAAGTCCAGCAGCCTCTTATATACCTAAGGGGTGACGGCCGATTGAACAACACACAATCGATCAAATCATCTACCACTTTTTATCTTTTATCTTTTCTCCTTAACCCTAGTTCTTCTTCTTCTTCCTTGTTCTTCGTCTATTCTTCTTGTTGCAGGGCGGCAATCCTCGAGGCCCTAGGGGCGACCAGGTCGACCTAGGGCAGCCCATAGCCGCCGCGCGCCCAGACGGGGTCCCTCCCGGGCGCGTGGGGTTTCGGGTCCTCAAAAGCACCCGTCGGATTGCCTGCGTACCGCGCTTCCGGCCGGGTCTCCTTCGACGTGAGCTGCGGTGCATCACCCTCGGTGTTGGAGGTACACAGTGACATGTTCATGGGTGAACAATCAGATGGAAAGGCACGGGCGTCAATCCCACAAATGCACAGTTTGGCATTACCCACAATCCCGCTCGTTTCTTTAATTGCGAAAACCTAGCGGAGAGGGGTTAGATATGAACACTCACTGTTTACTCGGTGAGGCACGGAATGGCTTGTTCGAGAGACGCCACTGTGGTATAATCTTTGCACGGTCGTCGGTTCCAGGAAGCCACGACGTTGTATTGTGAAGAGTCACGTTATTATTTGCAAGGGCAGGCACAACCGTGCAGCTCAGAGAGCCATGGTGCAGAGTAACATTCTTTCGTTTATTGCGGAAACCCAACGGATCGACTGGCGTCTCCTCGTATTCGGGTGTGAACGCCACGTGGCGCCCTCCGGAAACCCAATGGTCCGACGGGCGTCTCCTCCGGTGGCGCCGCTCTGGCTCGTCGTTCGTGGTGATCCTCCGGCTATTTAAGGCGGACAGACGGAGTCTCGAAACCCTAGCCACATCCTACTCCTCCCTTTGTTCGCCGCCAGGTCTTCCATTTCTCTTGCTCCTCTCTATCCTTTGACCATCTCCGCCATGGCTGGGTAGAAGAAGACTTCCCGCGACCGCCATGCCCTGTCACGGGAGGAGATCCCGGCCGGTGAGGGTTCCTCGTTTGTAAGTTCACCCTGTTTCTGGTTTTCCTTCATTTGTTTTTTCTTTGTTTCTCCTACTTGGTTTAGTTTGTGAAACATGAATTATTGTGGTTAGCTGATTCCTAATTTGATGCGGGTGTGTCTTGCTGACACTGATTTACAGTTAATAGGAGCTAGGGTTAGGCTGTGTCATGGTCTTCAACAGAAGTCCCCTGCTGTAGAATTGGGGAGCAGTTGTGGCTCGAGAAAGAAGAAGGGAATTGTGAGCGGGAAGCGACGGAAAGTGCTAAGAGGTCCCGTGGCGATGGGGAGGCCTTGCGGGCTGGCTTCACTTCAAGCAAGCTAACTCGTCTTGGAGGCGAACAAACTGTTAGCTCCATGTTAACTACTCTCAATAACCTGCTCCATCAGATGAATGCCTTGGTTTCAATTCCAAAGGTTGAAAACACTTACGAGCAGCTGATGGAGATCATCTATGGGTGGCAAAAGCTCTTCGAGAAAACAAGATCAGATTTGGAGAAGGCGAACGCCACTATCGTAGAAATTATGGTTGAGAAGGAAAATCTCCTTAAGGAACACGTACGGTTGTTGGAGGAATCAGGGGCAGCTGTTAAGCAACGTTGCGAGTATATGAATTAGCTGATTGATGAACTGCGCGGGGAGTAAACCAGCAAGAAGTTCGGTGGGGAATAAGTATACAGCAGCGTGCCTGGCTGTTGTGTGCATCTGATGTTGTTAAGCAGTGGATTGGAGTTTCTTATTTTGTCTTGTGAAATTTCTTTGTCAGTGTACTTTTTTAAGAAGATATATTTTGGTTTCCAGTATCTTTGTAATTAGGCGTTGTTACTTATGAAGAACGGGACCTGAAGTCTCTGCACCCACGGTCCTGGACCAAGTATGACATGTACGTTCGTGGCTTTTCTGTGTTGCAGTGTTTCGGGTCACAGGTACGGGCTTGCAAAGTCATGGTGTGGTTTTATATAGAGTCACGTTGGCTAACTGTTTACTTTGTGAGGCACGGGATGGCCGATTCGAGAGTCGCGTGTTTTTAAAAGCCACGGTTCTGTACTGAGTTGCGTCGCGCTTCATTTATTAGAGGCACAAGTGAATACAGCCACGGTTTTGTATCAGGTAGCAATGTGACTTGTGCATTGACGATGGCGTGGACGCCATGTTCATATTTACACCGACAGAGGCACCGTCAGGTTCGTTCTTTAAATGGGGAGACCCAGCAGAATTGGGTCAGATGTGAACACCAACTGTTTACTCTGTGAGGCACTGAATGGCCTATTCGATATCAAAATGATTCTGTTGACTCGCAGAGCACGGACCTGAATGCCATGGGCGCATGGTTTGCAGAGTCACGTTCGTATGTTTATTGTGGAAACAAAGCATAATGGATTTAGATCTTAACGCTAACTATTTACTTTGTGTGGGAAGGGATGGACGATTTGAGAGTCGTGGTGTTTAAAAGCGTAAGTTCCTTGTTTTTAAAAGCCACAGTTTTGTACTGAGTTACGTCGCGCTTTATTTATTAGAGGCACGGAGTCAAGTGAATACAACCACGGTTCTGTACCAGGTAGCAATATGACTTGTGTACCGATGATGGCGTGGACGTTCGTGGCAGTGTTAAGGGTCACATGCACGGGCGTGAAGCGCTAAATGGCATGGCTGCCGTATAATATAGAGTCACGCTCCCTGGTGTTTGTGTTCCGAATGATTCCGTCGACTCGATCAGACGGAGAGGCACGGGCGTTCAGCCCACAAAGGCACCGTCAGGGTTCGTCCCTTGGTTGTTAGGCGCACAGACGCATGGATGTAGAAGGTACGTTTTTCAAGAAAAGAACGCACATCACGATGCCACGTTTTTCTAGCAAAACACGAACCTGAAGTTCGTATTGCCACATTTCTGTACTAGGTAGCGTCATGACTTTACTCATAAACACGTGGACTTTCGTGCCTCTCTGCAATATTTCGGGTCACAGGCACTGTCATGCGGCCCACAAAGGCATGGTGTTGTGTTATACAGAGTCACACTCGCCCGTGTTTCTGTTTCGAATGCTTCTGTTAACTCGTTCAAACGGAGAGGCACGGCCGGTCAGCTTCAACAGTGAACACCCACTGCTCACTGTTTCAACAAAAACACGGGCGAGGGTGACTCTGTATACTCTGTGAGGCACAGTGAGTGGAGAGGCATAGGCATGGTGTGGTATTATGTAGAGTCACGCTCGTCTGTGTTTGGTTTCAGAATAATTCCGTCGACTCGATCAGATGGAGAGGCATGCGCGTTAATCGCAGAAAGGCACAGTTTGGTTCAAAGTCATGGTGAACACCCACTGTTTACTCTGTGAGGCACGGAATGGCCTATTCGAGAGACGCTGGTGTTGTATATTCTTCGCACGGTCATGGGTCCGAGGAAGGCACGACATGGTATCCTATATTTGTGTTCGAAATGATTCTGTTGACTCGTTCAGAAGAAGAGGCACGGACATGAATGCCATCAGGGCATGGTTGGGTCTGTCGGAGCATCACATTTCGTACGTTTAATATGGAAACAAAGCGGAATGGGTTTAGATGTTGACGCTAAAAGTTTACTTTGCAAGTGGCCGGTTCGATAGTCGAGGTATTTAAAAGCGTAAGCTCCTTGTTTTTAAAAGCCACGGCTTTGTGCTCAATTGCATTGCGCTTCATTTATTAGAGGCACGGATATCAAGTGAATACAGCCACAGTTCTGTACCAGGCAGTGACATGACTTGTGCACTGACGATGGCGTGGACGTTCGTGGCAGTGTTAAGGGTCACACGCACGAGCGTGAGGCGCTAAAAGGCATGCTGCCGTATAATATAGAGTCACGCCTCGTGTGTTTGTGTTCCGAATAATTCCGTTGACTCTATCAGACGGAGAGGCATGGGCATTAAGCCCACAAAGGCACCGTCAGGGTTCGTCCCTTGGTTGTTAGGCGCATAGACACGTGGATGTAGAAGGTACGTTTTTCAAGCAAAGAACGCACATCACGATGCCACTTTTTCAAGCAAAAGACGGACCTGAAGTTCGTATTGCCACATTTTTGCACTAGGTAGCGTCATGACTTGTACTCATAAACGCGTGGACTTTCGCGCCTCTCTGCAATATTTCGGGTCACGGGCACTATCGTGCGGCCCACAAAGGCATGGAGCTGTGTTATATAGAGTCACACTCGCCTGTGTTTGTGTTTCGAAAGCTTCTGTCGACTCGTTCAGATGGAGAGGCACGGCTGGTCAGCTTCAATAGTGAACACCCACTGTTCACTGTTTCGACAGAAACACGGGCGAGTGTGACTATGTATACTTTGTGAGGCACAGTGAGTGGAGAGGCATAGGCATGGTGTGGTATTATGTAGAGTCATGCTCGTCTGTGTTTGGTTTCAGAATAATTCCGTTGACTCGATCAGATGGAGAGGCACGGGCATTAATCACAGAGAGGCACACTTTGGTTCGAAGTCATGGTGAACACCCATTGTTTACTCTGTGAGGCACGGAATGGCCTATTCGAGAGACGCTGGTGTTGTATATTCTTCGCACGGTCATGGGTCCGAGGAAGGCACGGCATGGTATCCTGTATTTGTGTTTGAAATGATTTCTTTGACTTGTTCAGAAGAAGAGGCACGAACATGAATGCCATGAGGGTATGGTTGGGTCTGTCGGAGCGTCACGTTTCATACGTTTATTATGGAAACAAAGTGGAATGGGTTTAGATGTTAATGCTAAAAGTTTACTTTGCGAGTGGTCGGTTCAACAGTCGAGGTGTTTAAAAGCGTAAGCTCCTTGTTTTTAAAAGCCACGGCTTTGTGCTGAGTTGTGTGGCGCTTCTTTTATTAGAAGCATGGGCGTGAAGTGAATACAGCCACGGTTCTGTACCAGGCAGCGACATGACTTGTGCACTAACGATGGTGTGGATGTTCGTGGCAGTGTTAAGGGTCACAGAGACGAGCGTGAGGCGCTAAAAGGCATGCTTCCGTATAATATAGAGTCACACTCCCGTGTGTTTGTGTTCCGAATAATTCCGTCGACTCGATCAGATAGAGAGGCACGGGCATTCAGCCAACAAAGGCACTGTCAGGGTTCGTCCCTTGGTTGTTAGGCGCACAGACGCGTGGATGTAGAAGGCTCGTTTTTCAAGCAAAGAACGCACATCACGATGCCACATTTTTCAAGCAAAACACGGACCTGAAGTCCGTATAGCCACGGTTCTGTACTAAGTAGCGTCATGACTTGTACTCATAAATGCGTGGACTTTCGTGCCTCTTGGCAATATTTCGAGTCACAGGCACTGGCATGCGTCCCACAAAGGCATGGTGCTATTTTATACAGAGTCACACTCGCCCGTGTTTTAGTTTCGAATGCTTCTGTCAACTCGTTCAGACGGAGAGGCACGGCCGGTCAGCTATAACAGTGAACACCCATTGTTCACTGTTTCACCAGAAACACGGGCGAGTGTGACTCTGTATACTCTGTGAGGCATAGGCATGGTGTGGTATTATGTAGAGTCACGCTCGTCTATGTTTGGTTTCAAAATAATTCCGCCGACTCGATCCGATGGAGAGGCATGGGCGTTAATCGCAGAAAGGCACAGTTTGGTTCGAAGTCATGGTGAACACCCAGTGTTTACTCTGCGAGGCACAGAATGGCCTATTCGAGAGACGTTGGTGTTGTATATTCTTCGCACGGTCATGGGTCCGAGGAAGGCACTGCATGGTATCCTGTATTTGTGTTCAAAATGATTCCGTTGACTCATTCAGAAGAAGAGGCACGTACATGAATGCCATGAGGGCATGGTTGGGTCCGTCGGAGCGTCACGTTTCGTACGTTTATTATGGACACAAAGCGGAATGGGTTTAGATGTTAACGCTAAAAGTTTACTTTGCGAGTGGCCGGTTCAACAGTCGAGGTGTTTAAAAGCGTAAGCTCCTTGTTTTTAAAAGCCACGGCTCTGTGCTGAGTTGTGCGACGCTTCTTTTATTAGAAGCACGGGCGTGAAGTGAATACAACCACGGTTCTGTACCAAGCAACGACATGACTTGTGCACTGACGATGGCGTGGATGTTCGTGGTAGTGTTAAGGGTCACAGAAATGGGCGTGAGGCGCTAAAAGGCATGCTGCCGTATAATATAGTCACGCTCCCGTGTGTTTGTGTTCCGAATAATTCCGTCGACTCGATCAGACGGAGAGGCACGGGCGTTCAGCCCACAAAGGCACCGTCAGGGTTCGTTCCTTGCTTGTTAGGCGCACAGATGCGTGGATGTAGAAGGCACGTTTTTCAAGCAAAGAACACACATCATGATGGCACATTTTTCAAGCAAAACATGGACCTAAAGTCCGTATAGCCACGGTTCTGTACTAAGTAGCGTCATGACTTGTACTCATAAACGCGTGGACTTTCATGCCTCTTGGCAATATTTCGGGTCACAGGCACTAGCGTGCGTCCCACAAAGGCATGGTGCTGTTTTATACAGAGGCACACTCGCCCGTGTTTCTGTTTCTAATGCTTCTGTCGACTCGTTCAGACGGAGAGGCACGGCCTGTCAGCCGACAGAGGCATAGGGTTGCATTACGCACAGTCAGAGTCACATTACCATGGTTGTATGCTTTTGGTATTTCAAAATGATTGCACTCACTCATTATGTTGGAGAGGAATGGACGTGAATCCGGCGGAGGCAAGTCTTCTTATTAGCCAGAGTCACGTTCGTTTCTTTAGTTGGGGTAACCCAGCGGAATGGGTTCAGATGCGAACACTCACTGTTGAAGCTGTTTTTGAAAGCTTCTTTCCTTTTTTTCAAAAGCACAGTCACGGTTCTTTGTTGTTGTTTCAAGTAGTACTCGATAAAGGCACTGACTCGATTTGATGGAGAGTCATATGCATGGTGTGGTATTATATAGAGTCACGCTCGTCTGTGTTTATGTTCAGAATAATTCCGTCGACTAGACCAGATTGAGAGGCACGGGCGTTATTTCGTTTGTTGGTACATGTAGATGAGTAGGCTAGTGTCATGGAGCACACGGTTGTGCTTCCACCAGAGGCACTTCGTTCGCCCGCGGGGAGCACGTTTTTGTGAACCGTGCATAGTTTTGGTTCAAATGATTCCGCTTACTCGTTCACTTAGATACGCACGGGCGTCGAGTCTATTGAGGCACATTTTTCCATTAGGCTGAGTCACGTTAGGCACGCAGTCGCGTCGATGTGGAAGGCACGTTTTTGAAGCAAAGAACGCACGTCACGGTGCCAAAACATGAAGGTGAAAGCATGGCAGATTCGAGAGACACGAATATGAAAAACACGGAACTAAAGTCCATGTATTCTCGGTTCTGTAGTAAGTAGGGTCATGATTTTTACTCTTAAACTCCTGGACTTTCGTGGCTCTCTGTGTTGCAATATTTCGGGTCACAGGCACGGGCGTGAAGCCCACAAAGGCATGGTATGGAATTACAAAGAAATGGCCTATTCGAGAGACGCTGGTGTGGTATATTCTTCGCACGGTCATGGGTCCTAGGAAGGCACGGCGTGGCATTGTGTAGAGTGACGTTAGTTTGTCTTGGTGTTCCAAATGATTCTGTTGAATCATTCGCATTGAAAGGCACAACTATGAAGCCAGGACAGGCACGGTTATGCATTACCCAGTGTCACATTCGTGTGTTGATTGCAGAAACCCCACCATTCGACGGGTGTCGTGTGAACGCCGGGTGGACGCCACTCCGGAAACCCAAGGGTCCGACGGGCGTTTCCTCCGGTGACGCCGCTTGGAGGAGGTGGAGGTATTTAGTAGAGTGAACGCCACGTGTCAATGTTGCGGAATCCGAAAGGACCGACGGCCGTCTCATCTGTTGGCGAAGTGAAAGCCATGTGTCACCGTTCCGGCTCCTCGCCCGAGGTCAAGGAGCAGTTATTTAAGCCGAGCGGCGTCCGCCACCACTAGACATCATCCTGCTTATCCCTCTTTCGCCGGGAATCCTAGGAAATCATCCATCTTCCTCTTTTCGTTTGTGATGTTCCCCGCCATGGTTCGGCACAAGATAACTACTTACACGATGCTTACTCCCGAGTGCCGCTTTCAGTTGCAGGAGGACATCCGTTTGAGGCGCGCCGCTCGGGTCGCAGTGGGCATGTCTCTGGACTCACCAGGGCTGGAGGATATTAGGGAGGTGGAGGAAGTGGAGGAGGGTGCGTCGGAGCTCATGCAGGGAGTTGATCCAGTGGGGGGAGATGTCATGGAGGAAGAGGAGGGGGTGATCCAGTGGGGGGAGATCTGATGGAGGAAGAGGAGGTGGGTGACGAGGATGACGAGGACGACGAGGAAGGCGTGGACGAGGATGACGAGGACGACAAGGAAGGCATGGACGAGGATCACGAGGACGATGAGGAAGGCGTGGATGAGGATGAGGAGGAGGATGAGGAAGGCGTGCACGAGGATGACAAGGACGACGAGGAAGGCATGGACGAGGATGAGGAGGACGACGAGGAAGGCGTGGACGACGATAAAGGCGTGGACGAGGATGACGAGGACGATGAGGAAGGCGTGGACGAGGATGACGAGGACGACAAGGAAGGCATGGACGAGGAAGACGAGGACGACGAGGAATGCGTGGACGAGGAAGACGAGGCGGAGTTCTATCTTGGTGAGTCGGCCTTGATGGCGGAGCAGACCGCTATCCTGGAGTCCATTCAAGATGAGGCGTATGTGGAGTCCAACCGGCGCTTCCTCCGGGAAGAACAGGCGAAGACCGATGTTCTCTTCGACGAGCTGGATGCAGAGCAGGAGGTGGAGGCCAACGACGTCGATGTCAGAATGGAGATAGTGGACATCTCCGACGGCGGGGAGTAGTGTAGTTTTGTTGGTAGATGTTTGCTTTTCCATGGTTTTTATGCTTTCCATGTAAAGTAATCGTCGATGTCAGAATGGAGACAGTTTCGTTTCCATGTCAAGCAATCGTGTTTTGTTCTTAAGTAGTAATACTACCCCGTCCCAAAATAAATGTGTTAACTTTGAAGTAACTTCGTACCACACAGTACAATTCACATTGTACTGGTTAGTACAAGGTTGAGCCAATTAATTTGTGATGGAAGGTGTATGTTTTATTACAAATTGCAGTTTCCAGTACCATATTTGGGTCGGAAGGCGTATGTTTTATTACACTGTATTGTTTTATTATAGATTCTAGTTTCAAGTATACAAAATAAACGTCTCAACTGGGGCACATATTTTATTCTAGAGATTTCAGTGTGGTTAGATTTGAATATGGTTTCAACATGGTTAGATTCTAGAAAGGCATTCAACAACATGCGCAAAAAAGCCATAGATGTGCTTCTGAGAAGCACCGTCTTGCATGGTTTTGCCGCAAGATGGGATTCGACATTTATGCAGGACATTCCGGGTTTTATAAGTGTAGAAAGAATTGTTTTTCACTTATATGATGTGTGGCAGAGGCACGGCTATTACTTTTGTGAGGGGCATGAATGTGCCAACGGAACGGGGACGATCACGTATGAAATAGGTGCAAGGTGGTCCCTAATGTCTCCTTAATGTATCATCTATACACTTCACTGTTACAAGCACGATCATCGTTCTTGTTGAGGCACGGAGGTGAAGGATGGAGCCTTTGCCTCAGTGATAGTCACGTCCCATGTTAAGAAGGAAGCAAATCTTCAGATCCGATACATCGGAAGCTGGCCGTAAGGCACGCTCCTGCCTCTGCGTTTTCGATGACATCACGTTTAGTGCCAGTGGGGTGGATGTAATGCTCGGTTTGCTGATGTTTTTGTTGTCAGCAACTTTCTTAACATGTTACGCACGACAGAGGTACGGTTTTACCCGACGTAGAGGCACGCATGTAACGAACTGGAGGCACGGACGTGATTCTAATGGAGGTACGAACACAAAGGATCGTGATGCAAGCATGTGAAGGTGTGCCTCTACTTTAAAGAAGCTTTCATTCACACGTTTTCATTGCGGGGGGCATGGACTATGAGCTCCATGTGTTTTCGAAGGCATCAGACCTCGTTAATGAACTTATCAAAGAGAAGGTGAATCTTTTGGTTGACGTCTAGAATGTTGCGTAAAACGACTTGAAGCCAAGTTACGCACGGTCCCCTTGGTATCAGAGGCACATAGGCACATAAGTGCCTATGTGCTGCACTGGAAATAAACTTGTGCAAAAGACATGTAAACTGCAAGCAAACTATAAGGTTAACTACAACACAAGCAAACCAAAATTTATAACAAGAAAACGGCGGTCTTGAGAGAAAGCAAATCTAATGAGAAATAAAGAATGGCGTGAGCAATGTTCTAGATACTTTTGTTGGCCGGGACCACCTGCTTCAGTAGTCGTAGTCGCCACAGGACCTAGCGCGTTTCCTGGTCTGCTCCTTATCGAGTTTTGCCTGGCAAAGCCCTTCCTGGATGATGTTGAGGCGGCTCCATATCTCGTACGCAGCGTAAGCATCCTTTGCCACGTACCGATGTGCCTCATGGACAGGGGCATGCGCGCCGAGCGCTGCTGCTCTACGTTGATGAGCTCTACGTCGTGGACAAGGATGCCTGAGGCGTCCCCAAGGGAGTCCAGAGGCTTGGTAGCTGTAGGCACCCTCCATTCTTTCTGGATGTCGACAAAGTGGGCGATCTCCAATCCGACGCGGCCGAGCATCTCTATGTCACCGTTGATGGAGAAGCCAACAAACATGTACCTGGGGTCGGCGAGGAAGTTGTCGAACCTGGTGCAGTTCTTGTCGGCGGCGCTCAGTTGAAAGAGCATCACCGGATGATCCTTGCCGGCGGAGAGCTGGACGAGGGCTGGTTTCTGATCTTTGCCAACGTTGTTGGTGTACTCCACATCAACTCCGAGTATCTTGTGGCGCTCGAATTCGAGGTGTCGCTCATACTGCTCGATGATGGTGGCTGCCTTGTGCAACTCGTTGTTGTGGATCACTCGCAACTTGGTGTTGCCGTGGGCCTGCACCTCGAATTCCTTGGTGAATCCCATGGCCTGGACCAGTTCATCCTCCTGCAACCTGGTATTTCATGGGGAACAGTGAGTGGGAGCGCAATGGTGATTTCTGTTGTTTGTGGGAGACAAGTCCGCAGCGGAAGTCTAAATTTAAGGGCGGGGAAGCAGCAAAGGAGTGCATGATCTCACTGTCGATGCGGTTGTACACATCGTGGGTTTTGAATCGTGGTTTTTCTTTATGAAAAATAAAAATAAAATCAGCAGTTATGTTTTTAACAACCGTCGTATCTTCAGCAAGGCACGGAGATGATCGTTGTCTTGCGTTGTTTGCTGTCAAATGTTAACTTTTACAAGTTTGCCATGTCCACAGCGAATTCCAATGCTTACAAGGTTACGTGAGTTTATTCGTATGCAACGGCTTTCCATATTCCAAGTAAGCAGAAGGCACCGGAGTGCGGGGCAACTAGAGTGGATGATGCTTTCAAGCGAGATGTCTGATATACCAACATCCACAAGTGAAAGTCTCTTGAGCAGTGGTAGTTTAAGAGCCTGAACATAACTGTTTGTTATTTGGCAAAGAGTAAAGGTGGCGGTGTGTAGGGAGGATGCAAAGCGAGAGAAGGACGCCGGTGCAAAAGGCGCAGATGATGGTTGTGTGACTGGTCGTACGACACACTCTCTCACGAAATCTGGGAACATGTAATAGAACTTGAGCACCTGGAGATTGTTCAGTTTGGATGATTTCAGCCAGGCGTTGACGGCGGAGGGTCTGGACTGGAGGTAGCACACCGGTATGCAGAGACGGTGAACTACGCCCCCATGGGCAGAGAGGATGGCTTCCGGAAGGGTCGATTGCCGCTGCAGACGGTAAGGGCACCGAAGTTCGGCGTTTTCACGGGCGAGCTCCCAGGTAGGAGGCGCCATGGAGATTTTCTCGATATGAACTGTTTCTAGAGGCTTAAAAAGACGAGCAGCAGGGATCTCACGACAGTCGAGATTCAGAGGAGCGGTGGGCCATAAAGGACGCCATCGACGAGCGAGGATGCGAGTACGGATGCTATCCCTGATGGGGAGACGAGAGATGATCTCCCCTAGGATGACGTCTGGGATATCGCTGATGCGGTCGGGACGAGTTTTTTTTCCCGTGCTCCTCAGATCCGGTGGGCAGACCCTCACCGGTCCCCGCCGGTACCGCCAAACACCCAGCGGAATGCATCGTTGGTGGCACGAGCCTTGCCCTCTTGGTACGAGAAGCATCAGACTCCATCTAGGAGCGACGGGTGCGGTGGATCTGGAAAGACTGTTTGGAGGACGAAGGTGTTGCAAAACACCATTTATCAGAAAAAAGTAGTATTTTTTAAGTGATGTTGCTGCGTGAACAGTGACATCGGACAGTGGCAACAAGTCGGACTCCATGCCTCCACTTGATTGACGCACATGCCTCTCCGAGCAGCGTGACACTACAAACATACTGAACACGGACGCACGATCGCAGCTCTTCTTTTTGACACGGGACGCACAACCGCAAGTCTTCTTCCTAATATGGCACCGTGCCTCAGCTTTCTCGACCAACGTGCCTATCTGAGGACACGACTCAGCTGAAATAATGACAACCGGGAGGGACGACCGTACCCTCTTATGCTACATGACAGTGCCTTCACTAACTTCACGGTTGTGCCTCTCTTACTGCACAAAGTCAGCTAAGTTAATCAAAGCACAGAGGCATGACCATGAGTCTTCTTAACATAGGACTGAACCTGCACTAGGTTCAAGTGCCTCTCTGAGAAAACATGTCGAACCAAGAGACACACCCACAACAACAACAACAACAACAACAACAACAACCAGAACAACAATAACAGCGACAACAACCATGTTTAGGATCGCATCTGCTTTCAGTACCATAGTCTGAATAAGAATTTCAACTGATAAGTTCTATTAGGTATGTACTACGAGGATTTCAACTGCACTCATACTTTGAAATAACACAAGTACGATACTTAACTTAATACCATAGTAGTTCAAATTTATGTGGTCTAAAGACCGGTGATCACAAGTGAGAGCGAGTCCTCCCCGCGCACAGTGTGCCACTCGATACTCATGAGTATAACGCAATCAACTGTCAGCCTGGCTGCATTTGCAAAAGAAGAAATCCCGGTGATCGCCATCCTTCCATCTTTGTGTATACAGTAGGTGCTAGGCAAATCAATGCTGCTGAAAATTTGAACAAGCCTGATGCTGCCCTTGAGAGGCAAATATCCAAGCTTCATCCTAAGATCATTGATAACAATAGCTGGGATTTTTTGTACAATAACAAATTATTCTGGCATTAGATTACGAAGAAACGCATGTTGACTGTGGTTTAGAGAAAGAAACAACGATGTACCAAACGGTCTGTGTGAACGTTGGTGAAACATAGACGGTGCACAAAGGTAATGGCAGGGATGTGTTTAGCATTTAGGACTAGTTTAATCATGCAAGCCATGTCGATATAGGAAAGTTTTATGCCCCGGGTGTAGACTGTCTCGTCTATGTAGCTCCTTTTCGATAAACTGAGGCCTTCGAGGGCTAAATAAATACAACCATGTATTAGCCACCATGTGTGAAGCAATGAATAGAGCAGTTAAAACTAAAATAAACGAATGTTGGCTTTTAAAAGGGAAATTACAGTTTTAAACTACATTGTGAGTACAAAGAAAGATTTAATACATTATATCACATAGATTAAGCACATAGATATCAACGGCATGCCACAGTAAAATTATAATAGATAAATGTTAAACCAAAACAAATATTGATAAGCGACCAGAATGTACCAACAGAAGGTTTGTAAAACGCTTTGTGACCTCCTCGAGATTCACTCAACATCAAGTCAATCGGAAAGAAGAAATCTTCTGCTTGCAAATCCAATTTTATAATATCACCATAAAACAGATAATAGTCACGTATCAATTTTTCCCATCCAGGTCCATGAAAGTTAGTCATGTGGTTGCAATCTGTAAACTTAATCTTGTAAGACAATTCCTCAGTAGTGCTGAACACAAGGTCAAAATCTTCGTCTTCAAAACCATCCTCGAAAGCTTCATCTTTCCATAAAGAGATCAAAGAAAGGACCTGGTTCTGGTAGTAGCATGGGACATACTACATAAAAGTAAAATTAAGACAAAGGTAAATAAATGTTTTACTGATTTTCAGAAGAAAAAAATGCATGAAAGTGTTTTTTTCCTTGAAATTTCCTGGCTTTCAGGCACGGGCACATGCACCATCTATGACATTTAATTAAACCTATACAACACAATTGAACTTCTAATTACATTATATCAAGGCCTATAAAATAAAAACAAGCATGCGCAGTATAGTTCGCTCCGAAGGAATACGTGTGGTTGCTGACTGTGGAATAGAGATAACTTACCAGGCAGAACTCATAAGAACGAGGCAAAGACACAATCAAGAAAGATTGAGCAACATCAGATTCAACACCGGGACAGTTGAGGTTCCTGCAAACATCACATGCCCTCTTTGTCTGCGAGATGTAACAATATATAAGACTCAGGTTCATTAATTATAAATTGTTTCAACACTCCGCTAATGGCACAAAGAATTAAAGGACTGTATATCACTGATACACGCTTGTTTCAACGAGTAAGATAGAGCGGAACGAATGCTGCTACGGTGATATCCCTTGATGTTAGTGTCTCTGTAAAAAAAATGAAAAAACACACACAGACCTCCTCAAATCTACAAGCTTGCAGCGAACTAACTGAAAAAAAATCAACTGTTGCCCTCCAAGATTATTCCCCTATAGAACCTCTTAAAAGAGGTAAGATATTAACACAAAAACTAAGATTAAAAGGGTAACATAAAACAAGAATCCATCTAAAAAAAGTGCGCAACGCGTAAGTATTAAGCAGAGGGGAAAAACTTACTGTATTTCAGAGCAAGTGGGCAAATCGTAGATCCATCTATGTGGACTGTAGAGTGAGGAAGACGAAGCAAGAAAGACGGAAGGAACCAGAGAAGATGGGGAGCAGAAGAGCAAGTGACTCGAGAGGGAAGACGAACAAAACGATGTATTTATGGAGTAATTATGGAGAGGGAGGTAATTTTTTGTACTCGCTCACCAAAGCTGAAACTAGTACTGACAATAGTAAATGGCTCCTTGCCATCCCAGCGCAAAAAAAGGGACGGGGGAGGTGGGTGGTGGTTGGTGGGTCTGGCGAGTAGGTGGAGTATTTGGTCGAGCCGGAACTAGTATTGTGAAGTCCTCTCGCTCTCTCATTGTATCTCTTCCCCCCCCTCTCTCTACCTCTCTCTCTCCTCTCGAATTCGACGCCGCCTACGGCATCGCATCTGCTCACATCCTCTAGGCCATGTCGACACAAAAGTTCGGACAAGAGGGGAGGAAGGAAGGCTTGAACTTCCTTGAGCTAGATTTTGATTTCTATGTAGGTGATTTCCTGCTACATGCGGAGCGTTGAATTGGGGTTTATTTTCCAAACAAAAGATCTGAGCTATAAACATTCATGTGTCCTTGTAGGAGAACCCTGATACCATCCAGGACCATGATTTCTGTGGCAAAGAGCTCGACCGTCCTCTCTACTGCGTTCTCCACGATACCAAGCCTATCAAGTGTGTGGCTTTTGAAGGAAGTGACACGGGGAGGAGGTTCTACGGCTGTGCTCTAAAAGTTAGTCACTTTCGAGAATCCGAGCTACTTTCTTATTGAATCAAACTGTTTGGATATAGGACTTTTAGTCTGCCAAAGAAGACTTATTTCTTCTTGTGTTTTCTGATTGATTGTAGAAAACATTGTGTAGTCCTTTTACTTTACATAAAAGGGTAAAGGTCACTACTTATTTTACATCACTGAAACAAAAGAAGTGATCTAGACACTCTCATGTTTGTTTACAAATGGGACTTCTATTTAATGGTCAGTATATTCTTCAAATAAAATCTCTAAATAACTTGACTGCAGAGGTAGCTCCAGATTAATTCAAGCTGGCTTAAAAGAAACTACGTACAATTATGAAATAACTCCGCGGACAGGGTGGGCGAAGTACCATAATTAGTGTTGTGGGTACCTAACCATTGACGCGCCACATTGCACAAACACAGTTCGTAGTTAGTTGAATGAGGTTATAAAGCAAGTATATGTGAACTTTATTATATTCCAGAGCTCGTGCAACACTGTATTAATAGTCTCTGTTTATTTTGTTTCTTTTTGTACGCAGAGAGGCGTGAACTGTGGAGTCATCAAATGGGTTGACCACCCATGGCCTGTCATTATGCAGAGGTGCCTACTCAAGCTCTGGGGAATGTTGCAAGCAAAGGATGAAGAGATAAGCAGGCTTAAAATGGATATTGAACAAGTGAACCTTAAGCTCGAGAATCTTGTTGCAGCTGTGGAAAGAAGTAATGTAACTACCATTAAGATTGATAGGCAGAAGAAGCAGATGGGTATCATTGATAAAGACGCATTGGAGGTCTCTCACAAGTGCCATTCATAATCTTAAGGACGACAAGGGTGATATTAAGCTGGACAGGGATTTTCTGAAGGAGGAGGTGCATAAGCTGAAAGATAATAGAAGCAAGATGCAAAGCATCATCTATGATCTTTTGGGGCAAGGGTTTGCAAGCACTGATGACCTCCTGATGATCAAGGCAATCCTTGAAGAATGATCATTAACAATTGCCTTCTTTCGAAAGTTGCAAGGGATACTCGTCTAGTATAAGTTTATGCTTGGACATGGTTACTTGACTAAAGGCATGTATCTAATTTTTTGCAATCTCTCAGAGGGTGTGCGACGGTCTACGCACATCAAATATTGATCTCCTGAATATTTTATATTTCAAAGAAACGTGCTGCTAGTGAGGCGCATCCAGCAATATTTCATCTTGCATCGTTCAATGAGGCATGGGTTACTATAATTTAGCAAGGCACATATGTCGCTTAAGGTGCATGGGGAACCATGCTCTCGATAACTCGCACCGATTTGTCAAAGGCACAGTCCTATGTGAGATGTAGCACCGCACTAGCGCCGACACACATAAAATCTATAATCTATAGAGTCGCTTATTCTCGATGCGACGCACATCCGTGCTCTCGCGGACTTGATAGTTTGTACTCAGACATAAACTCGTTCACGGACATGCGTTTACACGAAAGGCATGTACAGTCAGAGGTCGCTGGGAGCACGGTTTGAGATTAAGCAGAGCCACGGCCATGTGCACGTACAGTCTGCCACCAAAGGAGGCAGTGCCGTCCGATCACTGCAGACGCACTGGCTCTCATGCACTAGACGCACGTTCCTTGCAGAATAGGCAAGGCAGTGCCTCTTCTCTTCCAAATGTTTCTTGCACCATCAGGAACGTTTCCTCCCTGAAAACGCATAAAGGTTGAAAGATACTCAAGGTCTATTGAAGGAAAAAATGAACGATAAATTCCACGACCCCTGTCCCAATCAGTTCGTCGAACACTTCCCTAGATATGGATGTATGTATGTATAATAATAATAATAATAAACATGCCTAGGCATAGGGTGTATCCATTGCAAACAAAATGTAAGACAAGCTTTTTGAGATGCAAGGAGTGCTGCACTATGCACGGTATGAGCTTTTCATTGGGCGTGAGAATCATCACCTAAACAAACAAGTTCTCCAGATTTGGAAGGCACTTAAGCAAGTGAACGACCATGTCCACTACATAAGACATGGCCAAAAACAAGGTTTTGACAGATTACCGCATTGTAGATAGGCTGACTGTCGCCAAACCCTTCACATAACATAGAAAATAAAACATAAAATTATTACAACAAAAGGTTGGATGACATGAAACTACTTTCTCAAGGAAATGCAGCTTGAATTGTTGTGAAATGTCAGTACCATAAGACCTGTGGAGCCAAGCGAGATCCTGAATTTGCCCAATGTCTTCAGTTTAGGTGCAGAGATGATGAATACCTGCATGTTATTGCTCTGGAGATCGTGGATCAACCTTTGAAGTGAGGGGGCATCCTCGATGATGAATTCTCCTTTCTCACCACGGATGCCGATGCTTACAAGGTTAGGCGAATTTATAGTGATCCGATGCCTTTCTCTATTGCAAGCAAGCAGCAGGCACTCGGGTGCAGGGCAACTAGAGTTGATCATGCTTTGCAACGAGAAGTCTGATATATCAAGCTCAACAAGCGAAAGACTCTTGACCACTGGTAGTTCAAGTACCTCTACATAATGGTCTCAGTATCCGCAACACGCTTGGTCGACAAAGGCATAGAGAATGTGAAAACCGAAAGACAGACTTCGGTAGTGAGGGCATAGATGAAGAGCATGTGTGTGATAGTTTGACAGTTTTTTTCACGAATCGTGGAAATAGGTAGTAAAACTCAAGCACCTGGAGATTGTTCAATCTGGGGGACTCAAGCCAGGAGTGGATAGTAGAGGGTCTGCATTGGAGGTAGCACGCCGGTATACAAAGGCGGAGAACTGCACCCACATGGCTAGAGAAGATGGACTCTGGAAGGGATGAACCATCATCAGGAACTGTTTTTCCCTGATGTCAAGTTCCGATGTATCGTATGCGAGCAAGCTCCTCGCTGTAGGCAGAGGCCCTACTGATGATTTCGATATGAACTGTTTCAAGAGGGTTAAAAAGACGTGGGACAGGGATCTCATGGCAGTCCAGATTCAGAGGAGCGGCGCGCCAAACAGGGCGCCAATGACGTGCGAGGATTTGAGTACGAACGCCTTCCTTAGTGGACAGACGGGAGATGATCCCACTGAGGACACCGTCCGGGAGGTCGCTGATGCGGTCCGGACCTGACTGCTCTTCTTGATCCTTGGATCCAGTAGGCGCACCCTTGCCGCTTCCAGCCGCTACCTCCAAACCACCGGAGGAGGCCGTCGCCGATGGCGCGAGCCTCGCCCTCTTGGTGCTCGGGGCACCGGAGTGAACCTCCATCTCCGTCTCCATTGTTGGGATCGCGCGGCCTGCGAGCACCACTATTTGTGGCGTGGATCTGGAAAGACGGCTAAGCGTAACTGTGGTCGGGAAGGAAGGGGAGAGGAGTGGAGGAATCTGTTCAAGATCGACAAAAACAAATGATCGAACTCCCCTCTTTGCATTAGATGAAGTGCTATAAATAGCACTGGAACATGCGTTTTCAAGGGGCGTCGGTTAGTACGGAACCGAGGCGATTGCAGAAAGCAACCGTCGCAAAATATTACTATTAATATTGATATTATTTCCCCCACAAAATAATAAATATTGAAATGATTTCTTTCCTATTTGAGGAAGGATATGAGGCACAGCCTTTTAGAATAGGGGAGCACTGCCCTGCATGCCATAGAGGCATGTCATCGATCGGAGTAGCAAGAGCAGGTTGTACATACACCATGCTTCTCTGCAGTGCAACGTTACTGTCATTAAGTGCTGCAAAGTGACAGCCGACTGTCCGTGTTACAATTGTTTTCGTTGTAGGATTTTACCTCCAATGCACAAGGGTGACTTTCGATGTTTAGTAGCGTCATGGTCCTTTACGCATGAAGGCGACTTTCTGTGTGTTAGTGTTTCAGGTGACAGGCACGGTTGTCCAGCCCACAAACGCATTGACCTGTTATTATCTAGAGTCACGTTCCTGTCTCTTTGTGTTCGAAATGATTCCATTGACTCTATAACCCGGAGAGGAACGGTATTGCGGCCCAGACAGGCATGCTTGCATTTTACGTGGGGTCACGTTCGTACGTTTATAGCAGAAACCCGCGACAGCCGCCTCATCCATGATTCAGTGTTTCGGGTTACAGGCACGGGCATGAAGCGCTCAAAGGCATGGTCGGTGGTATTACATAGAGTCATGCTAGCCTGTGACTTTATCAGATGGAGATGCACGGGCTTTTAGCCCATGGAGATGAACCTGTGTCTTACGCACAGCCACAGACGTTTACTCTGCGAGGCACGAGCCACGGATTGGCCTATCAGAGAGACACTGTTTTTAAAAGCTTATTTCCTTGTATTTAAGAGCACGGACTTGCATTCCATACAGACACGGTTCCGTAGTTCCGTACTGAATTATGTCACGCTTCTTTCTTGATAAAGGCGTCGACGTTCATGGCTGTCTGTGTTTCATTGTCAAGGGTCACAAGCACGGGCATACAGCCCTCAAAGGCATGGCGTGCTATTATATAGAGTCACGCACAAAGGTTTTCTGATTGTATTCCGAATGAGTCGGTGGGCTCGGTCAAAAGGAGATGCATGGACGTCAAGCCCACGGAGGCATAGTTTGTTCTTACTCAGAGTCACGTTTGTGCATTTATTACGGAAACCTAATAGAATCGGGCGACTGTCCTTGTTACAATTGTTTTCATTGTAAGATTTTACCTCAAATGCACGAAGGCGACTTTATATGTTTAGTAGCATCACGGTCCTATACGCATGAAGAGGACTTTGTGTGAGTCAGTGTTTCAGGTCACAGGCATGGTTGTCAAGCCCACAAATGCACGAAGGCAACTTTATATGTTTAGTAGCTTCACTGTCCTTTACGCATGAAGACGACTTTCTGTGTGTCAGTGTTTCAGGTCACAGGCACGGTTGTCAAGCCCACAAACGCATGACCTGTAATTATCCAGATTCACCTTCGTGTCTCTTTATGTTCCAAATGCATCCGTTGACTATATTACCAGGACAGGCATGGTCAGGACGCTCAGGGAGGCATGCTTGTGTTTAATGCGGAGCCACGTTCGTGCGTTGATTGCGGAAACCAAATGTTTCGACGGGCGTTTCCACCTACTCGGGTGTGAACGCCACGTGGCGCCGCCACGGAAACCCAAGCGTCCGACGGACGTCTCCTCCGGTGACGCTGGTCTGGTTCGTCGGCCGAGGCCAGGCTCCGGCTATTTAAGGCGGACGAACGGAGTCTCAAAACCCTAGCCACACACTCTTCCCCCCTCTGTCGGCCGCCAGGCCATCCATTCCTCTTGCTGATCTCTATCCCGGCCCTCTCCGCCATGGCTAGTCAGGAGGAGACTATCATGAACCCAAAGGTCCGCATTAATCGCAGGAGGTCCAGGCTGGCGAGGGTTCCTCATCTATAAGTTCACTCTGCTTCCGCTTCATTCATTTTTCCTTTCCTTCAGTTACTTGATTTAGTAGTGAAACCTGAATAAGCCAGACGGAGGCTCAAAACCCTAGCCACATCCCCTTCGTCCTTTTGTTCGCCTCCAAGCCATCCAGTCATCTTGCTATTCTCTGTCCTGAGACTCTCAGCAACTGCTGTGTAGAAGGAGACTACTCCAGAGCGCCGTGTCTAGTCGAAGTAGGAGATCTCGGCTGGCGAGGGTTCCTCATCTGTAAGTTCGCTCTGCTTCGGCTTCATTCGTTTTTTCTTTCTTTCGGCTACCTGATTTAGTTGTGAAACATGGATCATTGTGGTGAGCTTCATCCAAATGTTGATGAGGGTGCATCAACCTGACACCTTCTCCTTTGACCAGCTGAATAACCTGTTCAATACTGTGGAAGATGTCATCAAGACATCTGTGAAGTTGGACGACGAGAACAGAGCCATCATTGCACGTCTTATGAATGAGAAGGCGTAGCCCAAACTTGAGCGTGATAAGCTGAAGCTGGAACCATACATTATGAAGAAATAGATCGAGGAACTTCGCACCGAGCAACCAAAAAAGAAGTCTCGCCGGACTAAGTAGACAAAGAAGGACCCTAATCCTCAGATTCAAGCTATTACAAAGGCACTAAAAGTTTCTTATTTTGTTTTGCGTTACCTCGTGTCGTCAGTAACTTTGATAACAAATGTGTTTTGCTTTCCTGGGTCACGTTCATCCCAAGTTTATGGGTACAGATGAACATTAACGTAATGGCCAGTTCTAGAGATGCTGTTTTTAAAAGCACGGACGCGAAATCTCTGCAGCCAAAGTTTTTGAACCAACCAGAGTCATGTCTTGTGCAATCATAAAGGCATGGACATTCTTGCCTTTCTTTGTTTCAATGTTTTGGGTCACAGGCATGGGCATAAAGAGCTCAAAGGCATGGTCGGTGGTATTACATAGAGTCACGCTCGCCTGTGACTCTATCAGACGGAGACCCATGGGCGTTTAGCCCACGGAGATGAACTTTGTCTTATGCACAGCCACGGGCATTTACTTTGTGAGACATGGAATGGCCTATGTGAGGGACGCTGTTTTTAAAATCTTATTTCCTTGTATTTAAAAGCACGGACGTGAACTCCCTACGGACCCGGTTCCATATTGAGCTGCGTCACGCTTCTTTCTTGACGTTACATATAATGTTTGATAAAGGCGTGGACATCGTGGCTGTCTGTGTTTCAATGTTCAGAGTCACAGGCACAGGCATAAAATGCTCAAAGGCGTGGTCGGTGGTGAGGGAGTCCTGAATTAGGGGGTATCCGGATAGCAGGACTATATACTTTGGCCGGACTGTTGGACCATGAAGATACAAGACTCAAGACTTTGTCCCGTGTCCGGATGGGACTCTCCTTTGCGTGGAAGACAAGCTTGCCGATCCGAATATTATATTCCTTCTTTGTAACCGACTCCATGGAAACCCTAGCCCTGTCCGATGTCTATATAAATCGGAGAGTTTAGTCCTTAGACAGAGAATCATAATCATCATAGGCTAGCTTCTAGGGTTTAGCCTCTACGATCTCGTGGTAGATCAACTCTTGTAACACTCATATCATCAATATCAATCAAGCAGGAAGTTGGGTTTTACCTCCATCGAGAGGGCCCGAACCTGGGTAAAACATCGTGTCCCTTGCCTCCTGTTACCATCAGCCTTAGACGTACAAATTGGGACCCCCTACCCGAGATCCGCCGGTTTTGACACCGACATTGGTGATTTCATTGAGAGTTCCTCTATGTCGTCGCTGCAAGGCTTGATGGCTCCTTCAATCGTCAACAGCAACACGGTCCAGGGTGAGACTTTTCTCCCCGGATAGATTTTCATGTTCGCAGACCCAAGATCAAGAATTAATTCGCTGGCCATCCGGAGCAGATCGACAACCACGCCTCGCCACTGTGTCGTTCAGAACCTGAACTACACGGCTGATATCCGTGGAGACTTGATCTTCAACGGTTTCGGGCCTGCGCCAGGAGCACCGGACAGTCACGATGAGCACGGCTTAGACCTGCTGTCGGACAATGCTCGAGATATCGCCCCTGCAGGAGCCCCGGACCTAAATCCGGAGCAGATTGCGTCATCGGCGTTAGAGCCGAACACAGGCTTCACCCCCAAGGAGGCTCAGGACACTGCACTTCGACTCAGATCCGGTGTAGGTTCCATCACAAGGCTCCCGAGCCCGCCAATCTGGTTGGGCTCCGTAGTGGAGTTCACCGCTGCGGATATCTTCCAAAGACTCACCCTTTGGCGACGCGGCTGAACTCGTTAAAGTCTTTTCTTTGTCGAGACTCTTGGCCGAACTATGTCCGCTTGAGTGGGAAGCAAAGCGACGGCGACGCTGTTGCCCACCCACCACCCACTTCATTGCCACGATCGATGATTTAACCGACATACTTGACTTCGAATCCGAAGACATCGACGATATGGACGATGATGTAGGAGAAGAACAGGAACCACCGCCCACGGGGCGGTGGACAGCCACTTCCTCATATGATATATATATATGGTGGACACTTCGAAGGAAACCAATGGCGATGAGGCAATGGAGGATAACCCCTCCGAGAAGAAAGCAAAGCATGGACGTCATCGGTGCCGCCCCAAGCCCCACCACAACAATACCGGCATAGGAAACGAAAACAATCCGGATGGTGCCAAAGATGAATACAACCCCGATCAGCCCGCCGAAAGCAGCCGAACAGAAGACGGGCAGGTCAGCCTGCATTTAACAAACAGGCGACGGACGGATACATGGAGGAGGACAACTACATGCCCCGGCCCGGCGTAGATTAGCCTCGGCGACGACGAAGTTCGGGCGTGCTCGAGGACCCCGTGGAGCAGAGCGCTTCAAGCGCCGCTTATTGCCACCGCGAGAGCTCGAAAAAAGAAGCAGCAGCAGCTCCAAGCTGATCAAGACCTGCTCACTGACAGATGGACTGAAGTCCTGGCAGCTAAGGAATACGGATTCGAGCGCCACATGGCTGACCGGCCACCTCGTGGCCGGGATAAAACGACATATCAGCCAGAATACCAGCCCGTAGCCCCACGCCAACACACTACGGCCCGGGGCAATGGGCAGGACCTGCAAGATATACTGGAAAACAAGGCAGGACAGCCAAGATCGATCTACGGATCGTGGGGGCGCCCCCCAACATGTAACGATGATTGTTACGCCAGATACACCATCAACAAGTCCGGTCGGACCGAATACAGCCAACCGAACTCAGTCGAACTGCGTAGCCACATAGCCCGGCATAGAGGCGCCGCACACCCCCTCTGCTTCACTGACGAAGTGATGGATCATGAATTCCCAGAAGGATTTAAACCCGTAAACATTGAATCATACGATGGCACAACAGACCCCGCAGTATGGATCAAAGATTTCCTTCTCCACATTCACATGGCCCACGGTGACGATCTACACGCCATCAAGTACCTTCCCCTTAAGCTCAAAGGACCGGCAAGGCACTGGCTAAACAGCCTGCCGGCAAATTCCATTGGCAGTTGGGAAAACCTGGAGGACGCGTTCCTCGACAACTTCTGTGGCACGACGCGTGTGACCACCGGATGCCGGCGACTTGAGCCACATTACCCAACAGCCCGTAGAGTCACCAGAAATTCGCTCGGTTCCTAACCAAAAAGAACCAAATAGTCGACTGTCCGAACGCTGAAGCCCTGGCGGCCTTCAAGCATAATATCCGCGACGAGTGGCTCGCCCAACACCTCGGCTAGGAAAAACCAAAGTCCATGGCGGCCCTCACGACACTCATGACCCGCTTTTGCACGGGCGAGGACAGCTAGCTGGCTTGTAGTAGCACCACGCCAATAAATTCAGGCACCTCAGATGTCCGCGATAATAACGGCAAGCCACGGCGCAACAAACACAAGCGACAGAGCAAGGGCGACAACACCGGAGACACGGCAGTCAACGCCGGATTCACTGGTTCGAAATCCGGTCAGTGGAAAAAGCTGTTCAAAAGAAACAATCAAGGACCGTCCAGTCTGGACCATATACTTGATCGCTCGTGCCAAATTCATGGCTCCCAGGATAAGCCAGCAAACCACATCAATAGAGACTGTTGGGTGTTCAAATAGGCCGGTAAAATAAACACCGAAAACAAGGACAAAGGGCTGCACAACGATGATGATGAGGAGCCCCGGCGTCCGAACACGGGGGGACAGAAGAAATTTCCTCCCCAGGTGAAAACGGTCAACATGATCCACGCCACCCACATTCCCAAATGGGAACGGAAGTGAGCACTACCGGACGTCTATGCGATGGAGCCAGTCGCCCCAAAATTCAACCCATGGTTAGCCTATCCGACCACTTTCGATCATAGGGATCACCCTACCAGCATCCGCCACGGCGGTTCAGCCGCATTGGTCCTAGACCCAATCACGACGGATTCCACCTTACGCGAGTCCTTATGGATGGCGGCAGCAGCCTAAACCTGCTTTATCAAGACATAGTGCGCAAAATGGGCATCGACCCTTCAAGGATCAAGCCCACCAAAACCACCTTCAAAGGTGTAATTCCAGGAGTAGAGGCCCATTGCACGGGCTCTATAACATTGGAAGTGGTATTCAGATCTCCGGATAACTTCCGAAGCGAAGAGTTAATCTTCGATATCGTCCCTTTCCGTAGTGGTTATCACGCACTGCTTGGACGAACCGCATTCGCTCGATTCAATGTGGTACCACACTATGCATACCTCAAGCTCAAGATGTCAGGACCTCGCGGGGTCATAACAACCAAGTAAACATGGACCGCTCTCCGTACAAAAGAGCATACCGCACCCGCAGCCGAAGTACAATGCGGCCTTCTCAAGAAACCACCAATCCCGCGACAACAACCTCAACACCATCAAGCGAGTCTCGAGTACCCCGCAACAGGATCGCCAGGCACGCCAAGAGCGCGACTAGCAGTCCGGCCTCCGCTCCAGCCCCATCAAGGCAGCATTTGTGCCGTGCGTACACAATTATGCACTAAAAATACCATGGGCATAGGCGGAGGTACAATAGGGACTCAGTCAACAGTGCGGCTCAGCCGCAACATACTTTAATAACCCCCTTTTTTTATCTTTCAGGATATTGCTTTCGGGCAGCCCCTTCAGAAGAGCCGGATTGTCGGATTCGCACAGGGGAGAAAACCAAGGAAGCAAAAGGCTTTGCGAACAAAGGGAATACCCAGGTGGATCTGTTCATGATCGTTATACCTATTTTACATACCTACATGCAGCCCGCCCTTGGATGGGACATGTCAAATAGTCCTATTTACACCCGCTTAACACATTCATTGTAAACATACGCTTAGACGTATTATTTATCAATGAGAGATAATATATAGCGTCAGCTTATTATTCCTATTTGCACATTTTTCTACAAATGTTTATTTAACATTGCACCCGTACACCTTGGTACGTCCAGTTTGCCAGGGGCTTCTTATGGCGCCCCATAACATGGCAAGACAAGTCCGGACACTTTCAATAAAGGCAAAGACTTTAACTTATAGCATTATATGCATCAGCTCTGAATCATGTCTTGGGTCAATAGTTGGGTTTGCCTGGCTCCCTTGTTTTGGTACCTTACGTTCTGTTATATCGACTAAGGTAGCGCAGGGAGAACTACTGCGATTGTGTCCCGGTTCTTCCGGATGAGCACCTCAGTAGAGAAAGCCGAAAATTGACCGACATGATGTGGCGATAGCTGGTCGCTGTTCGAGAGGTCTTAAAATCCTTAAAGATTTTTTCTGCTTTAGGCGAGGAATCGGCCTCGTCCGATTTAGGCGTATGTAGCGCCCCAATTCGGCTTTCCGAATTCTAGGGGCTTCGCCGAAATTTAATATTGTAGACTTCTATGGCTAAGTGAAAGTTATAAAGCCGCATAGTCCAATTGCCTTATTCGCTGCGCCAAACACCTCCTCCAGGGACCAAAAATTTGGATAAAGAGTGTCTGGGTTTTTCCAGGAACACCCCGGTACTAATTATGTGGGGGCGGAAGCCATTTAATCGCCTCCTTTCGAATTTTCTAAACAATGCATGTATGTAATATTTTAAATCAAAAGCGCTATATAGCACAGGTAACTTCTTCTTTATATTACAATAACGACAGAAGTACATTCACTCAAAGATCGTGTCCTTGGTACATTCATCAGCCACGAGACGAGCGCCTTTCATAACGCCATCATAATATTTTTCAGGACATCGATGCGCCTTGTGCTCCGGCGGTCCGTCCTTCACCAGCTTTTCCACATCCAGCTTGCCCCAATGCACCTTCGCACGGGCACCCTCAATGCAAACGGATCGCTTGATCACTTCAAGCCACGGACATGCATTTACCATCCGCTTTATCAGGCCGAAGTAGCTAGCGGGCGGGGGCTCACCAGGCCACATCCGGACTATGAAATCCTTCATAGCCACTTCGGCCGCCCTATGGAGTTCAACCAACTACTTCAATTGGTCACTCAGAGGCATTGTTCTGCTCCAGCATACTGGGACCAGAACAGCTTCTCCATTGAGCTCCCCTCCTCGGCACGGTAGAACTCCTCAGCATCAGATACGCTGCATGGCAGATCTGCGAATGCCCCTGGAGAGCCCCGAATCCGGGTAAGTAAAAGAAACGTCTCCTCCACATGCTTGCTTTGCATAAAGAATGTCTTACCCGCCGCTATCTTCTTGGCCGCCCGGATTTCCTGCTGGGCCTTTTCGGCTTCAGCCTTGGCGTCTTTCATACTCGCAAGGGCCTTCGCAAGCTCAGACTCCTTCGTCTTGAGGTCACGCTCCAAGGACTCGAACTTCTTGCCGAGCTCCGGCACCGCCAGACCGCCCACCCTAGCATTCTGCCAAGGCCGAGGCGCTCCATGGCTGCCATGTCTTCAGCCTTGGACATTGCTTTCTTCAGGGACGCCACTTCGGTTGTGGCCCTTATTTCAAAGTCACGACGCTTTGTCGTTAAAATCACTAATTTTGTCTATTCTTTATGATATGCGAACGGGGTATCACTCACCTTTGTTCTCTTCGTGTTGCCTCTTTGTGAGGCCAAGCTCTCCTTGTGCCTGCTCCAGGTCCTGTTTAAGTCCGGCGACCTCGGACGTGCGGGAAGCAGTGGCAAGCAGCACCGCCTGCTTATTTGCATGCACACATACTATTAGACTCCTGCGGATTATAATCGACCCTCCGTTTGGCTTTTCATTCTGAACACCAAATAGAGTATCAGGGGCTACTACCTATCAGGTGATAATTTCACACATTTCCGATTGCTTACCTCAAAGCCTGTCAGAGGTGGTGTAAGCTTTGTTAGTCCGCCTAGCTAATCGTAACCTTCTGAATCACCACACTCATAAGAGTACGGTGCTCTTCATCCATGGAAGCACCACGACGCGCTTCCAGCAGACTATCCGACACCTCGGGCGTAACAGAAGTCATCGGCACGGATGGTTCGCCCTCCTTAGCAAGGGCCACTGCTCAATCCGGAACCATTGAGGTTCCAGACAGTGTCCGATTGTGGAGCCCGGCTTGTCATGCTCTCGCCGGCACAATCCGTGGGGATCTTACGCCTCAGATACCCAGCGCTCGATTTCGCTTTGAGGTGTCTCCAGTCACCTCCCCGCCGGGGAACCTTTGGGACAACACCTCGTGTCGTCCGCAGCCGAGGGGTAGTGGCCGCGGAGCGAAGTTCATCGCCAATCACCAAGGACCCATTCAAGAGGATACTCGGATGGACCTCGGCTGACTCCATATACGTGTTCGGAGTTATAACAGATTATGAGGTGAAGTCGCACTAAAGTATAACAGAGTGCGGATACTTACGATCTTACTAGGGGCTTCCTGATCGGGCAACCACCTCCTCGCTATAGGCGGCCGTGGTGGAGTAATCCGAAGGCGCCTTTCCCTTATTGGGTGTCTAGCTTAGCCCGGGCGGCTTTTCTTCTTCTCCTCCCAAAAGGGAGGCGGAGGTTCGTGTTTTCCCGCCCCGCCGAGAGGAATCTGCCTTTGTCGCCTTCGGACGACGAGGGTATGACGATTTTGCACCGGGACCCTTCCCGTCCCCTCGGGCGCCTTCTTAGGCCCCTCGTCCTCTTCGGATGGGGCGGCCCTTTCTTCTTCTTCCTCCCTTCAGGAGGAGGTGCTCATCGCTTGGACGAAGCGTCCCAGACGACCCACGCCGAGACCCTTCCCGTCCCCGGGCCTTCTTTGGTTTTTTCCGGCGCCTTATAGGGCGCCGGGACTAGCATCTTCGTTAGGAGAGTGTCTGTTGGACCTTCTGGCAATGGAGCCGGACAGTCGATCCGCTCCGCCGTCTCCACATACTCCTGATTAAGTACACACGATGACTTAAGATCCTCCCATGAGTACGACAAAAAAACTACCTCTGGTGATAGTCAGGAAACTCACCGGACGGGGGAGCCGCGTGGCATGAAGTCCGCGGTCCTCGGATGTGGGAGGAGGTATTTCAGAGGCCTTGAATAGCGCCTTCCATGCGTCCTTGTGTGTCATGCCGTAGATCTCTCGGAGTGTCTGGTGTTCGGCCGGGACGAACTCCCACAGATTAAAAGCATGTCTTTGGCACGGAAGAATTCGGCGGACTAGCATGACCTGGACCACGTTGACTAGCTTGATTTTCTTGTCCTTCATATTCTTGATACAGTTTTGAAGTCCGGTTAGATCCGCAGGCTCGCCCCAGGCAGGCCCTTCTTTTCCCAGGAGGTGAGCCACATGGGAATTCCGGATCGGAATTCGGGGGCCACCGCCCAGTTGGCGTCGAAGGGCTCGGTGATGTAGAACCACACGGACTGCCACCCTTTCACGGTCTCCGTTAAGGAGCCGTCAAGCCAGGTGAAGTTGGGCATCTTGCCCACCATGGCGCCTCCGCACTCCGCTTGCTGGCCGCTCACGATCTTTGGCTTCATGCAGAAGATTCTTAGCCACCAGCTGAAGTGAGGCTTGATGCGGAGGAAGGCCTCGCACACGACGATAAACACCGAGATGTTGAGGATGAAATTTGGGGCTAGATCATGGAAATCTAGCCCGTAGTAGAACATGAGCCCGCGGACGAAGGGATGAAGTGGAAATCCTAGTCCACGGACGAGGTGGGAGAGAAACACGACCCTCTCGTGGGGTCCTGGAGTTGGAATGATCTGCCCTGCATCCAGTAACCGGTGCGCAATGTCTGCGGCCAAGTATCCGGCCGCCCGGAGCTTCGCAATATGCTCCTCCTTCACGGTGGAGGCCACCCACTTGTCTCCTGCTCCGGACATGTTTTGTTGTGCGGAGAAGGCGTGGACTAGGGCACTGGAGCTCGAGGAGGCAAGGATGGATAGGCATGGGTGAAAATGGGGAACCCTTATCCATTTATAGAGGCGACGAAAGCGGTGCGCCTCCCCACTTGCCCATTGAAAGTCGCTTATTTCCCAAGCGCCACGATTGATGGCGCGGTTGGGTTACCCATACCCGTATTGATGGGAATCCTGTGATAAGGGGACAGGATCTCTACTTTGACAAGACGTGCCGAGGAAACCGCCTCGCAATATGCGCTAGGGCTGGTTGTGGGAAAACGGTTTGAATAATGACCCGACCATAGTGTCGTGTCATGTTGTCTAAAGTTGTCAGCAGATTACATTTGTGAAATATCATTCTCTCTACGGTGGTATGTGAAGATCATCTTGCAGATCCGGACACGGTTTAAGTGTCCGATATTTACTTTGGAGTATTCGGAGATGGAACCCGCCTTGCAATGCCGAAGACAAAACTGCACGCCGGACTCATCGTCATTGAAGCCTAGTTCAGGGGCTACTGAGGGAGTCCTATATTAGGGGGTATCCGGATAGCCGGACTATGTACTTTGGCTAGACTGTTGGACCGTGAAGATACAAGACTCAAGACGTCGTCCTGTGTCCGGATGGGACTCTCCTTTGCGTGGAAGACAAGCTTGGCGATCCGGATATTATATTTCCTTCTTTGTAACCGACTCCATGTAAACCCTAGCCCTCTCTGATGTCTATATAAACCGGAGAGTTTAGTCCTTAGACAGAGAATCATAATCATCATAGGCTAGCTTCTAGGGTTTAGCCTCTACGATCTTGTGGTAGATCAACTCTTGTAACACTCATATCATCAATATCAATCAAGCAAGAAGTAGGGTTTTACCTCCATCGAGAGGGCCTGAACCTGGGTAAAACATCGTGTCCCTTGCCTCCAGTTACCATCAGCCTTAGACGCACAGATCGGGACCCCCTACCCGAGATCCACCGGTTTTGACACCGATAGGTGGTATTACATGGAGTCATGATCACAGATCGAGAGGGAGCACGGTCGCCTCTTCCTTCTGCTTCGACGACAAGCACACCACGAGAAGGCGGCGTCGCCGGCGGAGCCACTCTGGACCTCTTGGTACTACGAGCAGCGCATTCCATCTCCACCTCCATTGCTGCCGTGGCACCGCCTACGACCATTGTTCGGTGAGGTGGATCTGGAAGAGGCACGACAAGAAGCCAATGGAGACATAATTTAATATTAGGAAGAATCACGTTCATGCGTTTATTGCGCAAACTGTACATTTCATTAGCTGTACGGGCTTGAAGTCTCTGTAGCCACGGTTATGTGCATTCGTGACTTTCTGTATTTCAGTGATAAGGGTCGTAGACACTGGCGTCAAATCCACAAAGGCATCATGTGGTATTATATAGAGTCATGTGTGCCTGTGTCTGTTCTCCGGATGATTCTGTCGACTCATTTAGACGGAGAGGCACGGACGAGAAGCCCATGGAGGCATACTTCAGTATTAGGCATAGTCACGTTCGAGCGTTTACTTCACAAACCGGACACGAGATAGACACTTAGGTTAGGTCTTCACTGCGCATGTACAAAAAACACAAGAGCTTAACAGAGGAGGAGGAGAAGATCTCAGAAAAAAACGAGGATGAGGCACAGTGCAAGGAAATAATTCCAGATGTCACCACTGGCGCGCGGTTTTTAAAAGCACGGGCTAGCACTCTCTGCAGCCACGGTTATGTATGTTTGTGACTCTCTGTGTTTCAGTCATTAGGTTCACAGGCACAGGCGTCAAATCCACGAAGGCATCATGTGGTATTATATAGAGTCATGTTCGGTTGTGTTTGTGTTCCGAATGATTCAGTCGACTCATTCAGACGGAGAGGCACGGACGAGAAGTCCATGGAGGCATACTTTAGTATTAGGCAGGGTCATAATCATGTCTTTATTACGCATGGTCGATTGTATTACATAGAGTCATGCTGGCCTGTGAGACTCGACCAGGCGTAGATGCACGGGCGTTTACTCTGTGAGGGACGGAATTGCCTATACGAGAGACACTATTTTTTAAAGTGTGTTTCCTTGTATTTAAAAGCACAGATGTGAAGTCCATACATACTTCGGTACCGAGTTGCGTCATGCTTCTTTCTTGGTAAAGGCGTCGACGTTTGAGGCTATCTCTGTTTCAGTGTCAAGGGTCACAAACAAGCACGGGCATACAGCCCTCAAAGGCATGGTGTGCTATTATATAGAGTCACGCTCAAAGGTTTTCTGATTGTATTTCGAATGAGTCGGTGGACTCAGTCAAAAGCAGAGGCACGGGGTCCACCATGGAGGCATGGTTTTTTCTTACCCAGAGTCACGTTAGCGCCGCCGTTATTCAGGTGTGAACGCCACGTGCCGCCGCTACGGAAACCCAAGGGTCCGACGGATGTCTCCTCCGCTGACGCTGGTCTGGCTCGTCGCCCGAGGCCAGGCTATGGCTATTTAAGGCGGACCGAGGGGGTCTCAAAACCCTAGCCACACCCTCTTTCTTGGACTGTCCAGATCCACGCCACATAAAGTAGCGCTCGCAGGCCACGCGATCCCATCAATGGAGATGGAGATGGAGGTTCACTCCGGTGCCCCGAGTACCAAGAGGGCAAGGCTCGCGCCACCGGCGACGCCTTCTTCTGATGGTTTGGCGGTAGCGGCTGGAAGTGGCGAGGGTGCGCCTACTGGATCCGAGAATCAAGAAGAGCAGTCTGGTCCGGACTGCATCAGCGACCTCCCGGACGGTGTCCTCGGTGAGATCATCTTCCGTCTGTCCACTAAGGAAGGAGTTCGTACTCAAATCATCGCACGTCGTTGGTGCCCTGTTTGGCGCGCCGCTGCTCTAAATCTGGACTGCCGTGAGATCCCGGTCCCACGTCTCTTTAACCCTCTAGATCAAGTACATTTTGAGTTGGTCACCGCGTACTCCACCCCACCGGAGGAACTCGTCCGCTTGGAACTTTTTCTAGAGGAGAACATGTCGGTGAAGATAATTCGTATGATGATTCGTACCTTCTAGAGACCATCCTCTCCAGCCGTCAGAGCGCAGTTCACCGCCTCTGCATTCCAGCGTCCTACCTCCACTGCAGGCACTCCACAGTCAATGCCTGGCTTCGATCCCCAAGACTGAACAATCTCCAGGTGCTCGAGTTTTACTACCTGTTCCCACCATGCTTGAGAGAACAGGACATAGGGCCATTCTCATGCCCTTCGCTCATGCCATCACCACCAGCATTAAACCCTCAGATTTTCTCCTCTCTCCAAACCATCGCCTTTACTCTTTGCAAGTTAACAGACAATTATGTACGGGCGCTTAAAGTACCACTGCTCAGGAGACTCTCGCTAGTAGATGTTGATGTATCAGACGTCTCATTACAAAGCATCATCAGCTCTACTTCTCCTACACTTGAGTCTCTGCTGCTTGTTTGGACAGTCAGGCACCATTGCATCAGAATAAACTCACCTAACCTTATGAGCATCAGCATTTCTGGTATCTATGGGAAAATTGTTATAGAAGATGCCTCGTCACTTCAATGGTTGCTTTGTGATGATGATTGCAAGAAGTTGCAGATAGTTATCACCTCTGCACCTAAACTGCAGGTCATGGGCAAATTATCTAATATTTTCTTTGAATCCGGCATCACAAATGATCGTATAATTATTCAGGTACTGCCTTTCAACAATACTTTCACCTCCATTCATTGGTACAAACAAGTTCCATACAATTCAACCTTTACTCTACTAATATTATATTTTATTCCACTTGAAGTGTTTGCCGACGGTCAGCACATCCACAGCGGTTCATTATGTCAAGACGTTGTCTATCAGCATGGATTATGACCTGCACACAGTCTTTTCCTTGGTGCAACACTTCCGAAGCTTGGAGAACTTGTATATCGAGGTGATGCTTCTCACACAAACTATAAACACATACCATGCATGGTGTAGAACTCCAATCAACAACAAAAAAACGTCACTTACATTTGTATGTAATGGACAAAGCTCTATATAGTCATGGACAAGTATTAGGACAAAACTAAAAAAAGGCTTTTATCACAACAGAGGTTATAGAATTATTCCTTCACTTGCTCTCCCGGCAGAATCACTCTTTATGGAGCTTAACCATTTCAAATCTTCATGTTTATTCAGGAAATAGCCTCTAATGAAGAAAGTCTTGCGAACGACTGTTCTTGCAAGAACCATCATGACGTTCGTCTGAAGTCACTGATGCTGGAAAGCTATGTTCAATGCGAGAAAAGCATTCGATTTGCGACATTCTTTATTCTCAACGCAGCACAGCTACAGACTATGAGGATAAAGTTTCTTCATCAGGAAGACTTCACGGAAGAATTCTACAAACAACAACAAGACGTGCTTCAGTGGGACAAAAAGGCTTCTAAACATGCTTGCCTTAGGTTGTCACGAAGTTGCAACCACGGGAACTTGTATCTAAGGCACGCATGCGTTGAGTACCTGGATTTAAAGCATCCATTCACTTGTAAGTGCTGAAAATAGTCTTGGAGTGAGATGTTGCCGCCACTTTTCGGTTTGGAATTTACGTAGGTGTGGTGAAACAATGCCCGTACCTTTTTGCTCAATCTGTAACCTTTCCAACAGTGAACACAGTATTTTGGTCTATGGCTAAACGGTCTTTTGCTCATGTCGTACATTTCATTAGCTGAACGGGCTTCAAGTCTCTTGCAGCCACGGCTATGTACGCCAGGACCTGCTCTGTGTTTCATGATAAGGGTCACGGCACGCAAGCGCCAAATCAGCAAAGGCATCGTGTGGTAGTATATAGAGTCATTTTCGCTTGTGTATATTTCCCGAATGATTCCGTCGACTCGTTTATACGGAGAGTCATGGACAAGAAGCCCATAGAGGCATACTTTAGTATTAGGCAGAGTCACGTTCATGCGTTTATTGCGCAAGCCGCACATTTCATTAGCTAAACGGACTTCAACTCTCTGCAGGCACGGCTATGTACGTTTGTGACTTTCTGTATTTCAGTGATAAGGGTCACAGGCACGGGCGTCAAATCCACAAAGGCATCGTGTGGTATTATTAGAGTCATATTCGCTTGTGCTTGTGTTTGTGTTCCGAATGATTCAGTGAACCATGGTTTGTCAAAAACACACGATTTATCATGCTCGCCACACGGCACGCACCATGGCAAGCGCATGGTTTGCCACGTACCACACAACGGCCATGAAGTGATACGATGCGCACTGTTCTACATGCCACACAGGATTCTTACACAGCAAACGCCGTGAACCTACTGCCAGGCACTATATCCATTTGTGAAACTGAAACGCAAACACGTTCGCCTGAGTTTCAGTGTTTCAGTCATTAGGATCACAGCCATGGGCGTCAAATCCACAAAGGCATCGTGTGGTATTATATAGAGTCATGTTCGCCTGTGTTTGTTTCCCGGATGATTCCGTCGACTCGTTTAGATGGAGAGGCACGGACGAGAAGCCCATCGAGGCATACTTTAGTATTAGGCAGAGTCACGTTCGAGGGTTTACTGCAGAAACATAACAAAATTGGATTCAGATGTGAACCCTCACTGTTTACTTTGTGAGGCAATGAATGACCGATCCGAGAGACACTATCCTTAAAAGCAAACCACAGTTCTGTACCAAAGAGCCACTGTCAAACGAATGGAAGTCAAGCAACGAGGGCCACACTTTTAGTAGTAGAAAAAGCACTTTATCTGCTGGCGTTGCTCCTTTGCTACACGCACAGTAGGGTGGGTGTGGAAGGCACGTTATTCAAGCACACAACAAACATCACGATGTCACGACAAGGTCAAAAGCATGGTTGTGGGTCTGCGGTGTCACGGCTAGAATCCTCGAGACGCATTTGGGTGTGGCCTGTTAAGTAGAAACTCGGTTGTGCGGTCACCAGAGGCACTACGTAACGCCCCGCGAAACAGGTTTGGTTGACCGCTGGGGCGGCTATCTATGCTTTGAGCTCTTTTCATCGCTCCTGTGTCGCAGCAGAGACGCATGGTTGTATTCTTACACCATCCAGCTTCATAAAGAAACGGCTGCAAAAATTTACCCGCAAACCTATCACCCTGATAATATTTTCTCAGCTGAGTAATAAAAATACCTAAACAAGCAAAATCTCTTCTGCTTAAATTTGCTTTGTTTCTACAACTTCACCAAATAAACTTACAAGCCGTTTTTTATAACCACGTAACAAGGAGCGTAAATAGTGCAATGCTCAAATGCAGCTCCATCAAGGTAAGGCTCAACCGCAGCAGCTTAGTGTGTATGGCAAGTACATACGAGAAGCACTGCTCTAACTGCAACACAGGCACGGATGTGCATCCATTCTATGCATGACAGGTACATACGAGAGGCACTGTCATACATACAACACAGGTATGGTGACACGTACAGCGAGCATTTCTCCACTGAAAAATTAAAACTACTTTATATATTTTAACCTTGGTGCCACAGCATTTTATAGTCCTTCGGCTCGTACAAAGCCGCAAAACCACACACTTCCTTCATGGCTGCACGCAACACAAAAACAGACAAGCCTACACACGGTGCAAAGACTACAACGGTACTCTGATAAAGTTTACATAAAACCCAAGCTCCTCTTTTAGACAAGCCTACACATGATGCAAAGAGAACGCAACAACAAATAACTCCATACACCTGGACAAGTAACACAAGGCCTGATTTCAGCATCCACACCTGAACGGAACCGTCAAATCCAGGTATTCAACACTCCTCGTTCTTAAATGCGGACGCGCATGGCTGCAACTTGATCATAATCTAAGACGTGCACGTTTAGAAGCCCTTCTATGCCACTCCAGAACCTTTTGTTGCTTTTTGTAAAATACTCCCATGAACTCTGCGGGAGGGGAGGAAAACTTAATGGTCATGGTCTCCAGATCCTTTGCACTAAGAACAAAGAACATCGCAAAATCAGCGTAACTTCCGGAGCGAACATAATCTTCCAGTGATACTGTCTTCAGAAAAATGTCGTGATGTTTGAGAAACTGCCGGTACTTACGATGCCATTTGTTTTTTTCACGATGAGAAATCAACAATCCCTAAAATATAAATGATAGGTTGAAAATACTTAGCGTCTATAAAAAGAGATACAGACCATGAAAAAACCAAATGAAACAATTAGTTCTACCACCTCTGTAACAAGAAGTTAGACATAGACTTGTCTATGTATGGATGTATCCAACAATAAATCATGTGTAGATACGGGTGCATCAATTTCAGTCAAAATTAAGAAAAGCATTTCGAAAAAGAACGAGTACTACAGTATGCACATTTCTGAAGATCATCACCTCAACAAACAAGTTCTCCAGTTTTGGAAAGCACTGCAGCAATTCAACGACAATGTCCACCTTATAATCCATGTAGATAAGCAAGGTCTTGACAGATTGATGCATTCTTGTTAGACTGATTGCCTTCAAACCCTTTACGAAAAGTAACAGAAGGTGGAGCACAAAACAAATAGAATAAAGGTTGGATGAAATAAAACTTGTTTCGTCACAAACAAAGTGAAGCTGGAAGTATCGTGAAAACTCAATACCTCAATACACGTGAGACGACATGGATACGGTTCAGACGTAGAGACATCGGTTAACTCCAAGTCCTGACTCTACATGAAGAATAGAACATAGACCATCAAATTAATAGAACAAACATCAGAACAAGTGCAGCTCTGTTCCAGTATGAAGGAAAGGCAGTACCTCAAGACGCGTCGAGGGAGGCACAAACACGAATTCACCCAACGCCTCCAGTTTAGGTGCAGAGACAACAGTTATAAAACGGTCGCCGACCAGACAATCAACAATCAACCGTCGAACCGAAGGGGCATCATCAATAATGAGTTCTCCGTATGGACAACGAATGCCAATGCTTACAAGGTTAGACGAGTTTATAGTGACGTGACGACCTCCTCTATTGCAAACGAACAGGAGAGACTCAAGTCCAGGGCAACTAGAGTGGATTATACTTTGCAGCGAGGCGTCTGATATATCAACTTCCACAAGCGAGAGTCTTTTCACCAGTGGTAGCTTAAGCGTCCCAACATAATTGTCCAGTATTTGGCAAAGAGCAAAGGCAAGAGTGTGGAGAGAGGAAGAAAACCGAAACACGGACTCCGGTGCCGAGGGCGTAGATGAAGTGCATAGATCCAGTAATGTTACCTCTTGCGTCAGAAACCTTGGGAAGAGGTAGTAGAACTCAAGAACCTGGATATTGTTTAGCTTCGAGGATTGGAGCCAGACATCAACAATGGAGGGTGTGCACTATAGGTAGCACACCGAGATAGAGAGGCGGCTAACAGAGCCAGCATGGCCAAACAGAATGGATTCCGAAAGACGGACAACATCAGAGACAGGATTTCGACCGGAATAGCATTTGCGAACGCACTCCTTGGTGAAGGCGGATAGATGAGATATGGTCTCGATATGAACTTTTTCTCCATCGTTAAAAAGACGAGAGACAGAGATCTCGCAACAGTCGAGATTCAGAGGAGCGATGGACCACAAAGGACGCCAGCGACGTGCGAGGATTCGAGTACGGATGCCATCCTTGATGGGAAGACGAGAGACGACTCACCTAGGACGTCGTCGGCGAGATCGCTGATGCAGTCCGCATGGCATCCCTCTTCTTCCTCCTCGGATCGAGAGGGAGCACGGTTGCGGCTTCCATCCCTCTCGACGCACTGTAACACCACCGTAAAGGCGGCGCCTGGAGGCACCACTCTCGACCTCTTGATGCTACGAGCAGCACTTTCCATCTCCACCTCCGTTGCTGGGGTGGCGCCGCCCACGACCAGTGCTCACTGAGGTGGATCTGGAGAAATGGATTACAACATGTCAATCCATGAAACGACTTAAATACCCACGACGGGGAGCAGAGGGGTCCAGATTAATTACCTCTTTTTTTGACAAGAGGGTCGGGGTTAATTACTACTCGTAACAAGTAAAAGGTAGGTGGCTGCTTGAAACATTAAATAGAGCCACGGCTTTCAAGGAACGAGATGTACGGTTGAAGACGCAGACCGGGCACGGGCGTGCCTTTCCGTGTTTTAATTATTTACAGCACACATTCAATAGAAGAATTTGTTTGACGCCAGAAGCACGGTTCTACAGTCATCTTCCCTCTGCGAGCAACAAAATTTTCCACGGGCACGTTGACAAATTAAGTCACTACAAGATTCAAGGTCGTGCCCTTGCTTTTGCAGATGATTCTGCTGAAACGCTCATGGATAAAACCAATGAAGCGTTGCAGAGGCACGGCTTGGCACGTACCAGACACACGGTCCTCCCTTCGGCATTGTAACGCACTGTCCTACATGCCACACAGGCATGTAGAACAGTTCGGGTCTACGTTCGTGTCTCTTTGTGTTCCAAATGATTCCGTTGACTCTATCACCAGAGGAGGCACGGTATGTCGGACCAGAGAGGCATGATTGCGTTTTACGCGGGGTCACAATTGTCACAGGCACGGGCATGAAGCGCCTCAAAGGCATGGTCGATGGTATTACATAGATTCACGCTTACCTTTGTCTTACGCACAGCCACGGGCGTTTACTCTGTGAGGCACGGAATGGCCTATATGAGAGACATTGTTTTTAAAAGCTTATTTCCTTATATTTAAAAGCATGGACGTACAGTCCATAGTATGTTATTCGGGTGTGAACGGCACGTGACATCGCTCTGGAAACCCAAGGGTCCGACGGGCGTCTCCTCCGGTGACGCCGCTCTCGCTCGTAGCCCGAGGCTAGGCTCCGACTATTTAATTAGGACGGGGTCTCGAAACCCTAGCCACACCCTCTTCCCCCCTCTGCCCGCCGCCAGGCCATCCATTCCTCTTGCTGCTCTCCATCCTGACCCTCTCCGCCATGGCTGCGCATGAGGACACTATCGCAACCCCGTGTCCGTATTAATCGAGGGATCAAGCCTGGCGAGTGTCCCTCATTTGTAAGTTCACTCTGCTTCCGCTTCTTTCCTTTTTTCTTTCCTTCGGCTACTTGATTTAGTTGTGAAACGTGAATAAGCCAGACGGAATCTCGAAACCCTAGCCACATCCCCTTCATCCTTTTATCCGCCTCCAGGACATCCACTCCTCTTGCTGTTCTCTTACCTGACACTCTCCACCATGGCTATGCAGGATGACACTACTCCAGAGAGCCGTGACCAGACGCAGGAGGAGATCTCGGCTGGCGAGACTTCCTCATCTGTAAGTTCACTCTACTTCCATTTCATTGGTTCTTTCTTTCTTTCGGCTACCCGGATTAGTTGTGAAACGTGAATCATTGTGGTGAACTTCATCCTAAGTTGATGATAGTGCGTCCTGCCATCAATCTGACACCTTCTATTTTGTGCAGGTGAAGAACCGGTGGGAGGCTATGGAAGTTCACCTCTTTAAGATCGTGGAGCTATGCACGAGGTTGTACCATCTTGTGGATGAGAAGACGAAGGCAAAGCTCAAACCTAACTATGACAAGTTGAAGCTGGACACATACGTTATGATAAAAGAGATCAAGGAACTTCGCGACCAGCGACCCTGATAGCTGTATCTGAAGCAATTAAGCAGTGGACTAAAAGTTTCTTATTTTGTCTTGAGTTACCTCATAGTCAGTAACTTTGATAACAAACGTGTTTTGGTTTCCTGGGTCACGTTCCTTCCATGTTTATGGGTACAGATGTGAACATTAACGTAATGGCCGATTCGAGCGCTATTTTTAGAAGCATGGGCGTGAAGTCTATGCAGCCAAGGTTCTTTGTACCAACTAGAGTCATGTCTTGTGCACACATGAAGGCGTGGACATTCTTGCCTTTATTTGTTTCAGTGTTTCGGGTCACAGGCACGGGCATGAAGTGCTCAAAGGCATGGTCAGTGGTATTACATAGAGTCACGCTAGCCCGTGACTCTATTAGACAGAGATGCACAGGCGTTTAGCCCATGGAGATTAACCTTTGTCTTACACATAGCCACGGGCGTTTACTCTGTGAGGCACAGAATGACCTTTGTGAGGGACGCTGTTTTTAAAATCTTATTTCCTTGTATTTAAAAGCACGGACGTGAACTCCCTACGCACACGTTTCTGTATTGAGTTGTGTCACACTTCTTTCTTGATGTGTTACGTATATTATGCGATATAAAAGACGTGGACGTTCGTGGCTATCTGTATTTCATTGTTTCACAATGAAGCACGGTCACGCTTTTAAACAAAGCACAAGCACATCTCGATTTGCAGAAACAGCACTGTCGTGGTTCTACAGGATGCTATGTTGTAGGCTGTGCAGCATGATTCCACCCAAACGTTCACCACACAGTCACGAACATACACAGAGGAAGTGTCGTGTAGTGATAACAGATGCAGCCTTACAGGTACAAGAGGCACGACGAGGCATATTGATTAACATCATCAGAAATGAATCACATTATACATGCGCACGCATATAGAGAGATGCACAAAAAGTGGACTACAAGAGATAAACTAAGTTGGTAATTGTGAACACACACAGTAAATAGAAGTCCTGATCATGACAGATTGACTGGGTCACTAAAAACTCAAAAGTAGTAACAAGTCAATGCTAGGTGGCTGCATGAAACATCAAATAGAGCCACGGCTTTGATGGTACGAGCCACTGTTGTACTTGCAGACCAGGCACGGGCGTGCCCCTCCGAGATCTAATTATTTATCGCACACATTCACAAAGCGTGCCTGTCTTTGTGGATCTGTTTGACGCCTGAAGCACGGTTCTACAGTCATCTTGCCTCTACAAGCGGCAAAATTTTCTAGGGGCACGTTGACAATTAAGTCAGTAGAACATTCAAGGCCGAGCCTCTGCTTTGCAGATGATTCTGCTTAAACGCGGACAAAACCAAGTAAGTGAAGTCATGGCAGAAGCACTGTTCTACATGCCACACAGGCACGGCCGTGATTCCACAGTCATACATGTTTGGTCCATCACAAAGTAAGTGTTGTGCAGTGATAACAGACGCACAGTCTTAGAGGCACAAGAGGCACGAGCGCCTCTGTATTGTAAAATATTTCAGCTAAGAAGTTATTTAGAGAGGCACGGCCGTCACATCACATGTGACTGCATGTTCCAGGTGATTTTATTCGCTCGCTCTATTCACAAAAGGAAATCCAAACTTACAGACGGTGCACAAAAACATGAAAACTTGTTAGTTTTTTGAGCTTCTGAGTTGCTTCCCGACTGAAGAGCACAAAAACAAGTTCCTGACAACCTCACAGATAGTGCATAAAGTACAAGCTGGAAATCCAAACTGGAAAGCACACAACAACACCTATCTGTGACAGTCGGATAACCGTTTTCAATATTCACAAGTCAATGGATCCGGCAAATCCATGATTGGACACTGGTTTGTCCAGATGTGTACTTTTAAATCCAAGTTCATATGCCTACAATACCCTGACAATATAAGACGAGCATGTCTAGAAGCCTTGTTGCCCCATTGAAGCATCTCTTCTTGACGTTTATAAAATCCTTCAGTGATGTTGTCTGGGGGAGAGAAACTTAAGCCTCATAGTCTCTAACTCCTTTGCATTCAGAATAAAGAACGTTGCAAATTCAATGTTTTTGTTGCAGTGTACATATTTTTCCAGCGCATCGCTTTCGCACGAATGTCATGTTGTTTGAGAAACACCCAATGCTTGTGGCGCCACTTGTTTGTTACACCTTCCTCACGACAGACTGCTCCATGGAAATGCATAAAGAGTGAGAATACTTGAGGACTACAAGGGGAAAGAGAGGCCTCCAATATAGTACACTATGCATTGTTTGTGCTTTCAATGCATCTGGAAATCCTTTTACCTCGATAAACAAGTTCTCTAGGCTAGGAAAGCATCTCATCAAGGCAACAACCTTGTTCAGATTTAATGACATGTGGATAAGCAGGGTCTTCACAGATTGAACCGCCATTGATAGGCTGACTACAGACAAAGCCTGCACCAAGCACATATCATAAAACTAGATGGATAAAAGTTTACATGGCATGAAACTCCGGTAGTGGAACAAATGCAACTAAAGAGTATATAGTGCAAAAGGTGAGTACCTCGATAACTGTAGAGCCAAAAACAATCTTGGATTCTGGAAATCCTTTGTAAAAATTGCCCAGACACTCGAGTTTAGGTGCAGAGAAGACAATTATCTGCAACTGCCGGCTCTGAATATCGTGAATCAGTCGTTTAAGTGAGGCGCATCCTCAACAACGAGTTCACCATTCTCACGAAGGATATAGATGAGTTCAACTTTGGCTGAGTTTATTCTGATGTAGTGGTCCAGGTTATTGCAAACCATCAGGAGCCACTCGAGGGCAGGGCAACCATGGTTGATTATGCTTTGCAGTGAGACGTTTGATATATCAACCTCCAAACACGAAATCCTCTTAAGCAGTGGAAGTTTGAATGATTGTGCATACTCATCAGGTATCTGGCAAAGAGCAAATGTGACGGTGTGCAGCGAGGAAAACAGCTACATGGAGGTCGTTGGCGAGGCCGCGGACGAACAGAATTCGTGCGGTAGTGTGATGGTTTTTCCCACGAAACGTGGGAACATGTAGTAGAACTCGAGAACCTGCAGATTCTTCAGTCATGGGGATCGAAGCCAGGCATCAACTATAGAGGGTCTGCAGTGGAGGTAGCACGCGGGAATGCAGAGGCGATGAACTGTGCCCCCATGGCCGGAGAGGATGGCTTCCGGAAGGCACGAACCACCAACGTCAGGCTGAAAATTGCACCGAGTTCCAAAATATCTAATGCGAATGACATCCTTGCTAGGGAGCATCGAGGCTACGTTAATATGAACTGTTTCTAGAGGCTTAAAAAGACGACCGACAGGGATCTCACTACGGTCAAGATTCAGAGGAGCGGTGCGCCACATAGGGCGCCACCAACGTGCGAGGATTTGAGTGAGGGTGCCCTCCTTAGTGGGCAGACGGGAAATGATCTCACCGAGGACACCGTCCGGGAGGTCGCTGATGCGGTCCGGGCAAGACTCCTGCTTCTCCGAACCACTGAGCAGGCCCGCGCCGCTTTTGGCCGCTACCGCCGTGCCGCCAGAAGACGAAGTCGCCGGTGGCCCGAACCTCGCCTTCTTGTTGCTCGGGGCACCTGGCCGGATCTCCATCCCCGTCTCCGTGGCTGGATTCGCGCCACCTGCGAGCACCTCTATATGTGGCGTGGATCTGGAAAAACTACTAGGTCTTCACTGCGGGCAGATCCCGCGTGTGAGGAAAGGAGGGGAGGGGACATCAACCAATTGGACGACAACTATAAATTATATTCTACCTTCACTGTTGTAGTAGAAAACAAAGAACGGTCATTTTCCTTCACTATTGCGGAAGAAAACATACACAGCCACGTGTGGATAGCCCAAGAAAGCATGGTGTGGTATTATATTGAGTCATGTTCGCTTGGGTTTGTGTTCCGAATGATTCCGTTGACTCGTTCAGATGGAGAGGCACGGATGTTTCGGCTCATAGGCACGAGCATGCAACGCTCAAAGGCATGGTCCGTCGCATTACATAGAATCATGCTCGCCTGTGACTCGATCAGACGGAGATGCACGGGCGTTTAGCCCACAAAACTGAACCTTTGTGTTATGCACAGCCATGGGCGCTTACTCTGTGAGGCACGGAATGGCCTACGTCAGAGACGCTGACTCCTTGTATTTAAAAGCACGGACGTGAATTCCATAAGGACACGGCTCCGTATTGAGTCGCGTAACGCTTCTTTCTTGATTCTGCATATATTATTCGATAAAGGCGTGGATATTCGTGCATGTCTGTGTTTCAGGGTCGCAAGCATGGGCATAAAGCGCTTAAAGGCATGGCGAGCTATTATATACAGTCACAAACAGAGATTTTCTGTTTGTATTCCGAATGGCTCGGTGGACTCGGTCAGAAGAAGAGGCACGCATGTGACAACCACGGTGGCATGGGCACGTATGTGCGTTTATTACGGAAACCTAACATAATCGGATTTATATGTCAACACTTTTTGCTTACTCTGTGAGACACGTAACAGCCAATTCGAGAGACAGAAAGGGGCACACGTTTATTGGCGCATTTCCACATGACTGGTGACTACGACATAAAGTAGCATAAACATAAAAAGACGGAAAGGTAGATTGATTTAGTCAGTTGCAAGCTCCTTCATGGCTGCTCACAGCAGAAAGACAAACAAAGCCTACAAACAGTGCAAACAGAACAACAGTTGTTCGACAAGGTTTATACAAAACGCGAACTCCAAAACTTCACGACAATAAAATACTCCCAAGAACATGAGCAACCATATCAAGACCTATTCTTCAGCATGAACATCTGAATGGATCCGTCAAATCGAGATATTCAACACACCTATTTTTTAAATACTGACGCACGTGGGTGCAACTTGGTAATAATCGAAGACGACCGTGTTTAGAAGCCTTATTGTGCCACTTCAGAACCCTTTGTTGCTCCTCGTAAAATACTTATGTGAACTCTGTAGGAGGGTACACAAACTTAATGTCAATGCTCTCCAGATCCTTTGCACATAGAACAAAGAACACCGCAAATTCCTCGTTACCCCAGCAAGGAATATAATCTTCCAGCGTTACTGTCTTCAGACAAATGTCGTGATGTTTGAGAAACTGCCAGTGCCTACGACGCCACCATCCCTAAAAAATACATGAAAGGTTGAAAATACTTAGCGTCCATAGAAAAAGATATGTATGCATGTATGTATGTATCCACTTCAGTCAAATTTAACATAAACATTTTGAAATGGATGGAGAACTACAGTATGCACATTTCTCAAGATCATCACCTCGACAAACAAATTCTCCAGTTTTGGAAAGCACTGCAGCAATTCAACGACAATGTCCACCTTATAATCGATGTAGATGAACAAGGTCTTGACAAATTGCCGCATTGTTGTTAGACTGACTCCCCCAAAACGCTTCATAAAAATTAATAGAAGATGTGTCACAAAACTAATAGATTAAAGGTTGGATGAAATAAAACTGGTTTCCTCTCAAACAAGATGAAGCTGGAAGTATTGTCAAAACTCAATACCGCAAGACATGTGAGACAACATGGATACGGTTTAGGTGCAGAGACACCGGTTACCTCCAAATCCTCACCCTGCATGAAGCAAAGAACATAGTTCAACAAATTAATGGAACAAACATCGGAACAAGTCATCACCCTGTTCCAGAATCAAGGAAAGTTGGTACCTCAACACATGTGGGCGGAGACACGAACACGAATTCACCCAGCGTCCCACGTTTAGGTGCAGAGATAACAGTAATCGAACAGTGGTCGTCCTCTTTATCACGGATCAACCGTTGAAGCAAAGACGCATCCTCAATAATGATTTTTCCTTATTTATAACAAATGCCAATGCTTACAAGGTTATACGTGTTTATTGTGATGCGACGAACTTCCCCACTGAAAATAAGCAGCAGAGACTCAAGTGCAGGGCAACTAGAGTGGATTATGCTTTGAAGCGAGACCTCTGATATAAGAACTTCCACAAGCGATAATATTTTCACTAGCAGTGGCTTAAGTGTCCCTGCATAATTGTCTGGTATATTGCAAAGAGCAAAGTCGAGCGTGTGCAAAGAGGAGGAAAACCGAAACACAGACTCCGGCGGTGAGGGCACGATGAATACACCCAGTGGTGTGACCTCTTGCATCGCGAATCCTGGGAACAGATAGTAGAACTGAAGAATCTGGATATTGTTGAGCTTTGAGGATTGGAGCCAGGCAGCAACAATGGCAGGTCTGCATCGCAGGTAGCATGCCGGGATAGAGAGGCGGCTTACTGAGCTAGCATGACTGGACAGGATAAATTCCGGAAGACTGACAACATTAATGACAGAATTTCGAGAGCACCGAGTTTCGATATAACATCTGAAGACGGCCTCGGTGATGGCGGACAGCTTCAAGATGATGATAATATGAATTGTTTCTCCATCGTTAACAAGACGGGTGTCGTGGGGAACGAGCACCTATGGGGCAGGGGGCCCCTTCTAGTCCGGCAAGGGAGCGGAGGGCGCACGCAGAGCAGATCGAGGCGACGGCACGCGGGGGCGTTTTCCCCAGCTTCGGAGCTCTCCGGAGAGATAAAACTCCTAATGCTGCTTTGTGTTTGTATTTGTTCTTGCTCGATAGTGCGAGCGTGTAGTGGTGTTGGATGTGTCGAATGGCCCGAACCGCGGAACCCCTTCTACATGCGCATGGGCCTCCCTTTTATAGTCCAAAGGGGTCACCAGCAGTGGCGGCGAGGAAGAGGGTAGAAAGGTAAAGCGTGGGTTGGTACAACAAGAACCAACAAAGTGTCCCTACCTAACTCGGACGGCAGGGACAAGGGCATTTAATGCTCGTCCGGTCGCCTAACAAAGGCAAGGAAACGACCGTTAGGGCGCCACCGATAGCCACGATGGCCTTCTTGTCGCTCCGCCACCTCGACCGTGATGGCTGCACGCCTACCGCCACGTGCTCTGGGATGGTCCCGGGTGACACGTCGTTGGATGCGCTGGAGCTTGGGTGCAGGGTGGCAGCCTTGCTGCAAGCGCAAGCGCCATGCCCTTCTCTTATCGCTACCGCAAGCTTGCGTCGCCGGGCCTTGCCGGACGCTAGCGAGCGTCGCGGCAAGTCTTCCGAAGCGCTTTGGTCGGCCTTCCGGCAAGCTCCTCTTGCGGGGCCTTGTTCCTCCCAGCAAGCTCCATTTGCGGGGCTTTGTCTATTTGGTTGACACTTTGTTCTTGAATGGCAGTAAGTGGAAATGACGGAGGGTCTTGGCGGACGCCTGGCGTAGCCTTGTTGTCGAGGTCTTGCAACCGCCTTGCAGACAAGTTCGGGTACTAAGGTACCCCTACTTTAGTACAATCGACAGAGCCCCGGCTCGCCATACACGGTGCCGAAGCTGTTGGGCCAGGCCCAAAAGCGTCTGCGAACGCACGCGCCCGGGTCCACACAAAACCCACTCAGATTCATCCACGCGTCCTCCCACAACGCACGCGTCAATTGCGCGGCGTCGTGGGAGAGAACGTGGTCAAGATTTTAATTCCGTGAAATGCGAACGCTCAGATCCCTCGCTTATAAGTAGAGGAAACAGGGCCGTTCCCCTACTTCCGGCACTTGCAGTTCCTTCCTTCGAAAGCTCCGCCGTTCCCCTCCGCTTCCTAAGTCGAAAAAGAGAGCAGCACTCCGCCGCCCATTCTCGTCGTCGCCGCCGTCGCCTTCGCCTTCCCCCACTGCTTCCGCCATGGCTTCGAAGACCGGGAAGGCTGCGAAGGCTGCGAAGGCTGCGAAGTCGGCCGAGGCGCTGGAGCTCGAGTTGCTGCGCAAGAAGCGAGTGCTTTTCCTCCCCGAGCTCACCCCGGAGGCGCTGCGAGCGGAGTTCTACCTCTTCTGGTCGAGGGAGATGCGGGCGCATCCGTGCACGCTGGTGCTTTCCGCTGAGGCTTCCAAATCGAAAAAGTGCCCCGGAGGGTACTACTTCTTCCCTGTGTTCTTCTATTGCGGGCTCTGCCCACCTTTTTCCGATTTTCTTTGCGACATCATGAACACCTACGGGTTTCATCTTCTTGATTTCACCCCCAACGCCGTTCTGACAATGGCGGTTTTCGCACACCTCTGCGAGAACTTTGTTGGCATCCTCCCCAATGTTGCTCTTTTTCGTCATTATTTCTCCCCTCGGGCCGAGAAAGGGGAGCCACTGGCTGGCGGAATCGCCTAGACCTCCCGGATGGGCATGAAGGAGGTGTACTTGACGGGCGAGCCCGCAGCAAGTGGGACGAGTGGAGGCGGAGTGGTGCTGGATCTGTGATGCCAATCCGCCGCCATTCACCAAGCCGCGCCGCACCCGGTGGTGCGTGGCGATGATCGAGCGCTCTGTCGCGGATGACGCCAAGCCGACGATCGCCACCACCCGAATCCTCCGCCTGCATGCCGGACTCACAACAGGCAGTTGGCGCGGATTTCTTCGCCGTCGACGCCCCTCTGCAAAGAGGGGAGGCCCGCTGGCTGTTTGGCGGCGGCCCGGCGGATATCATGAGGCTGCGCCCAGGCCTCAACTTCAACTTCACGGTTTCGGAGCTTGACGCGATGCTTTGGGAGATGTTCAAGCATGACGCCAACCATCCGAGTGGTTCAAGTTGCCGCAGGGCGTCGCCCCTTGTGTAACAACTCCCGGTAGCGATCGTGATCTCAAGCAATGATGCCAGAGTGCGACTCGCACGGGATAAGTGCAAATTGGATAGAGCCCGCTGCCGAGGTCGTGCAACAATTCTTCGATGACTTGGCGGAGGTGGCAGTCAACTCCGACGAGCAGAAGCTCCTCACCCGCGCCACCACTGACAACGAGATGGCGTACATCACCAGCAGGGCCGAAGAGGCGGCGGCAGCCGCTGCCACGGGCGAGTTTGGCTTCACGCTAGCGGAGGCGGATGCAGCTGAGGCGGCAAGCCTCGCCGACCGGGAAGATCTTGCCGGGGAGGTCGATGGCGAGGGGGAGCGCGAGGCCGGAACGAGCGAGCCCGCCGAGGATGAGAGTGGCCAGCCATCCTCGAGCAGCTTGCCGCAGGCGGGGCCCTCAGCACAGCCCCAATTCCGACCGAGAAGGCGCCTCCGTCGAGTTGGAGAGATGGCAGAGGAGCAGGCCGACCAGCAGCCGCGGCGCCATGGGACACGCTCCACCACGGCAAGTACCGCTGCGTGGAGGGTCCCAGTCGAGCAGCCGCAACCGAGGCGGGTCTTCCGGTTGCCACGCTGATCTGCCAGAGCCCCGGCAAACGCAGAAGGGAGCCTACTCCTCCGCCACACTGCGCAGAGAGGGTACCGGAGTTCGACCTCTCCGCGCTGAGCTCCGATGATGATGAGGAGGAGGAGCATGAGGAGGAGTATGGCTTTCTTCTTACTGTACTCGTCTTTCTTTGATCTTTGTTGTTGTTTGCCTTGTATCTAATTTGCTTCTCTCTAAATCCCTGTTCTGCTTCAGGACTTTGGCGGAGAGGGCGGCGAAGAGGGCCAAGGTCCCCGTGGTTAACATCGAGGACGATCCTGCTGTGACGGCAGAAGATACGTCCGAGACCACCTTGACGGACCCGGTCCCTTCTCCTCAAGAAGACAGCCTCAAAGACAGCCCCCAACAGAAGTGTTTTGGTTTACTTCCCATTGTGGGGCGTGCATGGGTGCTTCTTCTTTTGCTGACATCTTGATTGTTGACTCATTTGTATATAGGAGCAGAACAAGCCCACCAGGAGCAATCGGAGGCCGACCCGGAGGTTTCGTCGGCTTCGACTACGCCGCCAAGGGCCGATTCCCTGACATGGGAGCATTCTCCGGCAAGGGAGGGATCCCCGGCAAGGGGCGGAACTAGTGAGCCCCCAGTGGTGGAGCCCATGATCACAGAGCCCAGCATAGGTGACCCTCCTTGCCAGAAACTTTCCCTTGGGTTCTTCTGACCTTCTTCTTCTTTCTTTTGGTTATTTGCTTGACTTTTCTTTCCTCTTCCTGTCTTCAGATCCTCCTCTTGGGGACCCGATGGAAACTGAGGCCACCGGCGAGGAGGGCGCACGCGGCAACACTGGGGATGTCGCCGCTGACGAGGAAGAGGCCGGGCACTGATGAGCCTGGCTGACGAAGAAGCCGCCAAGGCTGCTGGTGCAAGAGCCGGCGAGGGATCTGGCGGTCGCACTGACGACCCGGAGGACGCAGGAGTGCAAGGCACTGCACCGACCGCTGACCCCTCCGCCGCTGACGTGGCATCGGGCTCCGAGGAGCCCCAGCCAGGTGCTTACTTGAAGGCCGGCGAGGGCGATACATCAAGCTTCCCCGGGCGCCGAGCCCTGTGGCGCGGTTGAAGGAGAGGAGTTTGACGGGAAGTACTCTCCTCTGCATTGGCTGGCAAGTGGTCGACGATGTGCCAAGCAAAAGAGCAATGGCGAAGTCCGAGGAGGAGCAGCTGCTCCGAAAGCTGGTATCACTCTACCGCGCCCGGCAAGCGAACCTCGAGTCCCGGGAAGCGCTTGTTGCGCAGGCGGGAGTTGACATAGAGAAACATGCGAAGGAGCTCAAGAGCCGCAACCAGGAGGCCCTCCGATCCATTGCAGAGGAGAGGGCGCAGCTTGGCGAGGCAAAGGAGGCGTTCATCCTGGAGAAGGCTGAAGCCGAGGAGCAGCAGAGGCTCGCCGCCGAGGAGATGTCCAGGCGGGAAGGTGAGCTGACACAGAAGAAAGTTAGTCTGGACAGTCACGAGGAGGAGCTCGAGGCACGAGAGCAGTCACTTGGCGGGACGCTCAAGGAGGCAAAGGACGCAGCAGCGGCCGCCGAGGCCGCCAAGGATTTAGAGGAGAGGGTGGCGTGGCTGGAGGCGGATATGGGAAAGAAGAATGAAGAGCTTGCTGCACTCCAGCGCGAGCGCGAGAAGGACGCACTTGCCCATGGCGATCTGCAAGCTCAACTTGCCGAGAAAATCAAGGAGCTGAACGCCGCCAAGGACTCAAGCGCTGATCTGGAACTGAAGCTGGGCACCTTGGCGGGGACGTTGGACGCCGCCAAGAAGCGATAAGACGACTTGAGGGAGGATTTCAAGGGTAACGAGGAGCTGCTGGCCGCCGAGACCCAGAACACCTTCAAGACCACGGTGGAGCTCTGGACGGATGGCCTCGTCAACATCGCCGCGTCCATCGACGAGGAGCTGGCGGAGCTGGACTTGGCGGGCTTCGGGTACCCCATTGAGGAAAATCTCCAGCCCAGCGCCAAGCTTACGCTTTTCTTCAAGGGTGTGGTGACGGCTCTCCAGCAGCTCCGGGAAAGGATCCTGAAGCAGCTGGCCAACGAGTCGCGCGCGATCTGCACCAAGGTCCTGGAGAAGGTGTTGGTGAAGATACTTTTCCGCAACCCGACCGTCGACCTCACCCGTGTCACCAAGAAGCTGCCGGCAGGTGCCGATCTTGAAGAGCTCAAAGCCATCGTCGCACCCATTGTGGACAAGATCAACGAAGTTAGGAGGGTCGACGGCGAGTGTGTGGATTAGGCCGCCCTTCTTCTCCCTTTTTCCTGCCGCTGTAGTTTCAGTTATGGGAACAATCTAGTCAGTGCCACAATAAGTCATTCTTGTAATATAACTTTATTCTGGGTATCGCTTGCTACGTTATTTCCTTTACTCTGTTACATCCCTTGTATGCTTTTACCCTACGCTTTGAGGGAACTTGCCGGCGCAAGCACACTTGCTGAGTGCGGAACATCAGCAGCCCGCTGGCGGTGCTGCCTCCGGCAAGAAACCTTGTCGGGGCTAGTTGCAGCTCGCTTGTATTGTTGAGCGGACTCGAAAACAAATCAAGGGCACAACTTAGCCGCGAGTCGATTCCTCCGCACATAGGTTTTCCATACAAGGCACGAACGTTTCGAGGAATATAACTTAAAAATTTAAAAGTGACTAAGCTCAAACTTTGGCAACTTAGCTTTTTCTGTCGTCTGCGTCCCGGCAAGGTTAGATTCCCTTGAACGACGCCTGGTCCACACCTTTATCTTCCTTCCCCGTGAACTTGTGGGCGGAGGAATCTTCTTTTTGAGAAGAAAGAAGAGAAAATAATGATACGGAACCTTAAGGTTCGCTGTTGCTTACCGGGGGTAAGTGCTGCAGAAAGTGTCAGATATAGATGCAAAAAAGAAAGATGCATTAAATTTGACACGATGTGCGAGGCACATAGACTTTATTCACGCACGGGAGCTGCGCCTGGCTTTGTACAAAGGGTTACATGCAACAGCGGCAAGGCTTGTACAAAAGGTGGTTATCGAACGGTCAAAGAACCGCGCTTTATGGGTAAAACTTATAAGATGCTCTACGCTCCGTGAGTTCCTCACCGAATGCCATCTTTGGTCTCAAGGCGGACAGCGCCGGCCTAGTGACTCGCTTCACCGATAAGGGCCTTCCCACTTTAGGCGTCAACTTGTTTGAATTCTTGGCGGATTGAACATGCCGAAGAACAAGGTCGCCTTCCTCGAAGCTTCTGGCATTAACTTTGCGACTATGATAGCGGCGCAAAGCTTGATGATAGCGAGCAGCTCGCACAACAGCCTGAAGACGATCCTCCTCGAGGAGCAGCGCGTCATCTTGTCGCAGCCGCTCTTGCTCAAGCTCGTCATAAGCGAGCACTCGTGGCGATCCGTATACGAGTTCCGTGGGGAGAACTGCCTCTGCTCCGTAAACAAGAGCAAAGGGTGTCCGCCGCTGGCTCGATTTGGTGTCGCCCCGATCGACCAAAGAACCACCGCAGCTGCTCGATCCAATTTCTTCCGTGACTTGTGTAGCTTGTCGAAAGTTCGGTCTTGAGCCCGCGCAGCACTTCAGCTTGTTCTCTCGCTTGACCGCTGCTTCTCGGTGAGCAACAGAGCGGCGATCTTGGTGCCAAGATCTTGGACGTATTGCATGAAGGTGCGGCTCGTGAATTGCGTGCCGTTGTCGGTGATGATCCTGTTAGGGACCCCGAAACGGCAAACAATTGACCTGAAGAACTTGATCGCCGCTCAGGTTGTCACCTTCCTCACTGGTTCCACTTCAGGCCACTTTGTGAACTTGTCGATTGCAACGTACAAGTACTCAAAGCCCCCGACAGCTCGGGGAAAGGGGCCGAGGATGTCGAGCCCCCAGACCGAAAATGGCCAGGATAAAGGGATTGTTTGGAGAGCTTGAGCTGGTTGATGAATCTGCTTGGAATGGAACTGGCACGCTTCACACTTGGTTACTTGTGCAGTTGCATCCTGGAGGGCTGTCGGCCAGAAGAAGCCTTGCCGGAAAGCCTTGCAAGTGCTTTTGCGCCAATGTGGTGACCACATATGCCTCCATGTATCTCCGCCAACAGCTCTTGTCCTTCTTCCCGGAAATGCACTTCAATTTCACTTGCTGAATCTTCTTCATGACAAGATGTCATCGATAAACTGGTACATACTCGATTGCCGGGCTACTTTCTCCGCTGCTTCTTGCTCCTCGGGAAGTTCCCCTGCCTGAAGGAAATCGACGATCTGCTGTGCCCATGCCGGAGCTTGTGGCTCGACGGCAAGGACTAAAGGCGCAAATGTTGCTGTGGGAACATTCGCTTCTACGGCAAGAATCTGGGATCCTGCCGGAGCGTGATGCTCCCCGGCAAGCGTGTCGGGACACAACTTGTCGGGAGCGCTCGCTTCAACGGCAAGCCTCGGGCTTGTTGGAGCAGATCGCCTCAAGACTTTCTCGTGGTCGATCCTGAACCTTCTTGGCGGCGGCTCCGGAGCTCACGAAAGTGGTCGCCGATGACAACTTTCTCTTCTTGCTCGTCCGCTTGATGGTGTGACGGATGGCTAAGTCAGCTTGAGCACAAAAATCCCCGGTTCCATTGTGCAATTTAAGTGTGGCACATTTTGACAGCCGTCTGCAATGTCATTCTCGAGCTCTTGGAACATGTTCCATTTGCAGCCGTCAAAATGCTCCTCTAGCTTCCTCACTTCATCAATGTATGCTTCCATCAACGGACTCGTAATCTTTGTTGACTTGGCGGACGACAAGCTGTGAGTCACCCCGACAATGAGCTTCCCGATCCCAAGTTCAGCTGCGATCTCGAGTCCGCAAGCAAGCCTTCATACTCTGCAGATTGTTTGTTGCTTGCTCCTTGGGAAAGTGCATCCGACCACGATTTGAGGTGCTCTCCGGTGGGGACGACGAGTAGTACGCCAAGCACCGGGCGCCTTGCAGCGAGAAGGCACCATCAAAGTACATGATCCATTCTTTGCTCGCTTCCTTGACGGGGATGCTCCTCTCCGGAGTTTCTTCATCGGGTGTTGGCGTCCACTCTGCTATGAACTCCGCCAATGCTCGGCTTTGAAGGAGCTGGCGGAGCTAGACTTGGCGGGCTTCGGGTACCCCATTGAGGAAAATCTCCAGCCCAGCGCCAAGCTTACGCTTTTCTTCAAGGGTGTAGTGACGGCTCTCCAGCAGCTCCGGGAAAGGATCCCGAAGCAGCTGGCCAACGAGTCGCGCACGATCTGCACCAAGGTCCTAGAGAAGGTGTTGGTGAAGATACTTTTCCGCAACCCGAGCGTCGACCTCACCCGTGTCACCAAGAAGCTGCCGGCAGGCAGGGGGCCCCTTCTAGTCCGGCAAGGGAGCGGAGGGCGCACGCAGAGCAGATCGAGGCGACGGCACGCGGGGGCGTTTTACCCAGCTTCGGAGCTCTCCGGAGAGATAAAACTCCTACTGCTGCTTTGTGTTTGTATTTGTTCTTGCTCGAGAGCGCGAGCGTGTAGTGGTGTTGGATGTGTCGAATGGCCCGAACCACGGAACCCCTTCTACATGCGCATGGGCCTCCCTTTTATAGTCCAAAGGGGGTCACCGACAGGTGGCAGCGTAGGAAGAGGGGTAGAAAGGTAAAAACGGGTTGGTACAACAAGAACCAACAAAGTGTCCCCTACCTAACTCGACGGCAGGGACAAGGGCATTTAATGCCCGTCCGTCACCCCAACAAAGGCAAGGAAACGACCGTTAGGGGCGCCACCGATCGCCACGATGGCCTCCTTGTCAGCTCCGCTTACACCGCGACCGCATGGCTGCACAAATACCGCCACGTGCTCCTGGGATGGTCCTGGGGTGACACGTCGTTGGATGCTCTGGAGCTTGGGTGCAGGGTGGCAGCCTTGCCGCAGCAAGCGCTTCGCCGCGGCCCTTCTCTTGTCGCGCCGGCAAGCTTGTTGTCGCTGGCCTTGCCGGACGCTACAAGGCGTCGCGGCAAGTCTTCTGGAAGCGCCTTGGTCGGCCTTCCCGGCAAGCTCCTCTTGCCGGGGCCTTGTTCCTCCCGGCAAGCTCCATTTGCCAGGGCTTTGTCTATTTGGTTGACACTTTGTTCTTGAATGGCAGTAAGTGGAAATGACGGAGGGTCTTGGCGGACGCCCGGCGAGCCTTGCCGTGGGGTGCTGCAACCGCCCGTGCACAAGTTCGGGGTACTAAGGTACCCCTACTTTAGTACACCGACAACGGGCAACGGAGATCTCGCGACAGTCGAGATTCAGAGGAGCGGTGAGCCATAAAGGACGCCACCTACGAGCGAGGATTCGAGTACGGATGCCCTCCTTGATGGGGAGACGAGAGATGATCTCACCTAGGATGGCGTTCGGGAGGTCGCTGATGAGGTCCAGACAAGAGCCCTCTTCTTCATCCTTGGATCGAGGAAGAGCACACTTGCCACTTCCCTCCCCTACAGCGACCAGCACACCACCAGAAGGAGGCGTCGCCGATGGCGCCACTCTCGCCCTCTTGGAGCTAGGAGTAGCACATTACATCTCCATCTCCATCTCCATTGCAAGGGTCGCACCGCACACGACAAGTGCTCAGTGAGGTGGATCTGGAAAAATGGATTATAACCTGTCGACCCACGAAACAACTAAAATACTGAGGGGGACGGGAAAGGTATAGATTAATTACCTCTCCTTTATTTTTCCCGTAAATTGTAGATGCCAGCTTGAAACATTAAATACAGTCACGGCTTTAATTATGCGAGATGCACTATTGAACACGCAGACCAGGCAAGGGCGTGCCCCTCCGTGTTTTAATTTTTTACGGCACATACATACATTAAAAGAATCTGTTCCACGCCGGAAGCATGGGTGGGCAGCACACAAACACATCGTGCGATATTATATAGAGTCATGTTAGCTCGTGTCTGTGTTCCGAACGATTCCGTCGACTCGTTCAGACGGAGAGGCACGGACGTGAACCCATGGAGGCATGTTGTGGTATTACATAGAGTCATGTCCGTGCGTTTACTGCAGAAACACAACGGAATTGGATTCAGATGTGCACCCTCACTGTTTACTTTCTGAGGCAATGAATGGACGATCCGAGAGACACTGTCCTTAAAAGCATGGGCAAGAACTCTGTAAAACCACGGTTCTATACCAAGGAGCCACTGTCAAACGCACGGAAGTGAAGCAACGAGGACCACACTTTTAGTAATAGAAGAAGCACTCTATCGGCTGGCGTTGCTCCTTTGTCAGGCGCACAGTAGGACGGCTGTGGAAGGCACGCTTTTTAGGCAGAGAACGAACATCACGATGCCACGACAAGGTGAAATCATGGTTGTACAGATGCACTGTTGAACAATCACGGCTTTGATTATACAATATGCACTATTGAACACGCAGACCAGGAACGGGTGTGCCCCTCCGAGTTTTAATTTTTTATGACACATACATACATTAAAAGAATTTGTTCCATGCTGGAAGCATGGGTGGGAAGCACACAAAGGCATCGTGCGGTATTATATAGAGTCATGTAAACTTGTGTCTGTCTTCCGAACAATCTCGTTGACTCGTACAAACGGAGAGGCACGGGACGTCAACACGCGGAGGCATGGTGTGGTATTACATAGAGTCACATCCGTGCGTTTACCATGCAACCGTGAGAGTCACGGTTGAACATTCACCAGTGGCATGGCCATGGCTGCCCGTGCCCTTCGGTTATTTTTATCTCTCTGTCACGCAGCAGAGAAGCATGCTTGTATGCTTACAACATCCATGTTCAGAAACCGACGCGGCTGCGGAAAATAACAAGGAAACCTGTGCCTCTGATATTTTTCTCCGCCGAGTAAAAATACATAAAGAAACAAAAGGCGTTCTTATTTAAATTTGTTTTGTTTCTATAACTGCAGCAAATTAACTTACAAGCCGTTCTTATAACCACACAACGAGAAAATAAACAATCGACAGCAGCCCGCCCTCCCCACCGACCAGTTGCTATTTCATCGCTCCACGTGCAGCCTTGTTTTCGAATGTTCAGCGATCCATTCTTCCTTATCGACCCTTGTGCAACCCCACCCTTCTGCATACCTATTCAACCTATTTGCATGTAATATTAATATTCATACATAAAAACAAAGCGAAAGATTGCGGTCATCACTGTTTTTTGCTTACGTCCTGTTTAAGCTGCATTATTACCTTTTAATTTTTCTATTTGTACTGCTCTCCGGTACCAAAAAGTCTCCACTCAGACCTTTCCTTTCTAAAAATGGACTACGCAGATTCCGTGCCTTATCCCGGACTTCCCTGCATGCATTCTGTGTGCCTGGCTTCTGTGATGTTCGATTCTGGCGTAGATGCAAGGCTTTGGTAAATGCTCCCTGCTGTCAGTGGGGTCATTGTAGTTGCTGGCTTCTGATGTCTTCCTCCTGGGCTTGGAGTGCATTGTCCTGAGCCGTTTGATGTCCTCGATGGTGTTGTTGGTGTTGTCGGCCATTTCATTGACCTTGCCCTCTTATCCTACTGCGATTTCCTCTTCTCCTCTTCAATCCTCATCCTCTCTTGTACTTCTGGATTATCCGGGCAGTTTGTTTTCCTGTGACCCTTTACTCGACAACGGCCGCACTTGGATACGGCTTTGTTGCCTTTTCCTTTCTTCTCAGAACCAGCTTTGATTTGTTCTCCTTTTTTGTGCCCTTTGAGCCACTCATGGGAGGGTTCTTGAGAGTTTCGGCAAGAATGCCTGTGTCTGGTTCCTCAACAAGTGCCGCCATGACTTTTATTTTCATATCTGCCGTACACTCATGCAGAACACTATATGCCTTCTCTTTTCTGCAAGCATTTGAACAGATATCCGACAACTCAGTGTAAGCGAGGCTGAATCTCATAGTTTCATCATCTTGTGTAGTCATGCTATCACCTTGACTTGTAGACAGAACTTTCAGACTCTCTGATAGATTCCTGGTCCATCTGGGGATGACAAAGGATTTTGGAAGTTGATCGATCATGCCTATTCGGTCCATCACCTTAAGCACATGGCAGCACTGAATGCCATCCCTACTCATTTTCTTGCAACAAGAATCAGATATTTTTTTTCTCATCCACATCTACCCCGAACTCGACTGTTCAAATTCTCGCTTTGGATATGGTTTCCACACTTTTTCTCCAGGCTCATTAATCTTTTTTTTAAATACTGCCTCCCCTTTGCCAGGTCAGAGCACTTGAAGTAAGTCCGGTTCAGTAGCTCCCGCTGGAATTTCCAGAAAATTTCATTGGTGTATACTTGACTTGCTTGTCTTTCAATCGGAAAACCCGTCTCTAGTGATGGCACCTTCTCTTCTGTTTGGTGTCTTTTCTTGTCAAGCGTGGCAAGGCAATTTTGCTGAATCGTGTGATACGCATAACAAACCTTTTTATAGTGTCCTTGTGCTCGATGTAATTCTTCCACATCGAATTCGTGCTCTCACTGCGAGTGGTTGTTGACGAGAAAGGATAGAAGCAGTCCTTGAAGTAAGCTGGCACCCAAAAATTTCGGAGTTCCCATAGCATGTTCAGGTGTTTGTTGCCTTCCGCCTTGTGCACAGAAATTGCTGCTTTCCAGGCACGCTCAAACTCGTCTTGATTTAGTGAGTTTTTGACGATTCGAAATAAATCATCAGCCATCCCTGGGTGCTGCGTAAACACTACTGCGTTATTTTCCTTCAAGTTCTTCCTAATATGCCACCAGCAGAACTTGTGCCTCGTTATCGGAAGATATTCCTTTATTGCAGTCTTCATCGCCTGGTCTTGGTTTGTTATTATGTATTTCGGCTCTTTACCTCCCATTGCCTCGACAAACATGCTTAGGAGCCACTTGAATGACCCTATTTTCTCATCTTTCAAAAGGCCTAGTCCAAACAGGATGGTCGACCCATGGTTGTCAACACCTATAATTGGTGCAAATGGCAAGCCATATATATTTGTAGAGAATGTCGTGTCAAAAGACAGAAAATCTCCATATAGATCATAATTCATCTTGCACAAGGAGTCTGTCCAAAACAGGCTCCGCACTACATTGTTCTCTATCTCTTCCACATGGTGGAATCCCGGCCTCTGCCTCTGCATATCGGCAAACAGTTTCATAGTGTCCTTGATATCAGTGTTGCGCTCTCTAGCCCTGTCCCAGCATGCAAAGTTGCTTATGTCAATCGTGTCGAACATAATTTCTCGCCTCGGTCTCCCCATGGCAGTAAAAATCTGCATAACCTTCCTCGGTTCTAACCTCGCTCGCAAAGACTTGTATAAAGAATTTCTCCCGAGGTGTCATCTTCTTATAGCATCTCATGAACTTCAAAGATCCAACTGATGGGTGAAGTTGGTGGTTGTGTTTCAGGCCCACGCTCTTCGATACCATTTCTCCTATCTCGCATCCTCTTGGCTGTTATTTGGATCTGGCAGCTTGTCCGGATCAAGCAATTGCTCCTTCTCTCCTTAACATGTCTCTCAGTTGTTTTATTCTGCCCTTCCTTGGTGCACTGAAACACCTGCTTGTCAAGCTGCTGATCATATGTCGATCTTCTGCTCGTTGATCGCTTGGCAGCAAAGCCAACCTTTCTCGCATATCTGTAGAAGAAGAAAAGGCACTCATCCAATGATCCAAATACCATACCACCCTCTAGTTCGAGCGCTTTGGTGACCTCCTGAATTGCTGGGTATATGCCTTCTTTGAACATGTCGTCCATTTCTTTCTCTACAATGGTCAGCGGCGCCATGGTGATTCTGTCTACCATGTCTTCATTCGTCTGATCGCATTCACTTCTGACGACATCAGTTTCATTGCCAGCCACAGGTCCACTTACAGCGGAGCTGCTGCTGCTCTATTATTTGTCACACGCAGCAGCGTCGTTTCTGCATGGCACAGTCAAATCCATAAATGACTATGCCTCTCCAATGTCGCATTGTGCAATGTTGCTCCCTATTTCTCCGGCACTCATGCAACCAAGGGACTGTGCTGCTTCTACCATGCAATCCGTGTTGGGGCTGTACGCTACTTGCTCCTCTGAACGTCGCGTTCCTTTTGAAATGGATGGAGAACTATGATATTTCTTTGCCTCATCTGTTATCCCCTCCGCCAAATCCTGAACACATAGCACGAAACAGAATTAGATATCCGGAGCAGCATATGCATTTTTTTTAATTTCTAATAAGCAGTACACCAGAGGCACTATTCACATTACACCCACCAGCACAAACGTGACCATGCTACACACACATCTGGACAAAGAGGCACATATGTGCTTCTGCTTACACCATACAATCGGAGAGGCACAACAACATCCTATACAATAGAACAACTGCACATACAGCCGCACCAGACGGACAGCCGTCCTCCCGTTTTGCACTTTACCCTGTTCTTCCATAAAACTGTTTGTGTGTTGAATTGAAAAAGCATAGTTTTGACATCACCTTTGTTTTCCCATGCCTCTCTTGTACAGCAAATCTTTTGGCGACAACCTCCGTGCATTGGTAATTTCGCTGACTATTCTGAATGCCATCGGAGATCCTTTGGAAGGACCCCTCATGTTGAACGCCACAGGTGATCCTTTCAAAGGACCTTGCCTTATGTTTTCATCGATCTGTGGACTACCGCGATACTTGCTTCCTTGCTCGTGCACATGCGTGTGCAAGATACTACAATTTAAATATACCAGACGAAAACAAAGAAAAAATGCTCACAAGAAAATATACATTTGCTTTAAATGTTGTTGCATGTTCGTATTTCCTGTCACCTGTATTGCTTTCTGGTGCTGCTGAATAGTAAAGTTTATTCCTCCTATGTTTGATTTTGTCGTTGGACTCTTCTTGCTTGTGCAGACCATACCGAATCCTTGAACACTAATGCTTTTGTTGCCAATGATCCTTCTGCTTGCATCAAAGCAAATTCTGTTACCCTGTACCTCTTCATTATGACCGCCTTCAAACGCTGGGGCGTCACAATGCCCGCTCTGCACCTTTGTGGACAACTGTGTCTTGTAACCAAAAAATAATTAGAGGCACGTGTGAGTATTACGAAGAATTAGCACGTAAAACTTCCACGTACGTTCAAAACCAGCGTTTGAAGTTTTCGTCGTTACCTGCACAATCTGCTTAGTGGAGTCTCTGCTGCTTAGAATGCTCCTCTCTGTAGGTGTCTACTGCACACCATGCTCCTGGTTGGGACGTTTGCCAAGAACTTGTATCTCACTATTGACTCCAATTACTCCAGCCCGCATGGCATGTGCGTGTTTGACAGCATCTGCATCCTTGATCTTCTTCTCATTTTGTAGTGATTTTTTTTCTTCCACCTCTCGATACTCAATTGCAGAGTAGATGCACAGGATAAATAGATATTACAGCATTCATCAAGGATATATTAATCATTTTTGTTGTTCTTAATGATCTACTAATTGGTGTTCTCAGTGGTGGCACCTTGACAGCAAACGTCACAGAAATAAAAGACCAAACCCTAATGTTCAACTGCCTTGCTATTACATGCCTCCCATAATCCTTGCCGATGTCGTTCAAAGACCGACCGTCCCTGTTGTCCTGACCAGATGACGCACTCCTGAACATCTGCCTGAAAAAGTTATAAACCTGCAGTATCAGTGTTGAAAATTTTCAAAGTCGATCTCAATCTTTCTTACTAACGTACTGCACTCACCACGCAACAGAGATATATTTATACTTCTATATAATTGACATATATAAATATATACATATATTAATTTTTAATTAAACTACAACCTCAGCCAAAGTGAGATCCTATGATGCTAGTTTGCTTGTGCAACACTTAACACAAAGATAACCATTCAAACGTAACAAAAGTAACAAGCTCGTATTACAAGGACGAGAGTACACAAAACAAAAAACAAACTCAAATCAGAGCTACAATGTAAAACTAAACAGTTTTATTCTATGAATCCCGACCACAAGAAATTCATCCACGAATTGAATCTCGTGTATTAGGAATCACCACACAAAGGTGCGTTGATAAATTTTTTACTAACCTTTGATTGCCGAATCTTTTGCGCTGATTGTTCGGAACTCACACCTTTCTAAATTGTGGGGGGGGGGGTCTGCTTCCCTGCAGTTTGTCAGCAATCTCCTTCAATGATTTTGAATCTGGGAGAGAGAGAAAAGAGAAAGAGAGACGGAGAGAGAGAGAGAGAGAGAGAGAGAGAGAAGGAAAGAGAGAGGCTACTTCGACTTTTTGCGTGCAGGAGAAGAATAACCTGATAGGTGGGGTGAGTTTTGGGATGCATGAGAGATGCACATGTTTTTTCGGCATGACGAGATGTGGTAGGTCGACTTCACTTGACCGTCGACGAGACTGACAAGTGGGCTCTCAGTTACTAATTCCTCTAAGTCTCTCACTAACTTGTGCGGTCGGCCTTATATGAGTCCTAAGAGGAGTACCTCCATCTGGGGTGAGAAAATGTGGTAGGTGGACTTCAAAGTCATACTGACATGTGGGCTCTCAAATAGTTCCTCCAAGTATTTGACTAACTTGTGGGATCGTCAGCAAGATGAGTTCCAGATCTCTCTCAATCTAGCATCGGTGGCGACAGGCGAGGCATATTCTAGATCTCCAAAGGAAAGCTAATCCTGATCCCTCCACAGAGTTTGCTTGTCACTGAAAATTTATTGGTCTCCTTCGTCTCACTCACCGTGGATCTCCTGTTCAGGTAATCCATTGCATCATCACCATGATTATGCCACCGATTCAACGTTTGAACAAGAAAATTACCGGTACTAGCAATTCTGCGGGCTGCGTACACACCGCATCTGCGCAACATAGCATGTGGGGCGCTATTTGAATATCGGTTCCAGATCCAATTATCTTTAGCTGGTCCGTGCTCAAACTGTTGTGCTGTCTTAACAGCAGAAGGGTTATGGATTTAAAATTAGGACTCGGCTGACCTCACTTTAATCATGCCAACTGCATGCTTGCGCCGTGGTTTTGCTAAGTTGAGTTATATCTCCAGCCATGCAAAACTTAAGCACTCTCGTGACCACATATTATATTAGTTGCAGAGCTCAATGAAACTGTAGTCAAAATTCACTATCCTGATCCCTAACATGAGGTCACAGGTCAAATGATTGTATAGATCCGCAATCTATAGCAGAGATCCAAAGGACTTACGTCCCTTTTTGCAAAGCAGTTACTAACTCAGAGTTAGAAACCGTCTTACATGGACCAAGCTGTTGATGATGGTCTCACATGGACTGCTAACAACTGTCATACATAGCTGACCTGGTAACGATGATGTCTCATGACCTCTTATGTAGAGTTCGATGAGATGGACTCCACCCCACAGCTGTCGGAGACTCAGTCCCAGTCTGTTGATGGCACAGAGATTGTCACCCAAGATTTCATGGTTCATGACCAGCTAGAAACAAAGAGACTAAGGATCGAGTTAAAACGTGCAGCGCACAAAAAGCTTGTTGAGGAGTACAGGGCAAAGAAGCAGCTTGCTGCCTCAAAGTAGGTGTTTTTTATCATGCATCTTGCGTCTGTCGTTGAAATTTCTTTGGAAATCAATGCCTCTCATTCTAGCTGCATTTTTAATCACGGCTTAAATATTTGTCTCTGTTTTGCTGACTCAGTGTTTGTAAGTAAGCTTCTACCAGAAAAGCATGTGTTTCAACAATACATTTGCTAAAGGTCATTTCTTATCTCTGTCCACAGAGTTGTTACAATGGGTGAATATGAAGAAGAGTTCAGCACAAAACTTAGCTTCCAGAAATTCATTACTGTCTGTGAAAAGCTAACAAAACCACAAAAAGCAGCTTGTCAGAGATATTGGATTTGGATACCTTCTAGATCTCTGTTGTCGCGAGCTTCCAAGGTGTTTCGTTCGCTGGCTTGTCCGCTATTTTGATTGCCCTTCCAGGTGTTTCATACTGCCTAGTGGATACATATTCCTCATCAACTCATACACCGTGCACCGGATCTTAGGAATTCCACTTGGCGGGCAGATTATCCCTAGAAAATGCTCAGAAGCTTTCAGATGTCAGGTTAAGTTTGAAACTCGGTGTGCTGGGCATGCTCCAAACATCAGAGAGTTAACTGATCTCATAACCCCAGAGCTGACAGGAGATGTGTTTCAACGGGTTTTCGTGATGTTTGCAACCACGGTATTTCTATGCCCAACGACATATGACTGTGTTAGCCCCGACTATTTAGCCGCTCTAGAAGGACAGCAAGTAACATATCATCATATGATTGGTCCAATGTTGTCACAGAGAAACTGGTGGCATCACTCCAGACCTTCAAGGACAAAGGATTCGCAGGCACCCTGTGTGGCTGCCTCCTGATTCCAGTGGTTCGTTCACTAACTTGTACATTTCTTTATACCCACAAGCAGCTACAAGAACATGATTCATTTTTACCTCTTCCCCACTTGCAGATAATGTATTTTGAGTACTTGGATACGAAGATTATGGACCTGGAACCTGACACTCCTGCAAGACTTGTCATGTGGGACACAAAGGCCATTAAGAATTATGCTAACATAGACAGCCTGTCAACAGAGGACGGAATTTTTGGGAAACACACGGTGAGTCAACTTTTCATCATTTTCCTTTGGCGAAGTTTTCGACTCAACATAAGGACTTAGCTGGAATGTATTAACTTGACTTGACTGTAATTGTTTCCTTTTCCGCATGGCAGCTCATAGACATTAGGCGCACGCCTTTCCAACCACCGCCTGGCTTTCAGGCGCCATTTTTTCAAATGAGTCCCAGACTAGAATCCTACATAGAAGAATTTGTGCCTCAAGAAAAACTTTGTTCCGTAAGTGATTTCCAGCTACTGCACCTGATTTTATGTTTGAAATGATGATCCCTAAGTTTTTACGAAAAAGATACATGTCCTATTGTGTTCATCCAGACAGTTTCCTATAGTACGTTAGTTGTGCTTTTGAGTTAAAACTAGAAGTGCTTCATATAGGATGTTAGCTGTACTTTGATGCTCATCCAGACAGTTTCCTATAGTACGTTAGTTGTGCTTTTCTATTAAAACCAGAAGTACTTCCTACAGGACGTTAGCCGTGCTTTTGTGTTTAATATAGAAGTGCTTCCTATACTACCTTAGTTGTGCTTTTGTGTTAAATATAAAAGTGCTTCCTATAGTACCTTAGTTGTGCTTTTGTGTTAAATACAAAAGTGCTTCCTATAGTACCTTAGTTGTGCTTTTGTGCTAAAACTAGAAGTGCTTCCTATAGTACGTTAGCTGTGCTTTTGTGTTAAAACCAGAAGTGCTTCCTACAGGACGTTAGCCGTGCCTTTGTGTTTAATATAGAAGTGCTTCCTATACTACCTTAGCTGTGCGTTTGTGTTAAATACAAAAGTGCTTCCTATAGTACCTTAGTTGTGCTTTTGTGCTAAAACTAGAAGTACTTCCTATAGTACCTTAGTTGTGCTTTTGTGCTAAAACTAGAAGTGCTTCCTGTAGTACCTTAGTTGTGCTTTTGTGCTAAAACTAGAAGTGCTTCCTACAGGACGTTAGCTATGCTTTTGTGTTAAAACTAGAAGTGCTTCCTACAGGACGTTAGTTGTGCCTTTGTGTTAAATATAGAAGTGCTTCCAAAAGTATGTTAGCTGTCCTTTTGTGTTAAATATAAAAGTGCTTCCTATATAGTACGTTAGCTGTGCTTTTGTGTTAAACATAGGAGTGCTTCCTATAGTATGTTAGCTGTGCTTTTGTATTAAATGTAAAAAATGCTTCCTATAGTACATTAGCTGTGCTTTTGTGCTAAAACTAGAAGTGCTTCCTATAGGACGATAGCTGTGATTTATGTTAAAACCAGAAGTGCTTCCTACAGGACGTTAGTTGTGCTTTGTGTTAAATATAGAAGTGTTTCGTATAGTACGTTAGTTGTGCTTTTGTGTTAAATATAAAAGTGATTCTTATATAGTACGTTAGTTGTGCTTTTGTGTTTAATATAGCACTGCTTCCCTGCAGTGGTAGGTCAACCATGCTTCGTACAATACGTCGGGTGTGCTCTTTCAAGGAATGTGTTGACCATGATTCATGGACCTTGTTACCCACGCTTCCTCAAGAGATATCATGTGTGATTACGCAATTCTTGATGTAACGCATAAAGAGCTCACAAGATATTTTTCATTTTCGGTATTAATAACTAATTTTCATTTCCGGTATTAAAAATTTCTGATGTTTTTTTTTCAATTACACAAAGATTGCAAAAGTTATCAATGAAATGTACACAGAACTTTTCTCGTAGTTTCAACCAGTTCTCGAGCAGAAATTGGAGAAGCTCCTTTCACTTGGTAGGGATCTTAGTGCAAAAGAAACCAAGACCAGAGACTGGGGCATTTATTGTAACTTGCAACAGGACAACTCAAATGAAAAAAAAACTTTTTCATCAGCCCCTTCAACATATTCTACGCTTCCAAGTTCTAGCACGACAAGCAGTCAAAGTTCTTCCAGCAGTGGCTCGACCAGTGTCCTTCACGCCATGTCATACTCCCTGGAAAATTTAAAGGGTTGCTACGATACCCCTGACCCAGACTCCCAGAATCCATATGACAAAGAGCAGTCCCAAATTCGTCTATCTTCATGGCTAAAATCATCAACTCAGATTAAGCTGCTACTGGAGGTGAACAGGATCGACCACAACAAAGAGGACATTGATGAACAAGCCAAGATTCATCTGGACAAAGTGCATAACCATCTGCACAACTGCCTTGATGGCTTGCCGGTTCATGAGCCATTCGTGCCAATGTCTGAGATGCTGGAGAGCGGGGCAATTATAATGACAGGTGAAAATTCGTCTGAGTGTTCTGTACGGATTGAAACCCAAAATTCTGTTGGAGGATCTGCAGACCACAACTCTCTGACAAGCCCACTGGAAAAACTCTTGGAGGAAATAGCAAAACCTACTGCAACAGAAACATCAACCTCGCACTCTGCGGTTGACAAACAGTTACTGACTGGTCCAATCTCAACGGATACACTTGGAGCACCTGTTCATCACATTGGGAAAACATCACCAACTACTGCACGGTCCAGCGGTTCTGATAGCGCTCACAAAAATTCTTCAACCAACACAAAGAGCCTCACTGTATCCCAACCTGCACAAAAGTTAAACATTGTCACTGAACAACGTTCTTCTTCACTGCCAGAAGCTAAGGTCCATCTTGTTTCAATTTTGAGAGATGAGAAGACGATTGCTGAAACTGAACGCACCAGAGCTACTTCCTCCCTTGCTCCTAGAGTAGCCGTCACCACTGATTCTGACAGCGGTTCTGGCACAGTACTGGACACGAGAAAAGAACTTCCATCCACTAGTGATGCTCCAATCATTACTACCACATCTATCAAACAACCACGTATTGATCCCACAGACAGCGTCCCCCCTACCACAACCGCACATCCGCCGGAACTGGAAACACAAATGGCAACTCACAAGAGGTCCTTACAGCAGTCAGAAGATCCAGGAAACAATAATATGGCACCTCCTAAGAAAAAAGTTAGAATACTGGAGCCTCCACATAATTCAACAAAAACTGCAACCAATCAGTCTCTACAGGCTAACAACCACAGAGGCCTCCTTGATACTGGATTCATTGATGATGATGAAATATGGTCTGACCCATCTTTCTATGAACAACTTGACAGAGTCGTTGAAGAAAAGAAGAAGCAACCCTTTCATAACCAAGTAGCATCCCAACAATGCCAACCTGATACTATCTCACACTTGACCAAGAATTCAACCTCATCATCCAGATCTTGCCTTTCTAACTATAAAGAGCCACATATGCCCAGCAGATCAGGCTCAATGCCAGGCGGTAACCACCTCTCACAGACTTTTGATACGTCATACTCCACAGGTTTAACTCAAACTGTCTTGTCCGACAGTTTGCCAGCAACTACTTTGTCCCAACACTACCAACCAGTTCCTACTCTCAAAAACAACTACTACCGATGTCCTGGTGCTCAGAATAACGGTAGCTCAAACAGGAGCCAGCACTCACCTTATGCAATGAACAACCAAAGTCACAAACAGTACCACCAACAAACCCCTGTCCACAATGCCCACTACCCCCAACACAATGATGCTCAGAATAACAGCACTGCATGGTGCCAGCAATGCTAACCTCAAGAGCAGAACCATCAGCAACCATGGACAAGCGAGGCTCATGGGCAAAGTTACAGTGCCTTGCAACAACAGTTCAACGGCATGCAGTATTCCGGCCATCCTCTGCAACATTTTCCAACAGATATTCCTTCGAGCTCAACCGGTGATCCAACTGTCAGAACATTACAACTGTGCATGCAGCACCAACCACAAGGCCTAATAGTCCAAAGAAACAACAATTGTAATGAGGGTCATCTGCAACTTAGTAATGGTCAAATGAACTCCGGTGGTCATGTCTTCCAGCCTCATCAACATCATCCTCAGCTAGAACAGACTCGATTCACTCACCAAGGGAATGGCCATAAGGATCACTGCCAACTTTTGGAAATAAGAGATTCTACAACGCAGGAGAAAGAAGTGTATGAAACAATCGTCGACAGTACACCAGGCATCAGTAAAAATGATAGGTAATGAATTAGTTCTTCCTCTTATAGTAATGTTTTGATCCTTTCTTTTACTACTGCAATGCATTCTGCCTGAAGCTTTCAAATTAAAGAGTTTCAGCTCGATTATTCTACTATTGCAATTGAATACTCATCAACTCAAATGTTAAATAATAAAATAATATGATTTAAAATGCATTTATCTTTTTTGGCAGCAAGAGGATATTCTACGTCGACCGACGTTGGGCCGATCATCGAACTTTAGGTTTGTCAATGAAGGTATACGGATATATCAACTCATTCGTGGTCGATGCTTACTCTGCTGATGAAAGAACAATTCTACGCAACGCCAACATCTGTGCACAAGCATATAATGTACATTGACGCCTCTGTAAGTTCTTGCTTCTCATAAATAATAATAACAAACCACATTTACTACTACTAGCACGCTGAGTGACGCAGCTTCAATTTACTGCAGGATAAATTTCAAGTTCTAGGAGCAAGCACTGAACTACTCAAGGAACAAATTGCAGAAAAAACTATTGGGTTCAAGCTGCCAAACAAATGCAACATTGTGAGTTCACCCTACTCACTCTATTTGTCCAGTGTTCATCTTCAATTCTACCAGATTTTCTTGTTACAATGATATAACTTCCTGTTAATAGTTTTAGGTCTTAATACCTGTGAGAAAGAAACCACATTTTATCTACCTCATAATCGTGAATCTTGCAATGTGTCGCTTCGAAATTCTGTGTCCTTATATCAATTGCGACGGTATAAAGGAACACTCGGACATTGTCATCGAAAACTTCAAGAGAGCTTACCATTCTGCTTACAACAACTATCCTCACACAATGGCCTCCTTTCATGTCAAACCTGTGCAGAGTGTATGTAACTCAGATAGAGAGTGAGTTTCTTTTAACTGTAGCTCTACCTCATTTACACCATGCATTTTTTTTGTTCCACTACATATCCCATATCTAATGTCCACCTTCTAACCAATAACATAATGCTCTCAATTTCAAGGATGACAATGCTATTTACACCATGCATTTGATGCCCCTCATTAATTTCAATAATAATTCATTTTTTATCAATAATGTAAGTTCACTCTCATTGACAACACATCAACATACATTCATCCAAGCCAGCTGACATTAAGTTTTACAATAAATTTTATTAGTTTATGCGCTCATTTGTTTTGCAGATCCATGTGAAACCGATGAGAGAACAACTAACTTTCAAAATGATAACATTGAACTACAACACAGCCATGTATTTGAGGCACTGAGCATCGTACTCAACAAACACAACATCCGACGTGAAAGAAGAAGAGTTGGAAGAAGATGACTACTGCTTAAATGTGCCTTAATTTAGATGGAGACATCCGAACATTGTTTCAGCCATATCGACTCATGTAATCACAACAATGTTTCAGCTATTTTTGTGTCGGTCCAAGATATCTACTATGCATCCCATTAACCACAGCTATGCATTCAAATGGTCAAGTCTTAAATTCCTGACATCGTATTTTTTCGAAAATAAGAATCGTATTTTTTCAAAAAGTTGTAAAGATCATATTCAAGACATCAATTCCTTGCACTAGGACACCACTCACTTAGACTAGACATAAAAAAGAAACAATTGGAACACAGAGGAAAAACACTATCAATTCGTAAGCATCTGGCGAAGGAGCTAAATGACTCACCTCCAGTAATGCTGTTCACAGAGGCACTGTCTTGCCTCTTATCCATGTAGAACGTGCCACTCTTAACACGGACAACTAACCTGACACACACAAGTGCGCCACCAGTTAACACAGGACCGTCCCCTCGATAGCTTAACACCAGTCCCTCTACCAAGCCAACGAGTCATGCAAGCATGACCGTGACTTCAACCGAAAAAGGTCCATGACCTCACAAGTTTCACTGACGAGTCTCTCTCAGCAAGTAAGTGAAAAGCAAACATTTCAAAAGAAAGACACGACCGTGCCTTTGAATAACATTGTATACGTGCCTCTCCGAACAAACGTGTCAGAGAAAGCATTTGCAAACGACACACACAACTCTGATTCAACATAACATAGGACATGCCTCCACTAACTAGACATACGTGAATTCACTAGCCAGACTAACTAGAAATATTACAGAACATACAACCATGACAGTGACTCATACTAACATAACGCAGTGCCTCTCCGAATTTAGTACCCAAAGGAAGGATAACGCCTCTGCCAAACATACGACAATGCATCCAATACCTTCACGGCAATGCCTTTCAAAATCAAAGCACCACCACAATAATTGGAACACAGAAACGCAACCGTCACTAACACAATACTCCCACAACAACTCTCACACTGGATTATCGTCCCCAAAATAGACAACATATATTGAAAAAGGCAGCACAGTGAGATAATCTGAAGAATCTTAAACACATCCAAGCTCCGCATAAAAACATTTCAAACACACAACCACAACCATGTATTCATTATAAAAACAATCGTGTCGAACACACTACAAACACAAAGTGAAAGTGACGCCCCTACCTGTCAGTGTGACCATATTGAGAGAAAAACTAAAGGAGCTAGCAAACTAATAACACCAGAGCATGCCTTGCCTAAAACAAAAACAACGCATCCCTGAGCAGACGGTTGTGCGCTACCTAGATTCACGAAAGTGCACATCTGAGTGGTCCTCTTAATACATCTCATCTTATACCAATGAATAGCAAGAAATCATAGAGGAAAATATTCTTGAAGGCACCCAATCAAGAAAAACATAATGGAACGAAAATAAACTTAAGTTTCCAAACCAGTCAACTCCATCTGGTTCAAAATAAAACCACCACAATTACAAATTCATCAGTCCATGTAATATTACCCAATACAATAACTATCAAATAACCAATTCATCACACAATCCTCAGAAACGTCCTCGCCATCTGACATCAGGAAGACAACGACGATGCAGGATGTCCCTCATCAACAGAAACCGGCGGTACAGCTCATAGCTCACATACCCTTCCTAAAGGAAAAGCAAATGAAAACAGCAATATACAAAAAATAAATAAAAAACGTACTGTTCTTGCAACAAAGGCAGAAACTAGCGAAAATGAAATCTTCACTTACAGTAGCTCCATATTTCAGGTGATCAAAGGTAAGTAGCTTCCAATCCCAGTAGTGACGAAGAAGTTCTGGAAAAGAGGACTCCAGCTTGGAGTAAGATTCGTCAATGATGGCTCCTGCTAAGTCCTCCATGGAATCCCTTTCTTCACCGCCTTTTATCATGAACTTCTCTTGGATGTCGACGTGGTACCCTTCTGGAATTCTGATGAAATCTTGAAAAAGAGGATCTCTAATATTCTTGACGCCCACACTAGAGAAAGTTATACCTCTATTCTTAAGGAAATCCTTCAGGACAGGGCACTCCGTCCTGGCCTTGTAGAAGTGATAGACCAAAACATGATTCCGCATAGCCAGTTGCATGACGGCGACTTTTCTATGCCCATACCAATCCTTTCGTGTGAACTCCATGCCGAGACCAACAAACTTGTACTTCTCCTCGCGCAACCAGTCCTCGTACAAGGCAGTGATCTCCTCCACCTTGCCAGGCCTGTTGGTGTACCACACGTCAAGCTTCGTGTTACCATCCGCAACTATCGGATGGTACTCGGTGGTGTTCAAAAAGTCGTCTGTGGCAGCAAGCAGCAAGGTGCTAATGGAGACTCCTGAGACCCTGCGACAAGGTTAGGGAGTGGTGAGGAGGGTGGGAACTGCCTGATGTTCTGCGGCTACAATACGACGTGGAGACCTCACAAACACGACCAGTATTTAACCTTGGTGAGAGACGTTTGAGTTACCATAGGCATTAACGTGTGAACTAGGAGCAGCGTATAGACGGTTGTGCTTCCAAAGCTCATGGAACCATGCACTTCCTAAAGTCATGGCTATGCACAAATAATTGATACCGCAGAGAAAGCGAGGAGCCTCTAACTTTATTTTACGGTAACTGACACATTGATGTCGGTGTACTAAAGTAGGGGTACCTTAGTACCCCGAACTTGTGCACGGGCAGTCGCAGCACCCCGCGGCAAGGCTTGCCGGGCGCCCGCCAAGACCCGCCACCATCTCCTATTACTGCCATTCAAGAACAAAGTACTAACCAAGAACGAAGGCCCGGAAGAGGAGCTTGCCGAAGGCCAACCAAGGCATCGCCAGAAGACTTGCCGCGACGCTCGCTGCCCCGGCAGTTCGACGGCGGCAAGCTTGCCGGCACAACAAGAGAAGGGCCGCGGCAAGGCACTTGCCGTGGCAAGGCTGCCACCAATTCCAGCGCACCCAGCGACGTGTCATCACAAGGCCATCCCAAGGGCACGTGGCGGGGCACTACGCAGCCATGCGGGGCGAGGTGGCAAACGGAGTCGACAGAGACGCCATCGCGGGCGACCGTGGCTCGCTTAACGGTCACTCCTCCGCCTTTGTTAGGCGACCGGACGGGCATTAAATGCCCTTGTCCCCCCGCCGAGTTAGGTAGGGACACTATTGGTCCTTGTTGTACCAACCTGCATTTTTACCTTTCTACCCCCTCTTCTCACGCTGCCACCTGTTGGTGCCCCCTTCAGACTATAAAAGGGAGGCCCATGCGCACGTAGAGGGGGTTCGGTTCATTCGACACCCACAACACCACCATACGCTCGCATGCTCGAGCAAGATCAAATACAATCACCAACGCAGCGAAGAGGGGTTTTATCTCTCCGAGAGCCCCGGTTGGGTAAAATTGCTCGTCTCCCCACGCCGACCTCGATCTGCTCTGCGCACGCCCTCCGCTCCCTTGCCGGACTAGAAGGGGCCCCCGTGCCCCATAGGTGCTCGAGGCCACAGAGAGACGCCCGCCCCGACATCTTTGGCGCGCCAGGTAGGGGTGGCGTCGAGGTCGTGAGCATCTGATCCGGTCTCCGCGCGCGCTGCATTAACGCCTTCATCAACATGCCACCGAAGAAGAAGCCTTCGGAGGTGGCCGCTCCATCTACATCAATTCCGCCACCGCCGCCGGAGAAAGCGGGCGGTGGAGTGGACGCCGGCGGAGGAACGGGCGCCGATGGTGGGACTCAAGTCGTCACCAGATCCAAAAACAAGGCCCCGCAAGCGTCGGCGACCATGCAGACACCGCATCCTTCCCAGGAGGTGCAAGGTCAACAACGCCCCGGTGTTCCTAGCACCGTGCTCGCATTGGAACAAGGCCAAGCTGGTGGGTCGCGGGACGCTCGAGGTCAGCATGCACGCCCGCATGCTGGCGCGAGCGAGGTACGGTCTCCCGGACGGGGTGTCGCACCTCCCAATCCGGTTGGGAGTCCAAGCACATCCTGCTCGCGCTGCTCATCACCACCGCCACCTAAGATAGCGGAGGAAGCATCGCCCGAGCCTACCTGCTTTAGACTACCCTCCGCGCCGCACAAGATCGACGACCGAGGATGACCATATACACCTCATCGGCTTGGCTAACGGCGATAAAACCCCGCGATCGAAAGATATCGAGGTTCGCAGGCGCCCAGCGCAAGCCGACACCGACAAGACCGCTGGGGTGCCACCTCCGCACTCCCAGCCCAAGGTTAAGACCGCTCCACGGACCAACCCGACAGCGACTCCACTGCGTCGTCGGACCCGCGAACTCGCCCGCGATCAACGCCATGTCCTCCAAGAACGGTAACACGAAGACGCCCGCGACCGTGATCGAAGCGCCGGAGAGAAGCGCAACGTCAATCGACCAACGCTGGGCCCACTGCCGACGCTACCAAGACCCGGAGAACTGAGCAACTTGTCAGACGCTGCAGGTTATCCTGCGCTCACCCGTGAGCTGCGGCAAGTCCAAAGGGCCCAAAACCAAGAACTTCAAGACGCGTTCGAGAAGTATGATGGCAGGATACATCCGTCGGAGTTCTCAAGATCTACACCATCGCGGTGCAGGCTGCCGGAGGGCGCGACGAGAAGATCCTCGCCAACTACTTCCTCGCGGTACTCAAGCCCAACGTTAGATCTTGGCTCATGCACGCCGGACGGCTCCATCTCTTCATGGGCGACTGTGTCATCAGTTTGTCGGCGCTTTTACGGGCGGCCACAAACCCCATGGCCGAAAGCGATCTGCATTTGCTTGTCCGTATGAGGAGAGCCCTGCACAAATACATACAGAGATTCAGCTAAGTGCGCGCAACATCCCAGATGTTCACCTGCCGCTGTTATCGCTGCTCCACCGTAACGCGCAACCGCAGGATGAGGGAGGAAATGGCGATGTGCAAGATCGAGATGTCACGAGCTCTATGCTCGCCGACAAGTGTGCACGGCTGAGGAGGGAGGAAAATCCCGAGAGATTGCAGGAGCGTAGGATCGACAAGAGGATGCCGCCCGCAAGGAAGAACCGCGGCGGAGCAATGTAAAAGAAAGGCTAAAGATGTGCCGGCTGTTGAGCATTCCGCAACGGAGGCAGTTCCGACAAGGCCAAAGCCGACGACTCGGCGAGGCCGTCAGAGGCCGACAAGCGAGGATGGCTCGCAAGCGTTATTGCAAGATCCACCACACCAAGGGCCATGATCTCCAAACCTGCAAAAAGTAGAGCAGATGGCGGAGCTACGTAAAGCTGAATACGAGCGCGCGATAAGGAGAGAGCCCAGGAGGTGGCGGAGGATCCGCAAGAAACTTCCCGCCCGGGAGGGCACTGCAGAAGGCTAAGCCGCAGCAAGGAGACAGCCTCCCGGCGGCCGCGATAAAGACGAAGATGAAGATCGGGATGATGAGATGGAGGAAGATGAGACCGATGACCAGGAGTTTCGAAGGCAACAGAGGTGTTGTGCATCGACGGGCGGCGCCTTCGCACACCTCGCACCGCCAACTCAAGAAGTGGGTGCGAGAGGTAAATGCCAGGAGCCGTCCGCCGAGGCGCCGAAGCTCGAAATGGTCCGCACGCCCATCGATTCGACGTTGAGGACCACCCCGACCGACATCGCAGCGGGTGCTTGCCGATGTTGGTCTCGCCAACAATCCGCAACCTCAAGGTCACAAAGATGTTGGTCGATGGCGGGGCCGGCCTGAACCTAATCTCCTCCACAGTGCTCAAGAAGCTCCAGATCCCCGATAGCGAGCTCGAAGAAACTGGTGCCTTTCAAGGAATAAACCGGAAGGAGCAAGCGAAGGGAAGATTACGCCGGTAACATTCGGCAGCGAGCTGAACTTCGTGATGTAAAGGGTCACATTCGATGTTGTTGATATCCCATTACCCTACAATGGGATACTCGCAGACCGGCACTTGCCAAATTCATGGCAGCCTCTCACTATGCATACAATGTGCTCAAGATGCTCGGGTCCGTTAAGTGTCATCTCCGCCCAAGGCGACAAGAAGGATGCACTTATCTGCACCGACAAGATCTACCGGGAAGCAGAGCAGCAGAGAGAGCAAGCCACTGCGCCGCCAAGCTCCCGGGAAGAAGAAAGCCAAGTCCGCAAAGACAGCTCGTGTCCACTCCGCAAGCGCGCCTCTCCGAGTCTTCTTGCTGCCGCCGAGGACGCACCATCGAAGCTCAGCTGGCGCATTACTTGTCGCACCCACCGGAGAGCACCTCAAGTACGTGGTCCAGATGCACTTTCCCAAGGAGCAAGCGACAAACAATACTGCAGAGTATGAGGGTTTGCTTGCCGGACTCAGGATCGCGACAGAACTTGGGATCAGGAAGCTTATTGTCAGGGGTGACTCACAGCTTGTCGTCCGCCAAGTTAACAAAGATTATCAGAGTCCGCTGATGGAAGCATACGTTGATGAAGTGAGAAAGCTAGAAGAGCATTTTGATGGTCTGCAAATGGAACATGTTCCAAGAGCTCAGAATGACATTGCAGATGACCTGTCAAAGTGCGCCGCGACTCAAGTTGCTCGTGGAACCAGGGATTTTGTGCTCAAGGCGACTCAGCCATCCGTGACGCCATCAATCGGACAAAGCAAGAAAAGAAAGTTGGTTATCGGGCGACTACTTTCCGCAGAGCTCCCTCAAGCCGCCGCCAAGAAGGTCCCCGTAATCAACACAAAGTCTTGAGGAGCGATCTGCTCCGACAAGCCCTGTGGCCTGCTTGCTGAAACAGACGCCCCGCAAGTCAGGTCTCGACACGCTTGCCGGGAGCATCACGCCCGCAGATCTGCATCCCCGCCAGGAAGCGGATGTTCCGCGGCAGCATTTGCACCTTTAGTCCTTGTCGCCGAGCCTCAGCTCGCATGGGCACAGCAGATCGTCCATTTCCTTCAAACAGGGAACTTCCCGAGGAACAAGAAGAAGCGGAAAAAATAGCCCGACAATCAAGTATGTACCAGTTTGTCGATGACATACTGTACGGAAGAAGATTCAACGGAGTGAAATTGAAGTGCATTTCCCGGGAAGAGGGACAAGAGCTGTTGGCAGAGATACATGGAGGCATATGTGGTCACCACATTGGTGCAAGAGCACTTGCCGGCAAGGCTTTCCGGCAAGGCTTCTTCTGGCCGACAGCCCTCCAGGATGCAACCGCACAAGTAACCAAGTGTGAAGCATGCCGCCCATTCCAAACAGATTCATCAACCAGCTCAAGCTCTCCGCATAACCTTTGTCCCGCCATTTTCGGTCCGGGGCTCGACATCTCGCCCCTTCCCCGAAGCTGTCGGGGCTTTGAGTACTTGTACGCTGTAATCGACAAGTTCACAAAGTGGCCGGAAGTGGAACCATGAGGAAGGTGACAGCACAATCAGCAATCAAGTTCTTTAGGTCGATTGTTTGTCGCTTCGTGATCCCTAACAGGATCACATCGACAATGGCAATACGTTTACAAGCCACACCTTCATGCAGTACGTCCAAGATCTTGGCACCAAGATCTGCTTCGCTTCTGTTGCTCATCCGAGAAGCAACGGTCAAGCGGAGAGGGCGAACGCTGAAGTGCTGCGAGGGCTCAAGACCAGAACTTTTGACAGGCTGCACAAGTGCGGAAGGAATTGGATCGAGCAGCTGCCAGTGGTTCTTTGGTCGATCAGGACGACGCCAAATGGAGCCACCGGCCAGACACCCTTTGCTCTCGTCTACGGAGCAGAGGCAGTTCTCCCCACGGAACTCGTATACGGGTCGCCACGAGTGCTCGCTTATGATGAGCTTGAGCAAGAGCGGCTGCGGCAAGATGACGTGCTGCTCCTCGAGGAAGATCGTCTTCAGGCTACTGTGCGAGCTGCTCGCTACCAGCAAGCTTTGCGCCGCTATCATAGACGCAAGGTTAATGCCAGGAGCTTCAAGGAAGGCGACCTTGTTCTTCGGCGTGTTCAATCCGCCAAGAATTCAAACAAGTTGACGCCAAAGTGGGAAGGCCCTTCTCAGGTAAAACGAGTCACTAGGCCCGGCGTTGTCCGCCTTGAGACCGAAGATGGCATTCCGGTGAGCAACTCCTGGAACATAGAGCATCTTCGCAAGTTTTACCCATAAGGCGCGGTTGCCGGATCCATTCCGGCAACCACCTTTTTTGTACAAGCCTTGCCGCTGCCGCATGTAACCCTTTGTACAAAGCCGGGCGCAGCCCCCGTGCGTAAATAAAGTTTATGTGCTTCGCACATCTTGTCAAATTTAATGCATTCTCTTCTTTGCATCTCAGATTCGACACTCAGGCAAGACTCACCCCGGTAAGCAACAAATAACCTTGAGGTTCCATACCATTATTTTTCTTCTTTCTTCTCTTAAATGAAGATTCCTCCGCCCACAAGTTCACCGGGGAAGGGAAGGTAAAAGTATGGACGGGCGTCGTTCAAGGGAATCTAGCCTTGCCGGGACAAGACGGAAAAGCTAAGTAGCTAAAGCTTGAGCCTAGTCAATTTTAAATTTTTTAAGTTATATCCCTTGAACGTTCGTGCCTTGTATGGGAAAACCCGTGCGCGGAGGAATCGACTCGCGGCTAAGTTGCGCCCTTGCGTTGTTTCCGAGCCCGCTCAACAATGCGAGTGGGCTGCAACTAGTTTCGACAAGATTACTTGCGGAGCGCATCACCATTGTTGCTGATGTTCCAGACTCAAAGAAGTGTGCTCGCTACCGCAAGGTCCCTAAAAGCATAGGGTAAAAAGCATACAAGGAATGCAACAGAGTAAAGGGAATAACAAAACGAGCAGTATCCAGAGTTAAGTTATATTACAAGAATGACTTATTGTGGCATCGACCGAAAATTGTTCTCATAACTAAAATGGCAGCAAGAAGAAAAAGGAGAAGAAGGGCAGCCTAATCCACGCGCCGCCATCGACCTCCTAACCTCGCTCACCTTGTCCACGATGGGTGCGACGATGGCCTTGAGCTCCTCAACGCCGGCGCCCCCGCAGCTTCTTGGTGACGCGGAGAGGTCGATGCCCGGTTGCGGAAGAGGACCTTCACCAACACCTTCTCGAACTCCAGCAGAGAGACCTTGCGACTCGGGCGGCCAACTGCTTGGATCCTCTCCGGAGCTGCCGGAGAGCCGCCACCACATCCTTGAAGAAGAGCGTGAGCTTGGCGCTGGGCTGGAGGTTCCCCTCTGTAGGGTACCCGAAGCCCGTCAAGTTCAGCCCCGCCAACTCCTCGTCAATGAGCGCGGCGATGTTGACGAGACCCTCCGTCCAGAGCTCCACCGTGGTCTTGAAGGTGTTCTGGGCCTCGGCGGCCCTCGTCGGCAGCTCCTCGTTGTCCTTGAGGTCTTTTCTCAGGATATCTTCTCGTTTCTTGGCGGTGTCTAGTGTCTCCGTCAAGGTGGCCAACTTCAGCCCTAGATCAACGCTCGAGTCCTTGGCGGCGTTCAGCTCTTTGATCTTCTCGGAAAGCTGAGCTTGCAGATCGCCATGGGCGCGCGCATCCTTCTCGCGATCGCGCTGGAGTGCGGCAAGCTCCTCGTTCTTCCTTGTCGCGTCCGCCTCCAGCTGCGTCACTTTCTCCTCCAACTCCTTCTTGGCAGCTCGCAGCAGCGGGCGGCATCCTTCGCCTCCTTGAGCGCCTCGCCAAGGATCGTTCCCGGACGACGAGCTCCTCATCATGGCTGTCCTGGCACGCCTTCCTCAGATAGCTCGCCGTCCCGCTTGACAGTTCCTCGGCGGCGAAGTCTCGCTGCTCCTCGGCCTCGCCTTCTCCAGATGAACGCCTTCTTCGCTTTGTCGAAGGCGCCTCCTCGGCAATGGACCGGAGGGCCTCCTGGTTGCGGTTCTTGAGCTCTTGCGCATGTTTCTCTTTATCAGCTCCCGCCTGCACGACGAAGCGCTTCGACTCAAGCTTCGCTTGGCGGGCGCGTAGAGTGACACCAGCTTCGGCAGCTGCTCCTCCTCGAATCGCCGCCATCGCTGCCGCTTTGTCGACCATCGACAGCCCAGCAGAGGCAAGTATTTCCCGTCAAACTCCTCTCCTTCAACCGTGCCTGAGCTCGATGCCTGTGGGAGCTTGATATACACGCCGCCGGCTTTCAAGTATCGCCAGTGGGGCCTCGAGTCCAGCGCCCGATCAGCGGCGGAAGGATCAGCAGTCGGTGCAGCACCTTGCGCTCCTGCGTCCTCCGGATCGTCGGTACGGTCACTGGCCCTCGCTGCCCTCAGGCAGCGGCCCCGGCGGCCTCTTCACCGACGGGCTCCTCCGCGCCGGCCCCTCCCTCAACGGCGGCGGCGTCCCCAGTGTTGCCGCGGCCGTCCTCCTCGCCGGCGACCTTAGCCTCCATCGGGTCCCCAAGGGGAGGATCTGAAGGCAGGGAAGAAAAGGGATAGTTAAGCGAATACGCAAAGGAAGGAAAAGGGAGATCAGCAGGACCCGAGGGAGAGTCCCCGACAAGGAGAGTCACCTGTGTTGGGCTCTGTGATCGTGGGCTCCACCACCGTGGGCTCGCCGGTCCCACCTCTTGCCGGAGACCCCTTCCTTGTCGGAGACGGCTCCCACATCGGGGAGTCGGCCCTCGGTGGCGTAGTCGAGGCCGACGACACCTCCGCGTCGACCTCCGGCCGCTCCTGGTGGGCCTGCTCTTCTCCTCAGATATAAAAGAGCCAATAATCAAGATATTGGCAGAAGAAGAAGCGACCATGCGCGCGCCTGCGACAGGGGTGGATTGAGGCACTCACGCTGGGGCCGTGGCTGGGAGCTGCTGCGAGGAGAAGGGACTGGTCCGTCAAAGTGGTCTCGCACGATCTTCTGCTACCACGGCAGGATCGCCCTCGATGTTGACCACGGGACCTTGGCCCTCTTCGCCGCTCTCCGCCAAAGTCCTGTTACAAGGTATGGAGTTTGGAGAAAAACAGATTAGATACAAGACAAACAATAATAAGGATCAAGAGAAAGACAAGCACGGTATGAAGAAAGCCTTACTCCTCCTCCTCCTCCTCGCTGCCGCTGCCGGAGCTCAGCCAAGAGGTCGAACTCCGTACACCTCTCGGCGCGACGTGGCGGAGAGTGGGCTCCCTCCGAGCTTGCCGAGGGCTGCGGCAGGTCGCATGGCGGCCGGGAAGACCCCGCCTCGCTTGCCGGGCGTGGTGCAGGATCCTCCTGCTGCTGCGTGCTCGCCATGAGAAACGGTCCCACGGCGCGCGCGGCTGCTGAGCGGCCTGCTCCTCCGCCAGCTCTCCGACCGACGGAGGCGCTTCTCGACGGAATTGGGCTGCGCCAGGCTCCGCTGCGGCAGGAGTCACCAAGACGGCCGGCGCCGCGCCGGCGGACTCGCTGTTCGCCTCGACCTCCCTTCGCCATCGCCTTCCTCGCAGTGCTTCCCGGCGGCAAGGCTTGCCGCCCATCGTGTCCGGCCGCCAACAGAATTAATCCGCTTCGCCCGCGCGCTGCGGCCGCTTTCTTCGCCCTGCTAGCAATATACGCTAGCTCTTGGCAGTGGTGGCGCGAGTAAGGAGTGCCGCCGTCGGAGTTGACTGCCACCTCCGACAAATCGTCAAAGAATTGTTGCACGACCGGCAGCAGTGCTCTATCCAGTTTGCATTTATCCCATGCGAGTCGCACTGGCATCATTACAGATGCGATCGCTACTGGGAATTGTTGCACAAGGGACGACGCCGCGCCAACCGGAACCACTCGATGATTGGGGTCGGCTTGAACATCTCCTCAAAGATCGCGCCAAGCTCCATGACCGTGAAGTTGAAGGAGGCCCGGGCGCAGCCTCATGAAATCTGCCGCCACCGAATCGCCAGCGGGCCTCCCCTCGCTTGCAGAGGGGCGACACGGCGACGAAGGAAGTCCACGCCGACCGCCTCGTGGTGAGTCCGCATGCCGAGCCGGAGGATTCGGGTGGTGGCGATCGTCGGCCAGATCGTCCGACGACAGAGCGCCCAGTCGTTGCGCGCACCACCCGAGTCTTGCGAGCTCGGTGAACGACGGCGGTTTTCATCACAGATCCAACACCACTCCACCTCCACTCGCCCCACTTGCTGCGGAGTTCGCCGACAAGTACACTTCCTTCATACCCATCCGGAGGTCCAGCGATTCCGCCAGCCGCCGCTCCCTTTTTCGCCCGAGGGAGAAGTAATGACGAAAAGGGCCACATTGGGGAGGATACAAACGGTTCTCGCAGAGATAAAGCGAAACCGCCATTGTCGAACGGCGCTGGGGGTGAAGTCAAGCAGATGAAACCCGTAGGTGTTCATGATATCGCAAAAGAAATCGGAAAAAGGTGGGCGAGCCCGCAGAGAAGAACACAGGAAGAAATAGTACCCTTTGGGGCACTTCTTCGATTTGGAGGCCTCCATGAAATCATCGGGCGGCGCGGATGCGCACGCTGTCTCCATCGACTGAAGAGGTAAACTCCGCCCGCAGCGCCCCGAGTAAGCTCGGGGAGAAGAGCACCGCTTACGCAGCACCGAGCTCCAGCGCCTCGGCCGATTTCGCGGCCTTCGCAGCCTTCGCGGCCTTCGCAGCCTTCGCGGCCTTCGTAGCCTTCCCGGCTTTCGGAGCCATGGCGGGGGCGACGGGGGTGGGGGGCGAAAGCGACGGCGACGACGGGTGGCGGAGCACTGTTTTCCTCTCGATTCAGGAGACGGGGGAGAACGGCGGAGCTTTCGGAGGAAGGAACGGCAAGTGGCGGAAGTGGGGGAACGGCCCCGTTTCCTCTGCTTATAAACGGGGAATGCGAACGTTACGCATTTCCTGGAATTAAGTATTGACCACGTTCTCTCCCACGACGCCGCAATCGACGCGTGCCGTTGCGGGAGAGCGCGGTGGGCACGGAGGCCAATTTCGAGTGGACCCAGGCCACGCGTGCCCGTGCACTGTTTTGGGCCTAGCCCAACAACGCTCGGCGCCGTGTATGGCCCAGGCCCGGGGGCTCCTGTCGGTGTACTAAAGTAGGGGTACCTTAGTACCCCGAACTTGTGCACGGGCAGTCGCAGCACCCCGCGGCAAGGCTTGCCGGGCGCCCGCCAAGACCCGCCACCATCTCCTATTACTGCCATTCAAGAACAAAGTACTAACCAAGAAAACGAAGGCCCCGGCAAGAGGAGCTTGCCGGGAAGGCCAACCAAGGCATCGCCAGAAGACTTGCCGCGACGCCCCGCGCGTCCCGGCAAGGCCCGACGGTCGGCAAGCTTGCCGGCACAACAAGAGAAGGGCCGCAGCAAGGCACTTGCCGCGGCAAGGCTGCCACCCAAATTCCAGCGCACCCAGCGACGTGTCATCACAAGGCCACCCCAAGGGCATGTGGCGGGGCACTACGCAGCCATGCGGGGCGAGGTGGCAAACGGAGCTGACAGAGACGCCATCGTGGCGACCGGTGGCTCGCTTAACGGTCACACCTCTGCACTGTTGGGGCGACCGGACGGGCATTAAATGCCCTTGTCCCTTGCCGTCAGAGTTAGGTAGGGGACACTGTTGGTCACTGTTGTACCAACCTGCGTTTTTACCTTTCTACCCCCTCTTCTCACGCTGCCACCTGTTGGCGCCCCCTTCAGACTATAAAAGGGAGGCCCATGCGCACGTAGAGGGGGTTCGGTTCATTCGACACCCACAACACCACCATACGCTCGCATGCTCGAGCAAGATCAAATACAATCACCAAAGCAGTAGTAGGGTTTTATCTCTCCAGAGAGCCCCGAAGCTGGGTAAAAATTGCTCGTCTCCCCCGCGCGCTCGACCTCGATCTGCTCTATGCACGCCCTCCGCTCCCTTGCCGGACTAGAAGGGGCCCCCGTGCCCCATAGGTGCTCGAGGCCACAGAGAGACGCCCGCCCCGACAACTGAATAGTCAAATAGAAGAGACACCACATCAGTCATCGGTTCCTCCTTTGAACAAAGACCACCGACGGAAGAATCCAATGAAGCAAACGAACAACATGTCGTACACCTTAGATCTGAAGGCCAGAACTCATCCGTCCCTCATCTAGCTATATTCACACCATATGTCCCTCGATAGTCAAGGCTGGTTTCATGTGAGGCACGGGTATGCAGGCACAAGACGCACATACATGTCTATTCCACATGCACGGGCGTACAACTTTTCGAGATATCGGTCGGTATCACAACAGGCACGTACACATGCAGGCAGAAACTCGCCGGAAACACGTGATTGTAGGCAACAAAGGCACGGAAACATAGCCTCTACAGTCACGTGGATCGGCTTCGCGAGGCACGTGATCTTTTCCGTCTTGTTCTTCAGTCTCGACCTAAATCCTCTAGATACAAATCATCTGAATGCAAAAAAGAGACCTGGAAGAGGCACCGGTGAGAACACTCTGTTCGAGAGTCATGGCATGTATCACGTGAGATACATCAATACTTGAAGCAAATCAACGGCACAAGTCGGAGAGCCACAGTTTTAAAGTCTCCGGACGCACAAGCGTGTAGAAGCACAGGCACGACGAGTAACAGCCACCGCATCCCCTCATGGACGGGCGTCTGACACCACGGGCACGTAGAGTCACAGCCAGTGTGTCCCCTGAGAAACGCGAATGCAAGTACAGGAGGTACAGAACTGCAGCGCATACAGGGCACGGAATTGCGGCTTCTCGGTGCACAGGCACGACTTTGGAAATGGCGTTCTCGAGGCACGGGTACAAACCAGCTGGATGCACAAAAGAGTGGTGGCAGAGGCATGGTTGTGCAGTCTCAAGAGAAACTGCCGTGTGACACCAGCACATACAGACATCGCGTGTGTCGCGTGTGGTACAGAAATAGCGGAAAAGAAGCCATGGGAGTGAAGCCTCCACAGACATGGATGCCAGGCTTCTAAAGGCACGGTCCTGAAGAACACAAAGACAGGGTACTGAAATGTTGCCTCGTACGTTAGCAGACATGCCACTCTCGTGCGAATGTGTAAAACACTACAATACAAACACAAACAAACGGCGCTGAATATAAGCCAAACAAAAAACACGCTTCTCCCAAACAATACATATGCGTCACGTCACGGACGGACGTCTGCACCAGAGGCACGTAGAGTCACAGCCAGCATGATGCCTGAGACACGCAAATGCACATACATGAGACATGGAATTGAAGCGTATACAGTCATGCAATTGCGGCTTCTCGAAGTTCTCAAGGCACGGGTACAAACCAGCTGGATGCACAAAAGAGTGATGGCAGAGGCACGGTTGTGCAGTCTCAAGAGAAACTACCGTGTGACACCAGCACATACAGACATCACGTGTGTCACTTGAGGTACAGAAATAGCGGAAAAGAAGCCATGGGAGTGAAGCCTCCGCAGACACGGATGACGGGCTTCTAAAGGCACGGTCCCAAAGAACATAAAGACAAGGTACTGAAATGTTGCCTCGTATGTTAGCAGACGTGCCTCTCTTGTGCGAACGTGTAAAAGACAACAATTCAAACACAAACAAACGGCACTGAATATAAGCCAAACACAAAGCGCGCTTCTCCCAAACAATACATATGCGCCACTTCAACAGGTTACCTAAATGTACATGAACTCGCGCAAACGTCAAAACGAACTTGTAACATAAAAAAACATAAAAAAAATTATTTTCACATAACATGAGACAAGACAAACACGATACTGTGAAAATAAAAAACCAAATAACAAAACGGTACTCCATAGGATTGAACTAAAAGTACTCATTAATTATACAAAAAGAGAAATGAAAGTCTTCCAGGAGTCCATTCCGCTCAGAAACGTCCACACAAACGTCCATCGTGACCGTTCTACTCAGTTGGAGTTCTGCTCCGAAACATCAACGGCCTCTGTGGCCGAGAAGACAACGAGGATGCATCATGTCCTTCATCGACAAAACTCGGCGGTAGAGCTCGTAGCTCACATACCCATCCTAAAACAAAAAATGGATGAGAATGAAGGTATACGTAAAGAGGAAAAAGTACTATTGCTGCAGTAAAACAAAAATATAACGACAGAAAATCATAAAAAATGAAGTTTTCACTTACAATTGCCGCATATTTCAGGTGTTCAAGGGAAAGCGGCTTCCATTCCCAGTAGTCATGCAGACTTTGTGGAAAAGACGACTTCATACTCAAGTAAGATTTGTTTATGACGGCTCCTGCCAAATCTGCCATGGAATCCCTGAGATTGCCTCCTTTGATCATGAGCTCCTCTTGAAGATCGATGTGACACTCTCTTGGGATTTTGAGGAAACTGTTTGTGAGAACATCCCTATCGTTCCTGACATCGACACTAGCGAAAACGATACCTTTGTTCCGAAGGAAATCCTTTAGAGGAGCGCACTCCATCCTGGCCTTGCACAAGTGATAGACAAGAACATGCTTGCGCATAGCCAGTTGCATGACGGCGACTTTTCTACTACGATCAAAATAATTCTCTCGTGTGTACTCCAGATCAAGACCAACAAACTTGTACCTGTCCTCATGCAGCCATTCCTCATAAAGAGAAAGAATCTCCTCCACCTTGTAGGGCTCGTTGGTGTACAACACCTCGGGCCTGGTATTACCATTGGCATTTATAAAGAGACACTCGGTAGTGTTCCTGAAGTCATCCATGGAAAAGAGGGTGACACGACAATGGAGTCTGACTGTGCTTCTCGTACGAGGCGAGGATGATGGGAGCTACCTGCACTTCTCTGGAGAGAATAAGACGCGATAACCTCCCGGAATAGACCACTACTTAACCTTGGGGAAACGACTCAGTTACCATGCGCCCATTAAATTGCATCGGGGACGGTGTGAATGGACGGTTGTGCTTCTGCAGCTTATGAAACCATGCACTTCAAAAGTCACGGCTCCCACGCTATAATCGAGGAGCCTCTAGGTTAACTCTAGCACGGTATCTGGCATAATGAATACTAACAATAAATAGCCATCCCATCGGTCACCAGCACATCTTTTGATCGGGAGAACAATGAGAGGAGGCAAACTAGATGACCCTGTCGTACAAATACTACACGGGGAGTGAACCAAAGTTGAAGCACGGTTCGGCCAGCACAAAAGCCACACGCATGCCTCCACTTTGCTTAAAGACAAACCTCAGTGATATCAATGGACCTGCATCTATATGCCTGCGTACCACCGAAAACATTGCCAAAACAAAAGCACGTCCATGCTTCTGACATACAGATAACTGTGCGCTATCATACATATTCCCGCCTGAACCCAACGTACATAAAAACAATGGCTCCCTGGGTCAACGACTACTTGATTTTTTTTGCAATAACAGAGTCTCGAACCGTGGCTCCATTCCAGATGCAAAAGTGCCTCTCATTAGGAACCATCATGCCTCCCGTCAATTTGCCTCCCCCGACGTATCGACCATGCCTCTCCTGCTACAACGACCGCGCATCTAATAACATCATCACCGTTCCTCTCCTAAAAATACACCCAACCATACCTGATTAAACATGTGATTAAAAAAATTAAAACACAGAAGCACGAGTATGTTTTTCAGCATGTATAACCATGCCTCACAAAAAGTATGTAAGGCAGGATAGGCACGTAAAAGACTTCGCTGGGAGGCAACACAGCTGAACAACTATAATGGGAGGCAGCTGGACGAGTCAAACATCTCGTGTCCCCATAACACCTCGGAATGCACGCACACCATCTACAATCAGCATTCAATCCATTTCACAGAATAAAAAATAAAACAAGATGCACTCATTACTACTCTTGCTCTCTCCCGTCTCCTTTATATTTCAATAAGCTCCGACTCCCTCAGCCACATCACAACTCATTTGCCTTCTCCCTCGCCTGCTTCTAGGGTTCGTCCTTCTTCTTCGTCGCCTACTTCTTCCCAGCACACAATCGATTAATTTCCAAGCCATGCATCTCTCCTACATTGCTGGCCGTGAGTGCTTACCCTAAGCTTCCCATCACAACCCATCTGCCTTATCCGACCACCTACTTCTAGGGTTCGTGCTTCTTCCCCGCACACAGTCTCATTTCAAACAAGTTATTGTAGAGTTTTTATTGGGTCTCTTGATTAACTTCTAGGCTGTACTTCTCTCGTAGATCTGCTAGCTGTGTGTGCTTTCCCTAAGCTTCCCCTACCCCAATCTCCGTTCATCAACCCTCGTTCTTCTTCTCTCCCAGGTAAAAAGCATATGTGTAAGCAGCATGCTCCGATCCATATTTACGTTTTACGTTTTGGTTTTTCATTTGATAGTTATTGAAGCATCAGATCCGATACAACGACTTCATTCTCTAAAGGAATATAAAAACCATTTGAAAATCTAAACAAGTGTTCTAAACTCTATCATACTGCTTTTCTGGAAGGAGTAGATGAGAAGATTTCTGGTAAATTTGTAGTTGTTGTCTGCCTTCATACGGATATTTTACTATGTCTAACATAGTTGTAGCTAGTCGTTGTCTACCTTCAACACTGAAGCTTGTTTTTAAATTGTTATGATATTTTTATTTTCTTAACATAATTGTTCTGAATTATTTAGGTATGATTTGCCCTGCCTGCTGCCAACCAAGCGGCCCTTGCGAACCACACCCTGAAGTTCTCCAGGATTTTGAGGTTATTCTTGATGAAAATTGCTGGATTCGCATGGTTAGTAAGCATCACTAACATATTAGTTGCCTACAACACAGTAGAAATCGTCACTGTTACTCATACCCCCTTGCACCTACACTAGGTTCCCCTGCTGTCACTTCTTCGCACCTGCCTTGTGTTTTAATTTCCATTAGTTTGCCTGCCTATGCCCTGATTAATATAGTCCATTAGTTTTGCATGCCTATGTCTTGATTAATATAGTTCATCTTCAGTTCTAATTAAAACTAGTCAACATATGCCAAAAATCTGTATCCAATAATTTATAATACCATTATGTTGTTATCTGTAATTCTTATCAAAAATTCATGTCCATATTAAGAAAACTTTTAACATTAATAGTACACGAGTTCAAAGTTATACTTACAGGTTGTTATTTTTACTATTTTTTCCAGTATGTACCTTGTAACGTCAGAGCTTTTCTCGCTGACTACATCGACGAGAGGAAGGAAGAAGCAAAGAAACTGCGTAAAGAGCAGGTAGAGCCAGCCCTTCTTACACACGAAGGAAGGTCTTACAATGCTTTGTTTAAGCATAGGGTGAAGTACACAAAGTTCTGCGATGGTGAGTGGAACACCTTTGCGGATGATTATCAACTTCGTGCTGGAGACCGCATAGAATTTGAACTACCACACGAGGGTCTCAATCTCGAAATACAAACATATCGCAATGACAAAAGGCTGCTTCCATTACCCCACGTTGGTACGTATTTAATAATACAAACTTATCTTCTTTCGCTGTATTTTTATATGCATGCATCGAATTGAATAATATTAACCCGTGTTACATAAAACATTATCTAACTTTAAAATCTTGTTCTTTTTCTAGCTCTCGACGACCTTTCTTCTGACAATTTCGACCATGTTCACTGTTGTGTCTACTCTAAGGATATTGAGCTTACCTACAACCAGACATGATTCTTTCTACAATGCCTTTTCGGAGATACTTTCATCCGTTGCCGTCCATTTGTACACGTCTTGACTCCTACTAACACCAAAGGCTGCATCATGGTTGGTTACATCTGTCCTTGTTAAAATACCAAACATATTTTGCTCATATATAATATAAACAATATTGACGAAATCTTGCTTATATGTAAAATTATAAAGATATTCAAACCTAAAACAACAAAACTTTTGTTGTTCTCTTAATATGTTGTTTTGCGCACTCACCATATTCAGCCATTCTTTTATTTATTGTCCAAGTGGCAATTCAACGGTTTTAATTTCCATTTAATTTCAATTTCTTCTAGAAAATTCCGAGGAGCGTTGTCTCGACACTGAAGAGATGGGTGGACATGCCAACCAATGGCACGGTGACCCTTGAAGCTCCTGATGAACCTACCCATGTCATCACTCCTTCGTCGTACTACATCTGCAAAAACAACGGCAGGATGGTAATAGAAAAGTCTTCTTTCAAAGACTTCATATCAGCTACATCCTTTGTTGAAAAGAACGTTGTTCTAATCACTTTCAAAGAGCGCCATGACCATTCTGTGTCCATCATCATTCAATGCATTCTGTAGATTCCGTCGGAACTTGCACCTAAAATGGAAGCAAACAGTGTATCTCCTAGGATGTTATGCGCTCATTTCAAGATGTTGCTTCCCAAGAGCAAAACACTGGTTAAAATAAGTTTGCTAGTTAGGATGGTAGAGTAATGTAACTATTATGGACCATGTGCTTGCTTGAATTATCCGAATGATCTTTTGGAACTTCTGTAGCTCTTACAGACCCTCTACTCACAGTTTCAACCATCGGAATGATCCTTTGCAACAAATGTTGTTTGAACTATCAGAAGGATTCATTGGAAAAAATGTAGTTCTAATACTTTGAAAAGTCCACAATTAAAAAAAACAAAGAACAGAAAGAACCATTTTCAAAAATCAAACGAAACAAGAATCAGTTTTTGATCCAAAACCTATAGCAATGCCATGTTATCAAACTTATTCAAACGGTCTACTGAAACATATCTCAATTTAAAACCAAACAGGACTCCATTTTCAAGAGCAAACTATGTTTACTTCACCAACTTTTCATGAACACACAGTTGTGCACCGAATAACATAACAACAGTGCCTCCCTGACCAAGGAAGATTGTTAATTGAAAAAAAACGTTTTCACAACAAAGGCACGACCATGCATCTGCTGAGTGTTCTACCGTTCACATGACTACTTTCATAGCCAAAGATGGAATACGCACATATGGATCACGCACGCGACACATAATGAATAAAAAATTCAAAGAACAAGATAAGTGAAAATCTTAAAAAACAGATAAAACAAACGCATGTTTCCGAAAATCTACGCCTGGAACCATCGGGTGACTAGCAACTGCTCTTTGACGGTTTCCTTTTTTGCACGACAAAAGATCCCTTTCACTTTTCCGACTCCATTCACATCCTCTTCCTCGAAAGTTTCCCGCCAGCCACAGTTCACCACCGCACACCTCCAGCCATGGACGACGAGAAACTAACAACATTCACCGAGCACATCACTACCCACGGCACAACCGTGCTGGAGGTGGTGTACACCAACGACCCAAGGACCGTGGAGCGGATCATCAAAAAGTACGAGGAATGGCTAAAGGAGGAGAAGAACAAGTTCGTTGGCCTCGACCTCGAGTACACACGTAAGAGCAGTTACGTACGACAAGGGATCGCCGTCGTCCAACTTGCCATGCGCGAGCATGTCCTTGTATACCACTACTGTAGGTCCGAGCGCTCCCAGGCGTTAGTTGACTTCCTGCAACGGAAAGCGGTAACTTTCACCAGCGTCGACACCAGGAACGACAAGACCATGTTTGCCCGTGCATGCATCAAAATTCCAGACGAGCACCACGTCGACATCCAGAGGCTATTCTGCATCAAGGGTGGTGGAGAAAGAGACTCCATGGCTGACCTTGCAGCGACCATCATCGACCCCTCATACAAGAACATGAAGAAATCATTCCCAAAGGAGAAGCACCAGTTCTAGGAGTGCAAGCCGCTTTCCCCAATACACCTTGAGTACACGGCAAAGGACGGGTATGTTAGCTACGAGTTGTACTGTAGAATCCTAATCATCAAGAACGGGCTACGTCACCTCCACCGACAACCAGTGAAAGAAAGACTCCGCCCACGTAAGAACAAAGACGAGGGATCTTCCAGCGGCTAGAAGCGCCGAAAGGGAAACAGTGGTTGGTAAATTGCGAGAAAATGGATCGTGCCGTGATTGATTGATCTGCCGCGATCGAGTGATCAGGTGCGTGGCACAACTATTATGATAATTTAGGTTGAATGAACCCATGTTGTAAATATGTTTGTTGTGGCTCAGAGATGATGTCTGTATTGTATTACTACGTCTGAACTTTGAACACAGTGGTGTGCGCGTCTAAATGTAATTAGTAAGTTATGTCCCAGTATTGAGCAAGCATATATTGTATCCATGACTATAGAACGAGAGATATGTCGCACGACATTGTATTATAATTTTCATACTCAAACTTTACAAGATGCATCATGCATTTACAAGAATATGTGATGGTATCGTTGTAAACTTTCAGTATAATGCTTATTCAACATTGGCATGAACAATTCATAAATATTGCAGAAGAACATTCGGTACACAGACGCAAGGGACAAGAATTTTGTTACTTTGACCACATTGAAAATAAATTAAAATCACACAACACAACCATTTCACATCAAACACCACTCCGTCCATTCATAGGTTCCTCTCCGTACACCAGTTCTCCACGATGCCACAAAACTACACTACCGTGTCCAACTAACCCATGTACAACCGTGGCTCTCAAAGTATGAACTCAATCCATGCCTCTGGTGCCACGCACCCATGACCCTAGAGACTTCACACCTGTGCATCCACAACCGAGCATCTCTAACCAAATATTCGGACCGATGCCTCTGCTGCCATACATCCGTGCCTCTAGACACTTGACAGCAGCAAGAGGGTTCAAAACCATGCATCCACACAACCGTGCTTGTACTGACTGCACTTCGGTGCCTCCGTTTGCTCGATCGACGTGCCTCACATGAAACCCACAAGAACCCACGTGTTCACATGCGAGTGATCGCCGTGCCTCCGCACAACCGCGTTCGATCGACTTCAACCACGTGCCTCCATTTGCTCAATCCACGTGCCTCACATGAAACCCATCAGAAACCCACGTACTACACACGTGCCTCTCGCATGAAACCCACAGTATCTCTACGTGTTCGGCACGTGTCATCGCCCGTGTAACTTTGGTATTGCACACACGTTCCTCTCAGTATACCCGTGTTCCAAACAACCATGCATGTACTGACTGCAATTCCATGCCTCTGTTTGCTCAAACCACGTGCCTCACATAAAACCCACAGTAACTCTACGTGCCTCCACACAACCGTGCATGTTCTGACTTCAATTCCGTGCCTCCGTTTGCTGAATCCAGGTGCCTCTCACATAAAAGAGATGCACAGCCATGCCTCAGAGTAAACAACACACATGCCTCTATTGTATTTATAACTGTGACCACAATTAAATAACATACGTCCAAAAAAACATCTTTAAAAGAGATGCACAGCCAAGCCTCTTATACAGCATAGATTTTTAAACAAAATCCATTATGTTCAAAGGCTATAACTAATATCACTGCCGCAGAAGATTGGAGATAACAACAAGCCTCCCAACACGCTGTTTGAAAGTTATCAGCACCAAGCTGTTTACTTCAATAGACGATGCCTGGAGAAAATCACTGAAACCTTCCTGTTTGAACACCATTTTATTACCAAAAACAATGAAGTAGGAGCAAGGAGTGCTCACATATATATCATCATCACCAGACTCCAGAGTAACTTCAAGAGTTAAATCGCCAGTTCTAGGAAAAGTCACAAACACCTTCAAACTCCTCACAACAATACCAGGAATAACCTGACAAAAAACATCAAGCTATCAGAAATAGAATAAAAATTCCAAACTATAAATAGAAGACATAATAAAAATAAATAAATAAACAGAAACAAAGAAAAAACAATGGAAAAAAACTGACCATATGATGACCATTAGCATTCATGGAATCAATCCTGTGAACAAAAGGACAACAGGGTATGTACTCATCATCAAATAGTTGACACCTCATGAAATACATCTGCTGATAATTAAGAAAAACACCACGGATGTAATAACAACTCCCAACAAGTTCCTTCTCGGAGTCGCTCAAACCATGTAGAGCTACAAAATATAATTACACAGGCTCAAGGGAACAGAAAAATCAAAATGTACAATAAAACAAGATAAAAACTTCCTTAAAAATAAACCTTACCAACAGACGGTAAAGGAGACAACGCATCTCCACGACCAACACGGTAAAAATCAATACCAATCCAAGTTCCATAATGTTCAAGCCTAATGGTCATTATATCACGAGGACGAACACCATAATCCCTGACCAATCGTTCCTAGGAAGGACCATGGAATTTGCTCCTCACCCGACCATGACTAAATAGAACACCATACAAATAACCCTCACTGTCGGGGATATACCCCGCGGTGTAAACCGGCCGGAAGTATAACCCGGCCGGACCGGACGACTCACTGGTAACCCACCTGGAGCTTGGCGGTTCACGGGCTACCCGCCCGGTCTTGGCGGTTCATTAGTAACCCGGTGGGCGGGTTAGATGGATGACGAGGCCCAAGGCCCAGAAGGCCGGTTCACGTTTAATGATGGGCCGGTTTATGAGGAAAGCGTAAGGACTATTCTCCTACAAAGGAAGCAAGACTAGGACTCCACTTGTAATAGAGTAATCCTAATCCAAATAGGACTAGTCATGTAAACCGCCCCTTCAACATATATAAGGAGGGGCAGGGCTCCCCAAAGAGGGACAAGCTACAAGCAAGAAGAATCTTAGGGCTAGACACAAAGAGGAGAGCCGGTTTACGGCGACTCCCTCATTATGATAATGAGACCTAGCCTCAAACAGCATGTAGGGTTTTTACGGATGATGTTTCCGGGGCCAAGCTGTCTAAATCCTGTCTTGTGTTATGCTCTCGATTCCGCCAACCCCTCTCAAGCTACCACATAGATGCGTTGGCCTCGCGACTAAGTCCTGACACTAGGACATCTGCCGTGACAATTCCACGACAGTTGACGCCCACCGTGGGGCCTGCGCACGGTGGTGTTGAGTTCTTGAAGGGATCTTTCACAGGGTTTCGAGAAGTTCGCAGCTTTTTGGATGAAGAAGAACCGGTTTGAAAGGATCTACATCGTCTCCATGGCAAGCAGCCGAAACGACGTACAAGATTTGAGTTGAAAAAAAAAATTAGGGCTGCACGATGCGCGTCACTGTGATCAGACGGTCCGTCGAAACCGGATCAATTTTCATTGTATTGCTGAGACGAACAAAGGTTCTCCGCTGCAATACCTCATACGCGGCCACCGAGTCGCTTCAGGATAAATTCTTGTTTTTTTTATTCTCTGAAAAGAAATTATGCGCGAAGTAAATCGCATCCAGGGCGGCTGACGAGAGTAAAAGTAATCAAAAGTTGAAGCTGATCATGATGGCAACAGAAGAACTAGAGCAACAGCCCTTGATTTGGATTTACACGGGAAGTTAAAAAGAAAAAAAGGGGGTGGGGCCACGACGGGAAGTGGATAACACCACGGAGTCGGTCTCCGCCGCGGGATCGCCTCGAGCGCCTACTGCCTCCGTGGCTGAGACGAGCAGCAGCACCTCCAACCTGCCGGTCCGCGACCCGCCTCGCCTCGGCTAGCGCGGTTCATTATGGCCGGCGCAGTTTTTTGCCGGTACGGCCTCAAACCGGCGTCCCCGAGCTGCCTCCTCCGCCATGATTCTTCGCCGTCGCCAGGACTCCCTGCACCGCCTATATTCTGCCGCGGCCAGCTCTTCGAGTCTTCAGCTCGGCCTCACGCTGCCCGTGGGCCGCCCCAATTTAGCGCGCCCTCACTTCTGCTGTGTCTCCGGCCGCGAGGCGGATCACCTCCATCAAATTTGCCGAATCGCCGCAGCCTTGTCCCGCTTCCCCCAGTGGCCAAGAGCCGCTTCAGCGCTAGTAGGCCTTGGGCCGCCCCTGCCTGTGGGTTGCTGTCTCCATGGTCTCACCTCGCCGGTTCGCCGCTGCCTCCACCGGTTTGCCGCCTCACCTCGCCAGGGTACATCCGCCATCACGTTTCGAGCCGGCCCCGAGCCGCTTCGCTGGTCTGCCTCTTCTGCTCCAAGTCACGGTCTCCCCTGGCTGAGTCGTCTGCTAGCAACCGCCGCTATCTGCCCGGCGACCCTGCCGCGCGATGAGCCGCCGTCTGCCTCCGTGCCGTGCTCCGGACCGAACCTTCGTGCCCGGCATCTCTTTGTCAGAGGGACTCCGAGCCAGGGCTGCTGCGGCCGCGCCGAGCCACTACAACCTTGTTCCAGTGTCTAAAAACCGCTACGGCCCCTGCCGGAGCAGGCCTCGGGCCGCACCCGTCTGTGCGCTGCTGCTTGCGCTGGCGTCGCCCCGCAGCTACGTCTCGACGCGCCGTGAGCCGCCATACCACTGTGGTCTTAACCCGCTGCCGCGCGCTGTGAGCCGCTGTTCGGGTCCCGCTTGGCGCTATCTCGCCTCCGCTGCTCGACGCCCGGCCGAGCTGTCTCCACATGACCGCTTTGACCGCTGCCGCTATCCTCGCCGAGTCATGTAGCTCCTTTGAAAGTTCTTTGCCGGTGCCATGACCGCCTATTTCGCCATGAAGCCGCCATCGAAGCGCCACTTCGTCGTCTCACCGCCGCTGCCATCTTGAAGCTGATGAAATCAGAATCCACCGCTGCGGCATAATCCACCTCATCGTGAGCTCGCACCTCCGAGCCGCCCGACCATTGCTGGGCCTTGAGCCATCCGCCGGATTCTCGCAGCTACAAAGTTTGAAATAAAGCCACTATAAAGAACGGAGGGAGTATAATTCCTTAGCACAAGGTTCAAGGTTGGATGGACTCTGGAGCTAGCAACGTGGAAAGAAGAAAGCAAAAAAGAAAGCTGCCAGAAGGTGCAAATACAAGTAGTACTAATTGATGAACAGGACAAGGCTTGCACACGTTGGCTGAGAGACACACGCAGACCTGCCATCTCTCTGGTTTGATCTGTTCCAACGTATGGGAGTGCAGACTGAAAGGTGAAATTGATCTGTAACAAAAAAATGCTAATAGAAGTCCCATCAATCAGACATCTAGCGGATCAATCTATATGTCATCTTAATGCATCAGGTGACATCTATCTGATCTATTTTTCGCACATATTATTGTTGTCAGAAAACAACTACCTTGGCTTGTGATTTTTTCTTTTAATACAGGTCAATTATTCATTACAACTGAGGCGTTACATTACGGGCACGGAGCACGCGCTAGCAACGTTCTGCATCGGCTTTTCGTCCGTGTCATACCACCCGGTGAATGAACATGCGCAAGTCACTGTCCCTGTGGTCCGGTTTACATCAGTTTACCGGGACCGCGCCCGCAATTAACTCGCCCGTCCGTGCGGTTTACCGCACTTGCGATTGGCTCACCCGTCTGTGCTGGCTTACAACGCCGTGGCCGTCTCACGCGGCCTGGGCTACATCAACACACCAGGCCGCACCTGTCTGCGTGAGCTGTTTATTGGATATGAGCAAGTCACAGCTTGGGTAGCCCGGTTTCTTTCAAATTGGAGGCAAATTATCATCAACCGCCGTCTGCACTCGATGGCTCAATGAGCAGGCACGCAAGTCGCCGCCATTACAATTTGGTTAGCTTCAAATCGCCAGTTGGAAGGAACCATTGGCCGAGTTGCTGACACGGCTCATACGGGACCATTTATAACCCGCCGCGGTCACCTCAACCTTCTGTGGATTCACATCATGCTATCAACACCAATCATATACAAGTTATGCCGGTTTATATGACGGTCAAATATGGAGAATCTCAAGCCAACTCTTCGAGTCACTTTGAGACTCGGGGGCTACGATGATATGACGCAACAAGTCTTGCCAGTTTCAGCAAATTTAAAAACCCCAGGACAATGGAGGGAAAGATAACCCGGTCCCGGAGGCTACTGTTATTTGAAGGTCATCAGAAAATTTCCGGCTTAGAAAGTATATGACAATTACAAAATCCCGGCTCAATGAAGAAGTTCCTGGTCATCAGAAAAGATTCCGGTTTAAAATCCGGCTCAAGGGAAGCCAGTTTCACTGAAGCTCTCAAATCCGGTTTAAGAATTTCCGGTTCAAAAAGGAATTAACTTCTCGCAAGTTCGAGTTTAAAGGTCGTTAGAAAATTTCCGGCTGAAAATGAGGATTCCGGTTTAAAACCCGGTTCAAGGGAAAGATGTCTCTCACAAAGCTTTGAAGCTCTCAATATCCGGTTTAACGTCCGGCTCAAGAAGGATTTATCTCTTGCAAAAAGTTAAAGGGTGCCAAAGAGGACCTGCTGCCATGATGCGCGGTTCAAACATGGGTCTCATGCCTTATTGGCTTATCATATTATTGATCACATGGGGGCTTCTGCTTCATAAAGCGGGGTCTCTGTTCTTTTTTACATCATGCGTGGTTACATGGAGAGGTTCTGTTTTTAAAACAGCCTCCGGTTTACCCCTTGACATTTGCTTTTTATATATCACTAGGGGCCTTGGTCGAGTCCGAACCAACGCGACACCTTTTGATAGGCGACAGCCACCAGATCACTTGCGGACATGGTCAAGTCTGAACCAGTCACGCCTCTTGGTCGGCCTAAGGCCATCAAATCACTTGGGGGCATGGTCGAACCCGAACCATTGCCACGCCTCTTGATCTGGCATATATGCCATGACTCATTTGGGGACCTGGCTGACTTGAATCATTGTCACACCTATTGGGGGCTTGATCCTGTCCGACCATGGTAATACCATCTGAACAGCTCAGTATAGCATATGTTTGCAAACGGTTTTTATCATTGCCTTTGCTTCCATGTTATTTTCATGGCTTGTTTGTTCTTTGTTTTTGTTGGATTTCTTTTTTGTCAACAAACACCTTTTTCCGGTTCAGCCGATGGATTTGATTCCCCTTTAATCCAGAGACTATCTGCCCGGTTTGATTTTATGTTACCATCTTATCATGGAGTAAACCGGTGTCAATTAAACCCGGTTTGACTTTCAGCTACAAGTTATCAGTACATGATCAAATCATAATCCGGAGACTATCAGCCTGGTCTGGTTTGACTACGTGTCGCCAGTATTATATATGGTTAAACCGGTGTTTATCACAACCCGGTACGGTTTTTTTTCATAAACCGGCATAGTATGAAAGGAGTTATCATTACTCAAGATTGGGGTTATCACCCTTACTACAAAAAGTTGGTAAACCAATGATGTTATTCAATGTCACAGGTATGATATATTTCATATTTGATTATTCTTAAGTGCAGCCTTGGTTATAAACCTTGGTTATATATTGGGCATTATGATTCGTCCGTGTAAACCGCCAGACACTTTAAACTTGTTGTATGCGTAAACAGGTTGAATAAAGCATGATGATAAATTATCCGGTGTTTATTAAACCGGCTGGCTTTAAGACGATAAGTCGCCAAGATATGATGGGAAATTATCGGTGTTTATTAAACCGGCTGGCTTTGACCGTACGTCGCCAGTATATATTTGGATTGCGCCATTGGAATCATGCGCTTATAAATGATTGGGTTATATTATTCAAATAGCCAAACTTGGCTGAATTTTCATTATGATATTGGATGAATAAGGTTTCATACCGGATTATATTATCTTGAATAGCCAACATGGCTGGATTTTTATTATGGTTATTAATATTATGATTGAGGTTTTCAAAGTCGCTTTAGCGCAATGGATATTATGTTATCAATGGATATGGCTTTTATTCTACAATTGAAGGAATAGTCCCGAGTTGCTGCAGGCTTACAACCCGGCACTTGGGGGCTACATTATTTAAATTGAGATTACATCAAATATGCAAGTCTCATGTCGCTGCAAGCATGCACCATGACACTTGGGGGCTAATGCAAAGTCATTTTTTGCTCATCTTATTGAAGACCCGACTCATCACATTATAATGAGCCGGCCCTTGGGGGCTACCAATTGCTCCTGTCAACAATTCAAGGTACAAAGCTTTTTATTTACTATATTGAAGGGTCCACTGCTCAGTTGGTAAAGCACAAGGCTCTTAACCTTGTGGACGTGAATTCAAGCCCCATGATGGGGGTTACATCATACGATGTTATTGTCATTGAAGTATATATCAAAGTCCCTGCTCATTATTGCATAATGACCCGGCCCTTGGGGGTTACACTGGTTGAAGTTTTTATGAGCATCAGGAAATTACAAGTCCCAGGTTACTGCAAGCATGACAACCCAAAGACTTGGGGGCTACATATGGGGAATACTCAATTCTGACTAGTGATTGAGATGAACAACCTGGATTTCTTCAAGATTGTGATATTTATATTGAAGCAAAGTCTTAAGCCACCACTTTGTTCTGCTCAAAGACTTGGGGGCTACAGGTATTATATTATTATCGAAGAAATATTTTCAAATTCTCTGATTGAGCAAACTAGGTTGACCCGGCGTCACCAATCATTATGATCCTGTGGCTGCAACTCGGCGTCATTAATAATCATGAACCGGCGTTGGCAACAATCATGAACCGGTGTCTACAACAATCATGACTCGAAATTATCAAGTTTTTATAACCCGACAGTCTTGGGCAATGATAAAACCGGCAAGTTCTGCATCTTCAAACCGGTTGAATATCAGATGAGTATTTCAAGACCAATATTTCTTAAACCGGCGCTTTGGAAGCCGATTCAAGTGGATTATTCTTCACAATATTTTTCTATAAGAAGCCAACATCAGCAATTTGAGTATGAAGCTGGTTATTACCCGGATTTTCTAGAAGGAGGAAATGACAAGGACTTAAGGATGATCAGGTGCCGGTTTACAAGAATTCTTAACCCGGAGCACAACCTATCAAGTTTGTTCTTGTGTTTATTTTACAGGATCAGTTTAACATGGATAAATCCAAATTAAACTGGGGGCTAATGTCGGGGATATACCCCGCGGTGTAAACCGGCCGGAAGTATAACCCGGCCGGACCGGACGACTCACTGGTAACCCACCTGGAGCTTGGCGGTTCACGGGCTACCCGCCCGGTCTTGGCGGTTCATTAGTAACCCGGTGGGTGGGTTAGATGGATGACGAGGCCCAAGGCCCAGAAGGCCGGTTCACGTTTAATGATGGGCCGGTTTATGAGGAAAGCGTAAGGACTATTCTCCTACAAAGGAAGCAAGACTAGGACTCCACTTGTAATAGAGTAATCCTAATCCAAATAGGACTAGTCATGTAAACCGCCCCTTCAACATATATAAGGAGGGGCAGGGCTCCCCAAAGAGGGACAAGCTACAAGCAAGAAGAATCTTAGGGCTAGACACAAAGAGGAGAGCCGGTTTACGGCGACTCCCTCATTATGATAATGAGACCTAGCCTCAAACAGCATGTAGGGTTTTTACCGGATGATGTTTCCCGGGGCCCGAAGCTGTCTAAATCCCTGTCTTGTGTTGCGTCTCTCGGTTCCGCTCAACCCCTCTCAAGCTACCACATAGATGCGTTGGCCTCGCGACTAAGTCCTGACACTAGGACATCTGCCGTGACAATTCCACGACACTCACTGCACTGAAGAGCAAGATCAATATGTTGGAAATATGCCCTAGAGGCAATAATAAATTAGTTATTATTACTGTATTTCCTTGTTCATGATAATTGTTTATTATCCATGCTATAATTGTATTGATAGGAAACTCAGATACATGTGTGGATACAAAGACAACACCATGTCCCTAGTAAGCCTCTAATTGACTAGCTCGTTGATCAATAGATGGTTACGGTTTCCTGACCATGGACATTGGATGTCGTTGATAACGGGATCACATCATTAGGAGAATGATGTGATGGACAAGACCCAATCCTAAGCCTAGCACAAAGATCGTAGTTCGTATGCTAAAGCTTTTCTAATGTCAAGTATCATTTCCTTAGACCATGAGATTGTGCAACTCCCGGATACCGTAGGAATGCTTTGGGTGTACCAAACGCCACAACGTAATTGGGTGGCTATAAAGGTGCACTACAGGTATCTCGAAAGTGTCATTGGGTTGTACGAATCGATCATGGGATTTGTCACTCCGGTAAATGGAGAGGTATCTCTGGGCCCACTCGATAGGACATCATCATAATGTGCACAATGTGACCAATGGGTTGATCACGGGATGATGTGTTGTGGAACGAGTAAAGAGACTTGCCGGTAACGAGATTGAACAAGGTATCGGCATACCGACGGTCGAATCTCGGGCAAGTACAATACCGCTAGACAAAGGGAATTGTATACGGGATCGATTGAGTCCTTGACATCGTGGTTCATCCAATGAGATCATCGTGGAACATGTGGGAGCCAACATGGGTATCCAGATCTCGCTGTTGGTTATTGGCCGGAGAACGTCTCGGTCATGTCTGCATGGTTCCCGAACCCGTAGGGTCTACACACTTAAGGTTCGATGACGCTAGGGTTATAAAGGAAGTTTGTATGTGGTTAACGAATGTTGTTCGGAGTCCCGGATGAGATCCCGGACGTCACGAGGAGTTTCGGAATGGTCCAGAGGTAAAGATTTATATATGGGAAGTCCTGTTTTGGTCACCGGAAAAGTTTTGGATTTTATCGGTAACGTACCGGGACTACCGGGAGGGTCCCGGGGGTCCACCAAGTGGGGCCACCATCCCCGGAGGGCTGCATGGGCCAAGTGTGGGAGGGGACCAGCCCCAGGTGGGCCGGTGCGCCCCACAAGGCCCAAGTCGCAGGGAAGTGAGGGAAGGGGGCAAACCCTAGGGCAGATGGGCCCTAAGGCCCACCCTAGGTGCGCCTCCCCTCTTCCCCCTTCTGGCCGCCACCCAGATGGGATCTGGGGGCTGCCGCCACCCCTGGGGAGGGAACCCTAGAGGGGGCGCAGCCCCCTCCCCTCCTATAAATAGTGGGGGTTTTGGGGCTGCCAGGGACACGAGAACCTCTCCCTCAAGGCGCAGCCCTACCTCTCCCTTCTCCTCTCTCGCGGTGCTTGGCGAAGCCCTGCAGGATTGCCACGCTCCTCCATCACCACCATCCATTGTGCTGCTGCTGGATGGAGTCTTCCTTAACCTCTCCCTCTCTCCTTGCTGGATCAAGGCATGGGAGACGTCACCGGGTTGTACGTGTGTTGAATGCGGAGGTGCCGTCCGTTCGCACTAGGATCTTCGGTGATTTGGATCACGACGAGTACGACTCCTTCAACCCCGTTCTCTTGAACGCTTCCGCTTAGCGATCTACAAGGGTATGTAGATGCACTCTCCTTCCCCTCGTTGCTGGTTTCTCCATAGATAGATCTGTTGACACACGAACACGTCACGTGTACCCTCGACGCCGGGGGTGATGCACCGCAGCTCACGTCGAAGGAGACCCGACCGACAGCGCGATACGCAAGACAGTCGGCGGGTGCTTTTGCAAACCCGAAACCCCGCGCACCCGGGAGGGACCCCATCAGGGATTGCGGCGGCTATGGGCTGCCCTAGGTCGATTCGCTCGCCCCTAGAGCCTCGGGATTCGCAGCTCTCAAACACGAAGAACAGCGAAGAACGAGATAGAAAAACGGTGAAGAGATAAAAAGTAGACAGGAAAAAGTAGTATATTGATTTGTTCGATTGTGTGTTGTTCAATCGGCCATCACCCCCAACATATATAAGAGGCGGCTGGACTTCCCGTACAAGTAAAGGATTCATCTAGGCTTTCCTTACAAGAAAAATTACATCAATTCGCGTCCTAGAGTCCTGGTTCTATTCCAACTTGGATTCAGTCTGAATCTGGCCCAACTTCTGTCTTCCTCCTTGTGCAGGCCGCCGAGCCTCCATATGACCTCCGATCACGATGGCCCAAATATCAAACTTGTGCGCCTCAACGATACGAACAACTCTCATGTTGATCACTTTTTCAAATAAGGCCATCTTGAATACTTTTCGAGGTCATCTTTACCTTTCAGTCGGACTCGGTCTTGCGGTAGACTGAATTATCCGAGTCTTGTAGTGAATTTGCAGGCCATATACTATCTCTGATGACAATGACTCCAAAACCAAAGTTTACCGTCTTGACGATACGCACAACTTCTGTATTGAACACTTCTTCACCCGAAATCATCTTGATAAACTTTTGGGCACATGTTCAGTTTCACTCGGATTTGACCTCATCCACTCGGATATTAGAGTCTTTCACTCGGATGGTCCGACTGGACTTTTTCACTCGGATGACTATATTTTCACTCGGAAGACAAATGATGACCACATTTTCAGTCGGAAGACAATCTTTTACTCGATCGGTAGGTTTTCACTCGACCTTTTACTCGATCGGTAGGTTTTCACTCGACCTTTTACTCGATCGGTATGTTTTCACTCGACCTTTTACTCGATCGGTAGGTTTTCACTCGACCTTTTACTCGATCGGTAGGTTTTTAACCTTTTACTCAATTGGTAGGTTTTCACTCGACCTTTTACTCGATCGGTAGGTTTTCACTCAACCTTTTACTCGATTGGTAGGTTTTACTCAAAAGGAAAGCTTTCACTCGATCGGTGAGTTTTCACTCGGATGGTAAGCTTTCACTCGACCAAAAACATACCCTAATCTTGATTTGCCTCTACAGGTTACATACGTCCTCGGATTGAGACGAATTTTATATGAAAATTGATCAGCTCGACGAGACGAAACTTTTTTGTGTTGAAGGTTTTTCAATTCAAGGACTTCTTAAGGGCCTAATTGCTCGCGTGACCCATCAGACATGGCGTCTGGTACTTTGCGCCAGATTTCCACTCAGCTTCGGCCTGCAGTGTATTGCCTCTAACTTTTGCATGTGAACTCGGATTGAGATGATTTATATATCAAAATCGATTGCCTCGACGAGACGAAGACAATTCCTTTAGAATACTCCTTCATCCGAGGTCGTCTTGAAGGCAAGATTGGCCGAAAACCACTCGGAATGTTTGAATTTTTGTCACTCGGAGTACAACTTCGGCCACCGATATAAGGTCGAATGGCGATAAATTAAACATCAAAGTTATTCCACTCGTCGACCTGAAACTTTGCATACTGAAAACTCTTTCACTTGAGGCCATCTTACTTGCCTTTTGTACTTTGCCAAAATCCGATGTCAACACATGCCCCCCTGTTTTTCGGCAAAGCTTGCACGCCGAAAAATAATATGCACGGTGTTTGTTCTAAGGACGATGTCAACACTCCATCGGCCATTTACTTTCCTCAGGGCGATAATTATGTGTCGGCCATGTTTGTGCCAAGGGCGATAATCGTATATCGGCCATTGCCTACTCAGGCTTCCTACCACACACTCGGGTGGTACTTTTTCAAATATTTTCCGTTGAGAGCTCGGGGTAACAATGTCCCTTGTATTGATTCTACCAAGTATGAATTTCCAGGAACAACGCTTGTAATCCTAATAGGACCTTCCCAACTTGGAGACCACTTCCCGGATTTTCTATCTCTTGAACCAATCGGCAGAATCACTTTCCAGACGAGTTCACCAACTTGAAAATTCTTCAACTTAACTTTCTTATTATAAGCTCTTGCAACCCTCAACTTGTCTCTCTCTATGGACTCCAAAGCAACCAAACGTTTATCGGCAACTTCATCAATATTGTCCATAATCAAGTTATAAAAGTCTACTGCCGATAAATCATTTTGTTTGGCTATTCTCAAAGCATTCAAGTTTACTTCTACTGGTAAAACGGCCTCTTGACCATATACCAGCTCATATGGAGTTACCTTCGTAGCACCATGCCTTGAAATTCTGTGTGCCCATAAAGCTTCAGACAACAACTCATGCCATCTCCTCGGATTATCCTCAATCTTCTTCTTGATGAGCTTGATTAAAATTTTATTGCTAGACTCGGCTTGTCCATTAGCTTGGGCATAATATGGAGAGGAATTGAGCAACTTTATATTATAAGATTCGGCAAACTCCCTGACTTGGTGTGACAAAAGATGAATCTTGATCTGTAGTTAACGTTTGAGGAATACCGAATCTATGAATAATGTGTTCGGTTATGAATTGAATTACCTCCATATGTGTCATGTTCTTGAGAGGTACTGCTTCAGACCATTTAGTGAAATAATCAGTTGCCACCAATACGAACCGATGCCCTTTTGAGGAAGACGGGTGGATTTGTTCAATGAAATCTAAACCCCAACCTCTGAAAGGCCACGGTTTGATAATAGGATGTAACATAGCAGCAGGAGCCAATTGAATATCACCAAACTTTTGACATGCTTCACACCCTTTATAATATCTGAAGCAATCATTAATCATAGTCGGCCAATAAAACCCAAAGACGTCGCAATAACCATTTCATTTTGGGAGCCGGTGGTGAGTGCCACAAATACCTTCATGTACTTCTCCCATAGCAACTCTTGCCTGGTCCTCATCTAAACACTTTAGAAGAACATCATCGACTGTTCGGCGATAAAGACCATCATCTCTCATTGTATACTTGAAAGCCAAACGCCGAACAGCCCTGTCCACCCTTTCACTCGGATTGCACAAGAAATCAACAATGGGCTTTCTCCAGTCGGAATTATCACCTGCACTAGATTTTTTGTTAACGGCCGAATCAGTGGGTTTAGGTTCGGCCTCTCCCATACTGGCAAGACAAGACATCGGTCTTTGAGAGATATGAAACATGCCATGATCAACATGATATCCAGATGCTTGTTGTGCCAACTCATTTGCTTTCCAGTTGTCATGTCTAGATATATGTGCAATGCTAAAACAATCCAAAGTAGAAATTATATCTAGACATTTATCAAGATAAACATTAAGTGATTCGTCAAAACACCGAAAGACTCGGATATTTCTTTGCACCACTAGTAACGAATCACCGTAAGCCTCAATATGTGTAACACCTATAGCAAGTAACATCTCTAGGCCGAATAACAATGCTTCATATTCAGCTTGATTGTTTGTGCAAAAATATTCTAAGCGGCATGAGGCTTCAAAAACAGCACCATGAGGAGATATATAAACAATACCAACACCTTGGCCATTGCTACAAACTGAACCATCAAAGTACAATCTCCATGGCACTAATGAAACAAGGTTCATATCAACATCATGCTTATCATTAATCCGATGTTCAACAATGAAATTAGCAACAATTTGGCCTTTCATGGATTTTAGAGATTCATAAGCCAAATCATACTCAATCAAAGCATAAGCCCACTTGCCAATTCTACCTCTAAGAATTGGCCTATGCAACATGTACTTAATGACATCGGTTTGACAAGCTACTACACAAGCACTCGGTACTAGGTAATGTCTCAATTTTGTGCAAGCGTAATATAAGCATAGACATAGTTTTTCAATAAATGTATACCTTGTCTCGGCGTCCAATAAACGTCTGCTCAAATATGTAATGGCATGCTCTTTTCCTTCGGTATCTTGAGTCAAAACAGCACCAATAACACCTTCCTCTGCTGCGATATAAAGTTTAAAAGGCTCTCTATGCTTGGGTGCTTTCATCACGGAGGAGTGCACAAATAATTCTTGATCATATCAAAGGCTTCTTGCTGTTTTGCCCCCCAAGTGAAATCAACATCATTCTTTAACCGAAGGATAGGAGTAAATGCATCAACTTTCCCTGACAGATTAGCTATGAACCTTCTCAAATAATTGACCTTGCCAAGGAACTTTTGCATATCTCTCTTGCATGTTGGAGCCTCCACTTTCTGTATGGCCTCTATCTCTTTGGGATCAATTTCGATGCCATCTTCATGAATAATGAAACCCAAAATTTTGCCAGCTGACACGCCGAATGCACACTTCAAAGGATTCATCTTCAGTCCATACTTTTTCATTCTTTCAAAAGCTAAACGCAAATCGGCCAAGTGAGATTCAAAAGCATCCGATTTGACAACAATATCATCAATATAAACTTCAAGTATGACACCGAGTAAATCATGAAAAATCAAATTCATAGCCCTTTGATATGTGGCTCCAGCATTTTTTAATCCGAATGTCATTACTGTCCACTCGAATAAACCAAGGAAACCAGGACATCGGAAAGCCGTTTTGTACATGTCCTCTTTGGCCATAAAAATTTGATTGTATCCGGCATTACCATCTAGAAAGCTAATAACCTTATGTCCAGAAGCATCATTAATAAGCATATCGGCTATTGGCATGGGATACTCATCTTTGGGTGTAGCCCTATTCAAATCTCTGAAGTCAATGCACACCCTCAACTTGCCGGATCCCTTCTTCTCCACTGGGACAATGTTAGAAATCCACTCGGCATACCTGCAAGGTCGAATGAAATTAGCTTCAAGCAGTCGACCGGTCTCTTCCTTGATCCGTCATATGTTTTCGGATTAAACTTTACGCCGATCGCTTATAAGGTCTAAAACCGGCTTTTATAGGCAACCGATGCTCCACTAGCTCTTGGCTCAACCTCGCATCTCATGATATTCCCATGCAAAGCAACAAACATATTCTTTCAATAGCTCGATTAATTTAGCCTTACACTCGGCTTTCAAATTTTTGTTTATAAATGTCGGTCGAAAGTGGTGAACCATCTCCAATATCTATCTCTTCTAATGGATCACCGATGTAAAACCTTGTCCAAGTTTATCCATGTCATCCAACTCCTCTATAGACTCATACATATCGTCCTCTTTGGATCGATATTTTACAAGCCGCTTTTGTAACCACTCGAATTAGAATCCATTTAAACATATCATACCTTGGAGCCGATTGCATTGATCGGCTTTAAAGACACGGGCACAAAACCATTCTTGGTCGCTGAGAAAATCAAACTCGATAAGTCACGCCCGTCAAGCAAGTAGCATTGGGATGTTGCTAATCCACCAATGCATCGCCAAAGCAACACAGGCCGAGTTATCCGCATGAATGACTTCCACTTCATCATCAACCCATCGAATCAAAAACTGGTGCATAGTGGATGGCACGACCTTTGGTTTGCATGAACCCAATCATGGCCTAGTATAACGTTGTAGTTACCTTGCACCTCGGCGACAAAGAATGCAAGTGGCCAAAGTTTTGCTTCCATCGTAAGCTCCACATACATTACACCTTTGGCGGTTTTCTCTTTGCCTTCAAACCCGTTGAGCACCATATTGGTCTTGATCAATTCTTCATCGTGCAAACCCAATTTCTTGAAGACCGAATAGGGCATAAGATTTACCACAGCACCTCCATCCACAAGCATCCGAGTGAGCGGTGACCCATTGATATGACCTCTCGAGATATAACGGTTTCAGATCAAGCATTGGTTCTTTTGGCTTCTCGAATATTGCATTTTAGGGCCAAAATTCAGCTGAGCCACCTCCCTTCCTCATCTACAAAGACGAAACTCAGCAGGTAAGTAATACACCATATTGATATCCATACCTTCATGAACTGGCGTAGACTCATAGTCCAACATATCAACCTCTTCTTCAAGTGGATCGACCGATTCTGAAATCATTCGAGTGAAGGAGAGGTAAGAAGTGCCACAGACGATGTAATAGCCGTCGATCGTCCTCTTTGGGTGGTGTAGGCACTTCGTGATAGATGTAGAAGCTGATGTATCTTGTATTTGTTTTGGCCTCCACACTTGTTTTGCTGGAACCATGGGCCGAGTGTCATTGAACAACTTATCCCTTTGCTTCTCGGCCTCTGCTCCGCCATCTCTCGACTCCTTAACCTCTGTAGTTTCCTCTTCGTGTCTTTGTTAGCCCCGAGGACACCACTTTGGTCGAGTGTATTTAGCATCTCTCACCTTTACTTGGCTGGTGCTTGCTTCATGGTCATTAGCCGAGTGCTTTGGCGCGATAGAAAGTATCAGCTCAGTTGAGTGATTATGCACAGTCGGCTGCTGTATGGGGAATGTTTCGGTGCCCAAGATAAATGAGTCGACATCCATTTTCTCCTTGCCTTTGCCCGACTCAACTGCTGCAACACTTGGTGACTTAACACGCCATTCCTTTCGATTTTCCGGATGCATGAAATTTCCATTCAAGCACCTTTTTACTTGCATGGAATCCACTCGGATTGATGTCATTCGGATGGTATCCACTCGGATGGAACTCACTCGGATGAGATCTACCCATCCACATTTTTTCACTCGGATAGCTTCCACCAGGGTGCATTCTTACACTCGGGTAGTTTCCACTCGGTCGCATATTTTGACCAGCCGACTGATAGTCGCCAATGTTCAGTCGGCCATTATATGAGTATTCAAGTCGGTCCCAAACAGTTTGCCTCTGCTCTTCTGGAAACAGTGCCTTTGGTCCACTCGGTTTTGCATACCGACTGAACATATCATCTGATGGTGACCTTGGTCGCTTCAAGTGTGATGGCCGGTTAGAGTTGGGACCAGCCGACTGATTAGCATATTTGGACAGCAACATATCAAAAGTTGGCTTGATCCGCTTGCGTTGCACTTTAGCTTCATTCCTCTTCCATTTGCCAACTTCTGGATTCTTGGGCTTGACAAATTTAACTCGAGTGTCCTGCTGCACCTGTGTTTACCCCCCGAGTGTAGGATTCTTGATGGTGATCTTGATCACTTCCTTGCCATCGGGTTGCTTATCAAGCACAACATGTCTCCCCAAGACCTTGTCACCCTCCTTGTCTTTCCTGGTCTCACCAACAATGATATTAGCTTTATTAGCAGATTCGGCTACCTCCGGCCGAATGAGCAGCTTCTTCCCTTCTAAATCCATGGCGTTCATTGGATAGGGCTTTTTTATCAACTTGCATCTCAGAAAAGTTCAATCGTCCATCATTAATGGCCGATTGTATTTGTCGTCGAAAAACATTGCAATCGTTAGTAGCATGAGAAAAGGAGTTATGATACTTGCAATAAGCACGCCGTTTCAGCTCTTCAAACGGCGGTAAAGTATGAGATATTCTAATAATCTTAGCCTCGCAAAGAAAGCATCAAATATTCTATCACACTTAGCAATGTTAAAAGTAAACTTCATCTCTTCATCACGATTCTTATGAATCGGTTTGAGATCATTGAAGTAAAGGGTTTGGCCTTAGATGGCCAAACAAATTTAGTAGCAAAAACATCACCCTCATCGTCCGAAAGTGATCACTATCATATTCCACCATATTCGCCTTTGGTCGATCGGCTTTGTATCTATGCACTTCTTTGAGATCTTTGCTTCGCTTTCCGAGCCAAGGCCCTTTGTAAGACTTGGTTGATATTTAAAACTCATAGCCTTCTAGCTTTTCTCTAATGGGAGTTCTCATACCACTCAAAGACTAGGTCCGCTAAGTCTCTCTCGGTTATCACCAAACTAAAACACCGGTTTTTCGTTTCTCAATCTCTTGACGTAATCGGAGACCGATTCATCATGCTTCGCTTAACCGATGTTAGATGTGACAACTTGAGTTCATTGTCGCTGCTATAAAAGTGATCATGAAATTTCTGCTCTAGCTGCGACCAAACTCGAATGGAACCATGTGGTAAAGAAGAAAACCATGAAAATGCAGTACCAGTTAATGATAAAGGAAATAAACACACTTTCAATTCATTCAATGAGCCTGCCTCACCCAATTGTGCTAAGTATTGACTAACATGCTCCCATGTGGTTTTTGTCCCTTCTCCATTAAACTTAACAAAATCTGGAATTTTATATCCTGGAGGGCAGTGGATGGCATCAAAGTACTCGGGGTACGGCTTTTGGTAAATCTGATTCCGAGGTAACTCAACTCCAAAATTCTCTCGAAGCATCTTAGCCATCTCCTCTCTAAGATTAGCTAAACCATCATCCATAGTAGACGATGAAGCCGATGGCAGTGGCATAGGAGGAGTAGGGTTACTGGCTGTAGGTAGGAATTGTGGCAGGTATGACGACCCATAATTTGCTAGTGGTCGAGTGGTTGTAGCTGTAGGTAAGGTTGGGTTCGGCGTTGCCACCGAACCTGGCATGCTCATAATAGGATTAATGGGTGCAGCCACAGTCTGATTTGTTTGGGTAGGATAATAAGTCATTGGCACGGGGGGCGCCGATGAGATAGGTAAAGCCAGATTAGGGTTCTGCACACTATCAGCTACACCATTATTACCACTAGTCGTTTGAGATGTATTCTTCTGAGCATTAGTATTTTCTATGAAAGTTTGATAGACTAGATTGTTACCATCAGCAATACGACTTTCAATCTCAGCCCACCGCTCAGAGAAAAGGTAGTACTTACAGAGGGTTTAACTCGCTCGGCTTGAAGAGGAGGGAACTTGATTTCTTCAATCGGAGTGATGTTGCCTTGGCGATCCTTCTTGAACATTGCAAGGAACTCCTGCAAGTCCTTCTCCTCGCGCGCCTTCTTGTACTCCTCATAGACTTGGCGATGATCGGCCGATATCTCATCAAGACTGGGCTTAATGATGTTATTGGCGTCTACCTCAGATGGCTTGGGAAGATCAGACATGGTGGATGATGATGATTGATCTTCGGTACCAGCGGAGTCGCCAAAAAGTGTGTTGACACACGAACACGTCACGTGTACCCTCGACGCCAGGGGTGATGCACCGCAGCTCACGTCAAAGGAGACCCGACCAACAGCGCGATACGCAAGACAGTCGGCGGGTGCTTTTGCAAACCCGAAACCCCGCGCACCCGGCAGGGACCCCGTCAAGGATTGCGGCGGCTATGGGCTGCCCTAGGTCAATTCGCTCACCCCTAGAGCCTCGGGATTCGCAGCTCTCAAACACGAAGAACAGCGAAGAACGAGATAGAAAAACGGTGGAGAGATAAAAAGTAGACAGGAAAAAGTAGTATATTGATTTGTTCGATTGTGTGTTGTTCAATCGGCCATCACCCCCAACATATATAAGAGGCGGCTGGACTTCCCTGCATAAGTAAAGGATTCATCTAGGCTTTCCTTACAAGAAAAATTACATCAATTCGCCCCTAGAGTCCTGGTTCTATTCCAACTCGGATTCGATCTCGAATCTGGCCCAACTTCTATCTTCCTCCTTGTGCAGCCGCCGAGCCTCCATATGACCTCCGATCAATGTGGCCCAAATATCAAACTTGTGCGCCTCGACGATACGAACAACTCTCATGTTGATCACTTTTTCAAATAAGGCCATCTTGAATACTTTTCGAGGTCGTCTTTACCTTTCAGTCGGACTCGGTCTTGCGGTAGACTGAATTATCCGAGTCTTGTAGTGAATTTGCAGGCCATATACTATCTCTGATGACAATGACTCCAAAACCAAAGTTTACCGTCTTGATGATACACACAACTTCTGTATTGAACACTTCTTCACCCGAAATCATCTTGATAAACTTTTGGGCACATGTTCAGTTTCACTCGGATTTGACCTCATCCACTCGGATATTAGAGTCTTTCACTCGGATGGTCCGACTGGACTTTTTCACTCGGATGACTATATTTTCACTGGAAGACAAAATGATGACCACATTTTTAGTCGGAAGACAATCTTTTACTCGATCGGTAGGTTTTCACTCAACCTTTTACTCGATCGGTAGGTTTTCACTCGACCTTTTACTCGATCGGTAGGTTTTCACTCGACCTTTTACTCGATCAGTAGGTTTTTAACCTTTTACTCAATTGGTAGGTTTTCACTCGACCTTTTACTCGATTGGTAGGTTTTCACTTGACCTTTTACTCGATCGGTAGGTTTTCACTCAAAAGGAAAGCTTTCACTCGACCGGTGAGTTTTCACTCAGATGGTAAGCTTTCACTCGACCAAAAACATACCCTGATCTTGATTTGCCTCTCCAGGTTACATACGACCTCGGATTGAGACGAATTTTATATACAAATCAATCGGCTCGACGAGACGAAACTTTATCGTGTTGAAGGTTTTTCGATTCAAGGACTTCTTAAGGGTCTAATTGCTCGCGCGACCCATCAGACATGGTGTCTGGTACTTTGCGCCAGATTTCCACTCAGCTTCGGCCTGCAGTGTATTGCCTCTAACTTTTGCATATGAACTCGGATTGAGATGATTTATATATCAAAATCGATTGCCTCGATGAGAAGAAGACAATTACTTTAGAATACTTCTTCATCCGAGGTCGTCTTGAAGGCAAGATTGGCCGAAAACCACTCGGAATGTTTGAATTTTTGTCACTCGGAGTACAACTTCGGCCACCGATATAAGGTCGAATGGCGATAAATTAAACATCAAAGTTATTCCACTCGTCGACCTGAAACTTTGCATGCTGAAAGCTCTTTCACTTGAGGCCATCTTACTTGCCTTTTGTACTTTGCCAAAATCCGATGTCAACAAGATCTTGGTGACACGTAGGAAAATTTTGAATTTCTGCTACGTTCCCCAACAGTGGCATCATGAGCTAGGTCTATTGCGTAGATTCTTTGAACGAGTAGAACACAAAGTAGTTGTGGGCGTTGATTTTGTTCAATATGCTTACCGTTACTAGTCCAATCTTGATTCGGGGCATTGTGGGATGAAGCGGCCCGAACCGACCTTACACGTACACTTACGTGAGACAGGTTCCACCGACTGACATGCACTTGTTGCATAAGGTGGATAGCGGGTGCCAGTCTCTCCCACTTTAGTCGGATCGGATTCGATGAAAAGAGTCCTTATGAAGGGTAAATAGCAATTGACATATCATGTTGTGGTTTTTGCGTAGGTAAGAAACGTTCTTGCTAGAAAACCATAGCAGCCACGTAAAACATGCAAACAACAATTAGAGGACGTCTAACTTGTTTTTGCAGGGTATGCTATGTGATGTGATATGGCCAAGAAAATGTGATGAATGATATGTGATGTATGAGATTGATCATGTTCTTGTAATAGGAATCACGACTTGCATGTCGATGAGCATGACAACCGGCAGGAGCCATATGAGTTGTCTTTATTTATTGTATGACATGCGTGTCATTGAACAACGCCATGTAATTACTTTACTTTATTGCTAACCGGTAGCCATAGTAGTAGAAGTAATAAGTTGGCGAGACAACTTCATGGAGACACGATGATGGAGATCATGATGATGGAGATCATGGTGTCATGCCGGTGACGATGATGATCATGGAGCCCCGAAGATGGAGACCAAAAGGAGCAATATGATATTGGCCATATCATGTCACTTTTTGATTGCATGTGATGTTTATCATGTTTATGCATCTTATTTGCTTAGAACGACGGTAGTAAATAAGATGATCCCTCATTAAAATTTCAAGAAAGTGTTCCCCCTAACTGTGCACCATTGCGAAAGTTCGTCATTTCAAAGCACCACGTGATGATCGGGTGTGATAGATTCTTACGTTCACATACAACGGGTGTAAACCAGATTTACACACGCGAAACACTTAGGTTGACTTGACGAGCCTAGCATGTACTGGACATGGCCTCGAACACAAGAGACCGAAAGGTCGAGCATGAGTCGATAGTAGATACGATCAACATGAAGATGTTCACCGATGATGACTAGTCCGTCTCACGTGATGATCGGACACGGCCTAGTTGACTCGGATCATGTAATCACTTAGATGACTAGAGGGATGTCTATTCGAGTGGGAGTTCATAAGATGAACTTAATTATCCCGAACATAGTCAAAAGATCTTTGCAAATTATGTCGAAGCTCGCGCTTTAGTTCCACTGCTTAGATATGTTCCTAGAGAAAATATAGTTGAAAGTTGACGAGAGCGATTATGCGGACAATAGAAAGCTTATGTCCTTAATGCACCGCCGGTGTGTTGAACCCCAAACGTCGTGCGTGGATGTCGCGAACATCGGACGTACATGTTTTGATAACTACGTGATAGTTCGGTTAAACGGTTTAGAGTTGAGGCACCAAAGACGTTTTTCAAACGTCATGAACATATGAGATGTTTCGAGGGCTGAAATTGGGACTTCAGGCTCGTGCCCACGTCAAGAGGTATGAGACCTCCGACGATTTTCTTAGCCTGCAAACTAAGGGAGAAAAGATCAATCGTTGAGCTTGTGCTCAGATTGTCTGAGTGCGGCAAACACTTGAATCGAGTGGGAATTGATCTTCCAGATGAGATAGTGATGTTTCTCCAAAGTCATTGCCACCAAGCTGCTAGAGCTTAGTGATGAACTATAACATATCAGGGATAGATGCGATGATCCTTGAGGTATTCACGATGTTTGACACCGCGAAAATAGAAATCAAGAAGGAGCATCAATTATTGATGGTTGGTGAAACCACTAGTTTCAAGAAGGGCAAGGGCAAGAAGGGATACTTCATGAAACGGCAAATCGGCTGCTGCTCCAGTGAAGAAACCCAAGGTTGAACCTAAACCCGAGACTAAGTGCTTCTGTGATAAGGGGAATAGTCACTAGAGCGGAATTACCCTAGATACTTGGTAGATGAGAAGGCTGGCAAGGTCGATAGAAGTATATTGGATATACATTATGTTAATGTGTACTTTACTAGTACTTCTAGTAGCACCAGGGTATTAGATACCTGTTCGGTTGCTAAGTGTTAGTAACGCGAAATAAAAGAGCTACGGAATAAACGGAGACTAGGTAAAGGTGAGCTGACGATATGTGTTGGAAGTGTTTCCAAGTTTGATGTAATCAAACATCGCACGCTCCCTCTACCATCAAGATTAGTATTAAACCTGAATAATTGTCATTTGGTGTTTGCGTTGAGCATAGACATGATTGGATTATGTCTATCGCAATACAGTTATTCATTTAAGGAGAATAATGGTTACTCTATTTTATTTGAATAATACCTTCAATGGTCTTGCTCCTAAAGGAATGGTTTATTGAATCTCGATCATAGTGACACACATTTTCATGCCAAAAGATATAAGATAGTAATGATAGTACCACTTACTTGTGGCACTGCCATGTAAGTCATATTGGTATAAAACGCATGAAGAAGCTCCATGCTGATGGATCTTTGGACTCACTCGTTTTTGAAAAGTTTGAGACATGCGAACCATGTCTATTGGTGTATACACATGAAGAAACTCCATGCAGATGGATCGTTTGGACTCACTTGATTGTGAATCACTTGAGATATGCAAATCATACCACATGGGCAAGATGACTAAAAAGCCTCGGTTTCAGTAGGATGGAACAAGGTAGCAACTTGTTGGAAGTAACACATTTTGATGTGTGCAGTCCAATCAGTGCTGAGGCATGCAGTGAATATCATTATGTTCTTACTTCACAGATGATTCGAGTAGATGTTGAGTATATTTACTTGATGAAACACAAATTTGAATTATTGAATGGTTCAAATAATTTCAGAGTGAAGTTAAAGATCATCGCGACAAGAGGATAAAATGTCTATGATATGATCATAGAGATGAATATCTGAGTTACGAGCTTTGGCACGCAATTAAGACATTGTGGAAATTCTTTCACAATTAATACCGCCTGGAACACTGTAGTGTGATGGTGTGTCCGAACATCATAGTTGCACCCTATTGGATATGGTGCGTACCATGATGTCACTTATCGAATTACCACTATCGTTCATGGGTTAGGCATTAGAGACAACCGCACTCACTTTAATAGGGTACCACGTAATTCCGTTGAGACGACACCGTTTGAACTATGGTTTGGAGAAACCTAAGTTGTCGTTTCTTAAAAGTTTGGGGCTGCGACGCTTATGTGAAAAAGTTTCAGGTTGATAAGATTGAACCCAAAGCAGATAAAATGCATCTTCATAGGACACCCAAAACAGTTGGGTATACCTCCTAAATTCAGATCCGAAAGCAATAGGGATTGTTTCTTGAATCGGGTCCTTTCTCGTAGAAAAGTTTGTCTCGGAAAGTTGAGTGGGAGGATGGTGGAGACTTGTTGAGGTTATTGAACCGTCACTTCAACTAGTGTGTAGCAGGGCACAGGAAGTTGTTACTGTGGCGCCTACACCAATTGAAGTAGAAGCTTATGATAGTGATCATGAAGTTTTGGATCAAGTCACTACCGTACCTCGTAGGGTGACAAGGATGTGTACTACTTTAGAGTGGTACAGTAATCCTGTCTTGAAGGTCATGTTGCTAGACAACAATGAACCTACGAGCTATTGAGAAGCGATGGTGGGCCCAAATTCTGACAAATGGTTAGAAGCCATGAAATCCGAGATAGGATCCATTTATCAAAACAAAGCATGGACTTTGGTGGACTTGTCCGATGATCGGCAAGCCATTGAGATAAATGGATCTTTAAGAAGAACACGGACGTGGACGGTAATGTCACCGTCTATGAAGCTCGACTTGTGGCGAAGAGTTTTTCACAAGTTCAAGGAGTTGACTACGATGAGATTTTCTCATCCATAGCGATGCTTAAAGTATGTCGGAATCATGTTAGCATTAGCTGCATTTATGAAATCTGGCAGATGGATGTCAAAACAAGTTTCCTTACCAGTTTTCGTAAGGAAAGGTTGTATGTGATACAATCAGAAAGGTTTTGTCGATCCTAAGGATGCTAAAAGGTATGCTAGCTCAATGATCCTTCCATGGTGGAGTAAGCATCTCGGAGTTGGAATATGCACTTTGATAAGATGATCAAAGATTTTGGTTTATACAAAGTTTATGAGAAACTTGTATTTCCAAAGAAGTGAGTGGGAGCACTATAGAATCTCTGATAAGTATATGTTGTAAACATATTGTTGATCGTAAATGATGTAGAATTTCTAGAAAGCATATAGGGTTATTTGAAAAGTGTTTTCAATGGAAAACCTAGATTAGGCTATTTGAACAATAAGCATCAAGATCTATAAGATAGATCAAAATGCTTAATAGTACTTTCAAATGAGCACATACCTTGACATGATCTTGAAGGTGTTCAAGATGGATCACCAAAGAAGGAGTTCTTGCTCGAGATGTAAGGTATGAAGTCAAGACTTAAAGCTCGACCATGGTAGAAAAGAGAAAAAGGAAGGTCGCCCCTATGTTTCAGACGTAGGCTCTATAGTATGCTATCTTGTGTACCGCACCGAAGTGTGCATTGCCTTGAGTCATCAAAGGGTACAAGAATGATCCAGAATGGATCATTGGACATGGTCAAAATTGTCCTTGGAGTAAATAAGGACATGTTTCTCGATTATGGAGGTGATAAAGAGTTCGGCGTAAAGGGTTACGTCGATGCAAGCTTTAACACCTATCCGAATGACTCTGAGTAGCAAACCGGATACGTATAGTGGAGCAACCATTTGGAATAGCTCCAAGTGGAGCGTGGAAGCAGCATTTGAAGGAAATATGCCCTAGAGGCAATAATAAAGTTATTATTTATTTCCTTATTTCATGATAAATGTTTATTATTCATGCTAGAATTGTATTAACCGGAAACATAATACATGTGTGAATAAATAGACAAACATAGTGTCACTAGTATGCCTCTACTTGACTAGCTCGTTAATTAAAGATGGTTATGTTTCCCAACCATGGACATGAGTTGTCATTTGATTAACGGGATCACATCATTAGGAGAATGATGTGATTGACATGACCCATTCCGTTAGCCTAGCACTTGATCATTTAGTATGTTGCTATTGCTTTCTTCATGACTTATACATGTTCCTGTAACTATGAGATTATGCAACTCCCGTATACCGGAGGAACACTTTGTGTGCTACCAAACGTCACAACGTAACTGGGTGATTATAAAGGAGTACTACAGGTGTCTCCGAAGGTACATGTTGGGTTGGCGTATTTCGAGATTAGGTTTTGTCACTCCGATTGTCGGAGAGGTATCTCTAGGCCCTCTCGGTAATGGACATCACTATAAGCCTTGCAAGAAATGTAGCTAATGAGTTAGTTACGGAATGATGCATTACATAACGAGTAAAGAGACTTGCCGGTAACGAGATTGAACTAGGTATTGGATACCGACGATCGAATCTCGGGCAAGTAACATACCGATGACAAAGGGAACAACGTATGTTGTTATGCGGTTTGACCGATAAAGATCTTCGTAGAATATGTAGGAACCAATATGGGCATCCAGGTTCCACTATTGGTTATTGATCGAGAATAGTTCTAGGTCATGTCTACATAGTTCTCGAACCCGTAGGGTCCGCACGCTTAAGGTTTCGATGACAGTTTTATTATGAGTTTATGAGTTTTGATGTACCGAAGGAGTTCGGAGTCCCGGATGAGATTGGAGACATGACGAGGAGTCTTGAAATGGTCGAGACGTAAAGATCGATATATTGGACGACTATATTCGGAGTTCGAAAAGGTTCCGAGTGATTCGGGTATTTTTCGGAGTACCGGAGAGTTACGGGAATTCGCCGGGGAGAAGTATTGGGCCTTATTGGGCCATACGGGAAAGAGAGAGGGGCTGCCTAGGGTAGGCCGCGCCCCCCCATGGCCTAGTCCGAATTGGACTAGGGGGAGGGGCCGCACCCCCTCCTTCCTTCCCTTCTCTCTTCCCCTTCCTTGTCTCCTACTCCTACTACTTGGAAGGTCTCCTAGTTGGACTAGGAAGGGGAATCCTACTCGGTGGGAGTAGGACTCCCCTAGGCGCGCCATAGAGAGGGGGCCCTCCCTCCTCCACTCCTTTATATACGGGGTAGGGGCACCCCATAGACACACAACTTGATCTACGGATCGTTCCTTAGCGTGTGCGGTGCCCCTCCACCATATTCCACCTCGGTCATATCGTCGCGGAGTTTAGGCGAAGCCTCGCACCGTAGAACATCATCATCGTCCACCACGCCATCGCGGCCGTGGAACTCATCCACGGCTTTGCTGGATCGTAGCCGGGATCGCCATCGAGCTGAACGTGTGCTGAACTCGGAGGTGCCGACGTTCGGTGCTTGGATCGGTCGGATCGTGAAGACGCACGACTACATCAACCGCGTTGTCATAACGCTTCGCCACGGTCTCACGAGGGTACGTGGACAATACTCTCCCTCTTGTTGCTATGCCATCACCATGATCTTGCGTGTGCGTAGGAATTTTTTGAAATTACTACGTTACCCAACAAATGGCATCCGAGCCTAGGTTTTATGCGTTGATGTTATATGCACGAGTAGAACACAAGTGAGTTGTGGGCGATACAAGTCATACCGCTTACCAAAGATGTCATACTTTGGTTCGGCGGTATTGTGAGATGAAGCGGCCCGGACCGACATTACGCCAGACGCTTACGCGAGACTGGTTTCACCGTTACGAGCACTCGTGCTTAAAGGTGGCTGGCGGGTGTCTGTCTCTCTCACTTTAGCTGAATCGAGTATGGCTACGCCCGGTCCTTGTGAAGGTTAAAACAGCACCAACTTGACGAACTATCGTTGTGGTTTTGATGCGTAGGTAAGAACGGTTCTTGCTCAGCCCGTAGCAGCCATGTAAAATTTGCAACAACAAAGTAGAGGACGTCTAACTTGTTTTCGCAGGGCATGTTGTGATGTGATATGGTCAAGACGTGATAAGATATAAGTTGTTGTATGAGATGATCATGTTTTGTTGAAGTTATCGGCAACTGGCAGAAGCCCTATGGATGTCTCTTTGTTGCATAAGATGCAAGTGCCAAATAATTGTTTTACTTTATCGCTATGCGATAGCAATAGTTGCGAGAGCAATAGTTGGCGAGACGACCATGTGACGACACATTGATATAGATCAAGATGATGAAGATCATGGTGTCGTGCCGGTGATGATAGAGATCATGACAGTACTTTGGAGATGGAGATCAAAGGCGCAAGATGATCATGGCCATATCATGTCACATATTTTGATTGCATATGATGTTTATCTGCTATACATCTTATTCTGTTTTGATTGACGGTACCATTTTAAGATGATCTCTCACTAATTGTCAAGAAGTGTTCTCCCTGAGTATGCACCGTTGCGAAAGTTCTTCGTGCTGAGACACCACGTGATGATCGGGTGTGATAGGCTCTACGTTCAAATACAACGGGTGCAAAACAGTTGCACACGCGGAATACTCAGGTTAAACTTGACGAGCCTAGCATATACAGATATGGCCTCGGAACACGGAGACCGAAAGGTTGAGCATGAATCATATAGTAGATATGATCAACATAGTGATGTTCACCATTGAAAACTACTCCATCTCACGTGATGATCGGACATGGTTTAGTTGATTTGGATCACGTGATCACTTAGATGACTAGAGAGATGTCTGTCTAAGTGGGAGTTCTTAAGTAATATGATTAATTGAACTTAAATTTATCATGAACTTAGGCCTGGTAGTATTTTGCAAATTATGTTGTAGATCAATATCTCGCGTTGTTGCTTTCATATGTTTATTTTGATATGTTCCTAGAGAAAATTGTGTTGAAAGATGTTTGTAGCAATGATGCGGATTGGATCCGTGATCTGAGGTTTATCCTCATTGTTGCACAGAAGAATTATGTCCTTAATGCACCGCTAGGTGACAGACCTATTGTAGGAGCAGATGCAAACGTTATGAACGTCTGGCTAGCTCAATATGATGACTACTTGATAGTTTAGTGCACCATGCTTAACGGCTTAGAATCGGGACTTCAAAGACGTTTTGAACGTCATGGACCATATGAGATGTTCCAAGAATTGAAGTTAATATTTCAAGTAAATACCCGAGTTGAGAGATATGAAGTCTCCAACAAGTTCTATAGCTAAAAGATGGAGGAGAATCGCTCAACTAGTGAGCATGTGCTCAGATTGTCTGGGTACTACAATCGCTTGAATCAAGTGGGAGTTAATCTTCCAGATAAGATAGTGATTGACAGAGTTCTCTAGTCACCATCACCAAGTTAGTAGAACTTTGTGATGAACTATAGTATGCAAGGGATGACGAAAATGATTCCCGAGCTCTTCGTGATATTAATATCGACGAAGGTAGAAATCAAGAAAGAGCATCAAGTGTTGATGGTTGACAAGATCACTGGTTTCAAGAAAAGGGCAAAGGAAAAGAAAGGGGAATTTCATGTAGAATGACAAGCAAGTTGTCACTCCCACGAAGAAGCCCAAAGCTGGACCAAAGCCTGAAACTGAGTGCTTACATTGCAAAGGAAATGGTCACTGGAAGCGGAAATGCCCTGAATATTTGGTGGATAAGAAGGATGGCAAAGTGAACAAGGGTATATTTGATATACAGGTTATTGATGTGTGCCTTACTAGTGTTTATAGTAACCCCTGAGTATTTGATACTTGTTCGGTTGCTAAGATTAGTAACTCGGAAAAGGAGTTACAGAATAAACAGAGACTAGTTGAAGGGGAAGTGACGATGAGTGTTAGAAGTAGTTCCAAGATTGATATGATCATCATCGCACACTCCCTATACTTTCGGGATTAGTGTTAAACCTAAATAAATGTTATTTGGCGTTTGCGTTGAGCATGAATATGATTTTATCATGTTTATTGCAATACGGTTATTCATTTAAAGTCAAAGAATAATTGTTGTTCTGTTTACATGAATAAAACCTTCTATGGTCATACACCCAATGAAAATAGTTTGTTGGATCTCGATCGTAGTGATACACATATTCATAAAATTGATGCCAAAAGATGCAAAGTTAATAATGATAGTGCAACTTATTTGTGGCACTGCCGTTTGGGTCATATCGGTGTAAAGCGCATGAAGAAACTCCATAAAGATGGATTTTCGGAATCACTTGGTTATGAATCATTTGATGCTTGCGAACCGTGCCTTTTGGGCAAGATGACTAAAACTCCTCTCTCTGGAACAATGGAACAACCTACTGACTTATTGGAAATAATACATACCGATGTATGCGATCCAATGAGTGTTGATGCTCGTGGCAAGTATCGTTATTTTCTGACCTTCACAAGATGATTTGAGCAGATATGGGTATACCTTCTTGATGAAACATAAGTCTGAAATAGTTGAAAGGTTCAAAGAATTTCAGAGTGAAGTGGAAAAATCATCGTAACAAGAAAATAAATTTTCTGCGATCTGATTGCGAAGACGAATATTTGAGTTACGAGTTTGGTCTTCAATTAAAACAATGTGGAATAGTTTCACAGCTCACGCCACCTGGAACACCACAACGTTATGGTGTGTCCGAACGTCGTAACCGCACTTTATTGGATATGGTGCGATCTATGATGTCTCTTATTGATTTACCATTGTCGTTTTGGGGTTATGCATTAGAGGCAGCTGCATTCACGTTAAATGGGCACCATCTAAATCCGTTGAGACGACACTATATGAACTGTGGTTTAGCAAGAAACCCAAGTTGTCGTTTCTTAAAGTTTGGGGCTACAATGCTTATGTGAAAAAGTTTCATCCTGATAAGCTCAAACCCAAATCGAAGAAGTGCGTCTTCATAGAATACCCAAAGAAAACTGTTGGGTACACCTTCTATCACAGATCCGAAGGCAAGATATTCGTTGCTAAATTCGGATCCTTTCTAGAGAAGGAGTTTCTCTCGAAAGAAGTGAGTGGGAGGAAAGTAGAACTTGATGAGGTAACGGTACCTGCTCCCTCATTGGAAAGTAGTCCATCACAAGAACCGATTCCTGTGACAACTACACCAATTAGTGAGGAAGCTAATGATCTTGATCATGAAACTTCAGATCAAGTTTCTACTGAACCTCATAGGTCTACCAGAGTAAGATCCGCACCAGAGTGGTACGGTAATCCTGTTCTGGAAGTCATGTTACTAGACCATGATAAACCTACGAACTATGAGGAAGCGATGATGAACCCAGATTCCGCGAAATGGCTGGAGGCCATAAAATCTGAGATAGGATCCATGTATGAGAACAAAGTGTGGACTTTGGTGGAGTTGCCCGATGATCGGCAAGCCATATTGTATAAATGGATCTTCAAGAGGAAGACGGACGTTGATAGTAGTGTTACTATCTACAAAGCTCGACTTGTCGCAAAAAGGTTTTTGACAAGTTCAAGGTGTTGACTACAATGAGATCTTCTCAACTGTGGCGATGCTTAAGTCTGTCCGAATCATGTTAGCAATTGCCACCTTTTATGAAATTTGGCAAATGGATGTCAAAACTACATTCCTTAATGGATTTATTACAAAAGAGTTGTATATGATACAACCAGAAGGTTTTGTCAATCCTAAAGGTGCTAACAAAGTGTACATGCTCCAGCGATCCATCTATGGACTGGTGCAAGCATCTCGGAGTTGGAATATACGCTTTGATGAGTTGATCAAAGCATATAGTTTTGTACAGACTTACGGTGAAGCCTGTATTTACAAGAAAGTGAGTGGGAGCACTACAACATTTCTGATAAGTATATGTGAATGACATATTGTTGATCGGAAATAATGTAGAATTATTCTGCAAAGCATAAAGGAGTGTTTGAAAGGAGTTCTTTAAAATAAAGACCTCAATAAAGCTACTTACATATTGAGCATCAAGATCTATAGAGATAGATCAAGACGCTTGAAAAGTTTTTCAATGAGTACATACCTTGACAAGATTTTGAAGTAGTTCAAAATGAAACAGTCAAAGGAGTTCTTGCCTGTGTTTCAAGGTGTGAAGTTGAGTAAGACTCAAGACCCGACCATAGCAAAAAATAGAAAGAGAACGAAAAGTCATTTCCTATGCCTCAGTCATAGGTTCTATAAAGTATGCTATGCTGTGAACCAGACCTATTGTATACTCTGCCCTGGTTTGGCAAAGGAGTACAATAGTGATCTAGGAGTAGATCACTGGACATTGGTCAAAATTATCCTTAGTGGAATAAGGATATGTTTCTCAATTATGGAGGTGACAAAAGGTTACGTCGATACAAGTTTTGGCACTGATCCAGATGACTCTAAGTCTTAGTCTGGATACATATTGAAAGTGGGAGCAATTAGCTAGAGTAGCTCCGTGCAGAGTATTGTAGACATAGAATATTTGCAAAATACATACGGCTCTGAATGTGACAGACCCGTTGACTAAACTTCTCTCACGAGCAAAACATGATTATACCTTTGTACTCTTTGGGTGTTAATCACATAGCGATGTGAACTAGATTACTGACTCTAGTAAACCCTTTGGGTGTTGGTCACATGACGATGTGAACTATGGGTGTTAATCATATACAGATATGATTATTGGTGTTAAATCACATGGCCATGTGAACTAGATTATTGACTCTAGTGCAAGTGGGAGACTGAAGGAAATATGCCCTAGAGGCAATAATAAAGTTATTATTTATTTCCTTATTTCATGATAAATGTTTATTATTTAACCGGAAACATAATACTTGTGTGAATAAATAGACAAACATAGTGTCACTAGTATGCCTCTACTTGACTAGCTCATTAATTAAAGATGGTTATGTTTCCCAACCATAGACATGAGTTGTCATTTGATTAACGGGATCACATCATTAGGAGAATGATGTGATTGACATGACCCATTCCGTTAGCCTAGCACTTGATCATTTAGTATCTTGCTATTGCTTTCTTCATGACTTATACATGTTCCTGTAACTATGAGATTATGCAACTCCCGTTTATCGGAGGAACACTTTGGGTGCTACCAAACGTCACAACGTAACTGGGTGATTATAAAGGAGTACTACAGGTGTCTCCGAAGGTACATGTTGGGTTGGCGTATTTCGAGATTGGGTTTTGTCACTCCGATTGTCGGAGAGGTATCTCTGGGGCCCTCTCGATAATGCACATCACTATAAGCCTTGCAAGCAATGTAGCTAATGAGTTAGTTACGGAATGATGCATTACATAACGAGTAAAGAGACTTGCTGGTAACGAGATTGAACTAGGTATTGGATACCGACGATCGAATCTCGGGCAAGTAACATACCGATGACAAAGGGAACAACGTATGTTGTTATGCGGTTTGACCGATAAAGATCTTCGTAGAATATGTAGGAACCAATATGGGCATCTAGGTTCCGCTATTGGTTATTGACCGAGAATAGTTCTAGGTCATGTCTACATAGTTCTCGAACCCGTAGGGTCCGCACGCTTAAGGTTTCGATGACAATTTTATTATGAGTTTATGAGTTTTGATGTACCGAAGGAGTTCAGAGTCCCAGATTAGATCGGGGACATGACGAGGAGTCTCGAAATGGTCGAGACGTAAAGATCGATATATTGGACGACTATATTCGGAGTTCGGAAAGGTTCCGAGTGATTCGGTATTTTCGAGTACTGAGAGTTACGGAATTCGCCGGGAGAAGTATTGGGCCTTATTGGGCCATACGGGAAAGAGAGAGGGCTGCCTAGGGTAGGCAGCGCGCTCCCATGGCCTAGTCCGAATTGGACTAGGGAGGGCCACACCCCTCCTTCCTTCCCTTCTCTCTTCCCTTCCTTGTCTCCTACTCCTACTACTTGGAAGGTCTCCTAGTTGGACTAGGAAGGGGAATCCTACTCGGTGGGAGTAGGACTCCCCTAGGGCGTGCCATAGAGAGGGCCGCCCTCCCTCCTACACTCCTTTATATACGGGGTAGGGGCACCCCATAGACACACAAGTTGATCTACGGATCGTTCCTTAGCCGTGTGCGGTGCCCCTCCACCATATTCCACCTCGGTCATATCGTCATGAGTTTAGGCGAAGCCTGCGCGCCGTAGAACATCATCATCGCTACCACGCCGTCGTCCGTGGAACTCATCCAAAAGCTTTGCTGGATCGGAGCCCGGGATCGCCATCGAGTGAACGTGTCTGAACTCGGAGGTGCCGTACGTTCGGTGCTTGGATCGGTCGGATCGTGAAGACGTACGACTACATCAACCGCGTTGTCATAACGCTTCCACTTACGGTCTACGAGGGTACGTGGGCAACACTCTCCCCTCTCGTTGCTATGCCATCACCATGATCTTGCGTGTGCGTAGGAATTTTTTTTAAATTACTACGTTACCCAACAGCATTGACAATATGACCTAGAGATTTGCGAAGTACATACGAATTTGAATGTTGCAGACCCGTTGACTAAAACCTCTCTTACAAGCAAGACATGATCAAACCCCAGAACTCATTGAGTCTTAATCACATGATGATGTGAATTAGTTTAGTGACACTAGTAAACTCTTGGGTGTTGGTCACATGACGATGTGACCTGTGAGTGTTAATCACATGGCGATGTGAACTAGATTATTGACTCTAGTGCAAGTGGGAGACTGTTGGAAATATGCCCTAGAGGCAATAATAAATTAGTTATTATTACTATATTTCCTTGTTCATGATAATCGTTTATTATCCATGCTATAATTGTATTGATAGGAAACTCAGATACATGTGTGGATACATAGACAACACCATGTCCCTAGTAAGCCTCTAATTGACTAGCTCGTTGATCAATACATGGTTACGGTTTCCTGACCATGGACATTGGATGTCATTGATAACGGGATCACATCATTAGGAGAATGATGTGACGGACAAGACCCAATCCTAAGCCTAGCACAAAGATTGTAGTTCGTATGCTAAAGCTTTTCTAATGTCAAGTATCATTTCCTTAGACCATGAGATTGTGCAACTCCGGATACCGTAGGAATGCTTTGGGTGTACCAAACGTCACAACGAATCGGGTGGCTATAAAGGTGCACTACTGGTATCTCCGAAAGTGTCATTGGGTTGGTACGAATCGAGGCTGGATTGGTCACTCCGATAAACGGAGAGGTATCTCTGGGCCCACTCGGTAGGACATCATCATAATGTGCACAATGTGACCAAGGGGTTGATCACGGGATGATGTGTTACGGAACAAGTAAATAGACTTGCCGGTAACGAGATTGAACAAGGTATCGGCATACCGAAGATCGAATCTCGGGCAAGTACAATACCGCTAGACAAAGGGAATTGTATACGGGATCGATTGAGTCCTTGACATCATGGTTCATCCAATGAGATCATCGTGGAACATGTGGGAGCCAACATGGGTATCCAGATCCCGCTGTTGGTTATTGGCCGGAGAACGTCTCGGTCATGTCTGCATGGTTCCCGAACCCGTAGGGTCTACACACTTAAGGTTCGATGACGCTAGGGTTATAAAGGAAGTTTGTATGTGGTTAACGAATGTTGTTCAGAGTCCCGGATGAGATCCCGGACGTCATGAGGAGTTCCGGAATGGTCCGGAGGTAAAGATTTATATATGGGAAGTCCTGTTTTGGTCACCGGAAAAGTTTGGGTTTTATCGAACGCGTCTGGGACCACCGGAGGGTCCCGAGGGTCCACCAAGTGGGGCCACCATCCCAGAGGGCTGCATGGGCCAAGAGTGGGAGGGACCAGCCCAGGTGGGCTGGTGCGCCCCCACAAGGCCCAAGGCGCAGGAAGTGAGGAAGGGCAAACCCTAGGCAGATGGGCCCTAAGGCCCACCCCAGTGCGCCTCCCTCTTCCCCTTCGCCGCCACCAGATGGGATCTGGGGCTGCCGCCACCCCGGGAGGGAACCTAGAGGCGCAGCCCTCCCTCATCCTATAAATAGTGGGGTTTTGGGGCTGCCAGGACACGAGAACCTCTCCTCAAGGCGCAGCCCTACCTCTCCCTTCTCCTCTCTCGCGGTGCTTGGCGAAGCCTGCGCAGATTGCCACGCTCCTCCATCACCACCACGCCGTTGTCTGCTGCTGCTGGATGGAGTCTTCCTCAACCTCTCCTCTCTCCTTGCTGGATCAAGGCATGGGAGACGCCACCGGCTGTCACGTGTGTTGAACGCGGAGGTGCCGTCTGTTCGGCACTAGGATCTCCGGTGATTTGGATCACGACGAGTACGACTCCTTCAACCCCGTTCTCTTGAACGCTTCCGCTTAGCGATCTACAAGGGTATGTAGATGCACTCTCCTTCCCCTCATTGCTGGTTTCTCCATAGATAGATCTTGGTGACACGTAGGAGTATCTTCGTCACCCCTCCTTATGGCTAAAGCCCTACACTCCTCGATGTAACGAGCAAGATGAGCTCTAACACTGGACGGAACATACTGCACAACAAATCAAAACAATGATCATAATCAAAATCTAAACAGCATGGGCAGTACCAAAAGAAATAAGCGTGTGTGCAAAAAATTGAACAACTATAAAATGATTTTCTTACAACACGCCTCCAACAACGCCGATCCAGGACCACGCTGAACCCATCTACAAAAGAATCAACAGAAGAACACGGGCCACCAGGCATACGGCAAAAAGGACAAGCCATAACTGCAAGGAACACAATGGTTATCAAGAACTAATCCCACAAAACCCAGTTGAAACTTGACATCTGATAGTGTTGGTAGTCCCCACCCGTAACTACCCCATAAATCTCCATATCCCGAAAATACAATGGGAACAAAAAGAGAAACGAGAAAGGGAAACAGGGAACCCACGAAGGCAACCAGTAGGGAACGACGATATCGCGAAGGGGGAAGCACGCTCGACGCTAAAGAAGGACCGCCGTAAGAGCAGGCAACAAGCGCGTCGGTCGAAACAGCTGCCGCCATAACCACGAGACAAGAGCAGCGGCGGCGACGGGCGAAGACGACGACAAGGAAAGAATAGTGCGCGACGAGGGTTTGCCCACACCAGAGAGAAACAGATCTCAAAACAGATCAAAAGGTATTACAAAACATTAAAAGTATAAGGACTAAAGTGAAAAAATAAAAAACAACAAAGGAAAGCCGGAAACCAGAAATCACGGGAGAAGCCGTGTGCGCGCCAAGTGTCGCGCGCGGAGTGCATCGGAAAAGTCTCAGGAGCGCTCCGCGCGTGACGCTTGGTGCGCGGGGAGCGCTCCCCGACTAATCGTTGCGGGGAGCACTCCTCAATTAGTGATTTCGGGATTTGCCGCTCCTATGCGCCGCATTTTGCGGCGAGCAACAAACTGGGCCGGCCCAGCAGCGGGTGCACATCTGAAAACTCCAAAAATTAATGCGCTTGATCAGGATCGAACACAGGACCGGATATACTACAGGCACGCTAGTAACCAGCGCACTTAAACAGCCTTCCTATTCAATTCTTAGCTCGGGGATTTAATAAGGTAGTATTCTAAGACCGAATGTTTTATGAAAATTCAAACACCATTTTTAAGGAACTAATTACTTTTTGACACGCGAAATATTCAAAAACAAATCTAAAGAATTTTTATAAAATCAAAAACTCTTGATTTTGCAATTTTTATAAAAAATGGAAATATTTTTCTGAAATTGGGAATAAAAGTGGAAACATTGTTTGAAACTCCAAACAAAAACTGATAACATTAAAAAAATCAGATGTGATTTTTTTTTGAAAATACGAACATTTTTTGAATTTATGAACAATTTTCAGAAATACAAACAATTTTATGAAACGCTGAAGAAAAATTGAAAAACTGAACAAAAATTGAAACTACGAACATTTTTTTAATCTATGAACAATTTTTTGAAAAGAAAACAAATTGTTGACAATTGATTTTATTTTCAAAAATACGAGCATTTATAAATTTGTGAGCAAAAATTGAATATGGGAACATTTTTTAAATTCCCAAACACTTTTTGTAAAGTGCGAACATTATTTGAAGTTGTGAACATTTTTGAAAAAATAAGAACAATGGTTGATTTGGAACAGTTTTTCAAAACGATGAACAATTTTAAAATACAAGAAACATTTTTGTATTTCGGACAAAACTTGAGTCCTCGACATTATTTTGAAATAAAAAGGAAAAAGAAAAATAAAGGAAACGGAAGAAAAACGAAACAGATAAAACAGAAAAAAGAAACTGAAAACCGAAAGAGAAACAGAAAACTAAAAAAAAACCATTAAGGAACCTTCGAGAAACGGGTAAAACCCAGTTGGGAAACTTCTAGAAAGTTCCCAAAACCGGAACTTATTACAGTGGGGGGCCGGCCTACTTTCTCGCGCCCATGTGCGATCAGTCGACTGTTTGACGCAGAGAGTGTCAAATAGGGTTTTCCGTTTCGTCCCATCTCGCTGAAGGCAAGGGCAAACCCTATTTGGCGCTTCAGGCGCCCGTTATAGGTCATTTTGCTAACGGGCGCCTGCAGCGCACACCACCCCTCCTGCGAATTGGGCTGGCCCAGTTTCCTTATGCGTTCCTGTAAAAACTAGCGAAAAAGGGGTTGCGGGCGTTAGCGCTACGCTCTAGCCATATGGTCATCCAATCTTTCCTACAATATTCCTTTACTTTTCTTCTTTATTGCATACTCACTTCGGTTTTTATTTCTTTTTCTTGTTTTTCTTTTTTCTGATCCTTTTTTTTCTTTAATGCATGGTTTTTAGAGATTCATAAATCTTTTTTTAAAATTCACGAACTTTGTTTCATATTCGATGAACTTTTTTCCTAAATCAATGAACTTTTTTCAAAAGCGTTGAATTTTTTTAAAAACTCGTTGAACTTATTTTTCCAAATTTTCGCCAAATTTGATGAACTTTTTTTAAAATAAGATGAACTATTTTTTCAAATTGGATGAACTTTTTCCAAATTCGATGAACATATTTCAAATTGATGAACTTTTTTTCAAATCCGATGAACTTTTTTCAAATTTGATGAACTTTTCCAAATTCAATGAACCTTTTTCCAAATCTGATGAACTATTTTTTTTCAAATTTGATGAACTTTTTCCAAATCCGATGAACTTTTTCTAAATTTGAAGAACTTTTTTCAAATCTGATGGACTATTTTTTTAATCCGATGAACTTTTTCCAAATTCGCTGAACATTTTTCAAATTTGTCGAACTTTTTTTGAAATCCGATAAACTTTTTTTAAAATCCGTTGAACTATTTTTTTCAAATTTGGTGGACTTTTTTTAGATTCAATGAACTTTTTCTTAGATTCAATGAACCTTTTCCTGTTTTGATGAACTTTTCTCAAATTTGATGAACATTTTTTCAGATTCGATGAACTTTCTTCAAATGTGATGAACTTTTTAAAAAAACCAATGGTTTTTTTTCAAATTTTTAAAAAACTCATGCATTTTGAAAAAAAAATCTTTGATTTTTTTCAAATGGTGCACGTATTTAGCAAAAAAGGAAACAAAGAAGGCGAACAAAACCGTTACATAAAAAGAGAAAAAAGATTAAAAAACAGTTTGCGGAAGGGACTGAGGTTCGCGAGCTGCAGAAAGAATAAAAGGAGGCAGACGAAGACAATAATCGAATGTTTGATCATGGCGTAGTGGTTGGTTCACCCATAAGTGGTTCGTGAGGTCTAGTGTTCGAGTCTTGTTACCTGCGTATAATTTTTGCAGTTTCTGGCAGAAATGGAAAACCAAATGGGCCGGCCATTACGCGCCCCTGCGAGCGCCAGTTTCTCTAATCGGCGCTAACAGCGCCGACTAGGAGCTCCCCAAGGCAAGACATAGTCGTGCCTGAAATCACACGCCATATAGGTTAGTAGCAGGCCGGCCCACATACTGCCGATTTGTCTTTTCTACATTTTCCAGCTGGGTTTTCCTGTTGAATTTTTTGTTGTTATTTTGTTTGTTTTTTCATTTATTTTTTCCTTCCTTTACTTATTTGTTGTGAACAAAGTCAAATTTTATTAAAATCCTGGATTTTCTAGCTCGTCAACCCTTTTTTTCAAATTTGTGAAAGTTTCCCAAATGCGTGAAATTTTTCAAATGCATGAACTTTTAGCTCGGATACTTTTTAAAAATTTCGTGATTCTTTTTCCTATTTCACTATTTTTTGAAAAATTCATTAACTTTTTAAAATTTTGCAAACTTTTTATTCTAGTTCATGTAAATTATTCAAATGCAACGGTCAACCAGCCAACCAGCCAACCAGCGAGATATTCCGAGCGAAAAGTGGAACAAGCGACTGATGAATCAGCGCTCGAGCATAATGAGCGCTAGCGGAACGAGCGGAACAACCAGTCATCATTGTTTCTTCGCATTTGCTGGCCGGACAGCTACATTTCGGTTCAAGCACCACCAGCGCTAACCGGCGCTGATCGACTCCTCATTTTGAGCTGGAATATTGGCCTTGGTCTTGCAAGTCGTTACTAAAATCATGGGCGGAAATTCTAGTGCTATTGTGGTAGTTTTTTTTACCACTGTACAGACGTAAGTGCTTATATATACGCGTATACACTCATTTCTGTGAATGCACATACGCACACCCGCATTCTACGAAAGACCTTTGAGAGATCGAGTCGGCGATAATCTGAGATTGTATGAAGTCATCAGAAGGCTTCAGAATGTCGTTAAACGTCTCTTCGCACTGAACTCCCATCGCCAGAAATTATGAAGAAATCCAGGTTAAATGCGAGCACAAGGATTTCAACTCTGATGAGCTGGGAATACCACCGTCCTCCTAACCATCCAACCACAGTTTTTTTTTTCAAAGTTCACTAAAGGACGAATTTAGAGGATTTGTTGTTTTTTGTTACCGTTCTTAAATCGAAAATTTCTGGCATCTTGTAACGTTGCGAACTCGCGATCCATCTACCAAGGCATTTATAACGAGTATACCACCATTTGGTGGTTCACTGTGTGTTTGTAGATGTCTGGTCCGTCCGTAGATGAAAACATAAATAAACACAGCAACACGTGCTTCTTTTCAGAAAGGCAAAAGATAACAGCTTGGTGCAGTACTGAACCGTAGCCTGACGATCGAACAACATCGTTATTTCGTTTATTTCATCCATTCATTCAGGTGGCGATACAACAATGCATATTTACAGCTTCTAACTCCGTCGCTTCTCTCCCGTGGACCTCCCGCCGGCCTCCTCACTCCCGTCCCATCACCGCGTTCTTGAACCTCCTAACCAGCTCCTTCCTGCACAATCCAACCACGAATCAGTTAGCCATGAACGCAAGGCATAAAACAATCGATACTATGCAATTCTGAATGCCATAACGAGAGATCGATGCATGGTGTGCGTGCTGGGATCCTTACCGGAGCAGCTGCCGGTCGAAGGCGGAAGCGGAGAGCAGTCCTCTGTTCTCCTCGGCCCGCCGGATGAGGTAGGGGATGATGTGCTCCACGGGGCCGTAGGGCAGGTACTTGCTCACCTGGAACCCGGCGTTGCGGAGCCCCAGGGACAGCCCGTCGGCCATGCCCATCAGCTGCGCGAACTGCAGGTTCCGGTCGCCCTTGCCGATGCCCAGCTCCTGCGCCCTCGCCGCCGCCAGCTGCCCGGACTCCACGTTGTGAGTGGCCAGCATCACGGAGGCGGACCCGCGGCGGACGCGCTCCAGGAGGAAGGCCGCGCAGCCGTTGTAGCAGTCGTGGGTGTCCTGGATGCTGCCGTGGATCGGCGACGGCACGCCCAGCGACTCCGCCAGCCGGGCCTCCCTGGTGAGGTAGGCGCCGCGGACGATCTTGACCCCGAGGCACACGCGCTCCTCCTCGGCCGCGCGCACCATGGCCTCCAGCCGGTCGCGCGCGTCGCGGAGGTACGCCTGGACGGTGCCGTGCACGATGGGCCGCCCGCCGCCGTTGCATGCCAGCGCGCCCACGAAGGTGAAGTAGTCGATGGACGGCTGCACCGACGCGTACTCGGCGTCCACCAGCAGCGGGATGTCGTGCTCGGCGCACCGCGCGCCCACGGCCAGCAGCCGGTCGTGCGCCAGCTGCAGCTCGCGCTCCTCCTCCGCCGTCAGCGCCGCCGGCTCCGACGGCGTCAGGTACAGCGGGCTCGAGTCGGACAGGATCGGGAAGGCGTGCTGCTTCCACGGCAGGTGCACCGACGGGTTCTTGTGCTGCCACCGCAGCAGGTCGCTCGTCTTCTCCAGCAGCGCGATCGGGCACAGCGCCGTGATCTTAATACACACGCTCGCCTGCACGCACAAACAGAGCATAATCAGTCACTAGTAGCAGGAGTACCAAGCTTAATCAGACTGGCTAATCTAATTATTTCTGAATATTTTGGTTTAGCTGCTGAGAAACGTCTAAATAAGGAAAAACAAATAGTGGTGATTAGTAGTAGGGTTTTGATGGGAAGCTGTAGATGAAAACGAGCGGTGGGGAAGCCATGGCGATGGCGAGCTTGTCGGAACACGATCAGGCGGCTGGTTTTCAGGGCCCACGCACAGAGACAGCCGTGCGATTCAGTTTACTGCGAGAAGATTCCCAAGGAATCCGGGTGTCCACTAGCGCAGACCGAGGATTCCCTCCGACGTGGCACTCTTCCGTACCACTGCTAGGTGCGCACGCACGCCACGGATGTGACGAAGGAAAAAAAAAACAGAGAGTTATGTACGGTTGACGCACCGATCCCGGCGGCAGCGCGGCGGCGACGTCGACGGCGGCGAGGAAGCCGGCGACGTTGCGGTCGCAGGCGGCGCCGTCCTCGGCGTCCTCGATGCCGTAGTCGAGGATCCCGCCCATGCCGCCGCGCCAGAGGCGCTGCACCCGGGCGGCGGCCTCATCCGCGGTCTCCCCGGCGCAGAAGTGCTTGTACGCCGTGGCCCGCGCCGCGGCCTGGACCACGGGGCTGGCGGCCACCGCCGGAGACCGCAGCGCCGCGAGGCCCACGTCCACCAGCGGGCCCGCGGACATCAACTGCAGCGCCGCGAGCGTGCGCACCAGAGCCGTGGACGGCTCCCCGGTGAAGAGCCTCCCGGTGTCCTCAAACTCCAGCACCTGGTGCTGCTGCGCGGACGACGGCGCGGGCACTGCCTCGGCGCCGGCGGCCGCGACGGCCGCCTCCGGGAGCTTGGCTGCGGCGGCGAAGGTGGAGAGCGCGCGCTTCGTGATGCGGGAGGCGATGGCCATGGAAGGTCGGACTCGGAGGGGTCGCTAGAAAGCAACGAAAAGAGGCGCCGGCTGCTCTTCTCCTGTGACCGGACGATGGATGAGACCACCGACCAGCGAACGAACGGCGGATGAGAGGAATCAAGAACCGAGTAGCTAGAGGAGGAAGAAGAAGTCGGAGACGACGCTGGTGTTGATCGGTGCAGTGTGAGGCTGGGAGCGAACGAATGCGTAGGAATCCGAGAATGGTGGAAGCAGGTGTGGCGCGGCAGCCGGGTTTTATAGAGCGAGCGAGCGAGCGAGGAAGACTCGCGAAACGGCAAGGAGAAAAAAATTCTACCACAGGTGAGCTGGAAATCGGTTGGAAAATAGGGAGAGAAGTTAGTGGCATGGGCGCGAGATCCCTGGGGATCCGGTCGGAGGAGTTGAACGCTTGACTGACTCGGATCCTGCGTGGAAACTCACGGGAGCGCCCGGTGACTCGGATCGTGCGTGGAGTTGGACGGTTGAGCGGACGTTGCTTGCACGCATCTTATCGCACTCCGCTCCTTGCCATTTTTTTTTCCTTCTTGACAAGGAATCAGGATGCATGTGGCTTTCGTTGCCCTCCTGATTTTCTTGCTCTTTGATGGGGAATCTCTGGGTGTAACTTTCGTTCACTATTGCCCTCTTTTTCTTACCATTTATTCATCTTGACAAGGATTCTGGGAATCTAGGTGTACCGCACTCTTTTCATTCTTGTCAATCTCAATAGGGAATCTAAATATAGCTTTCGACGTCAAATTATGGAATTTTAACCGCAGATTTATCCTCCTGTGCAAAGATCAATTATACACGTTTTTTTCATGGTGAGAAGTTACAGTTTTGTTCGTATACTACCACTACTAGCAGGACCCCGTGCGTTTCTACGGGCCACCCGCAATATATGTAACAGCCGGGTTCAACACAAAAACCCTATCCAACAACGCACCTTCCCTTTTTCTGCCGGAACTTCTCATTCCCGACCGATTTCTTGCCGCAGCGAGACATTTCTCGTTTTTTCTCTCACTGGAGCCACCTCCTTTAAAAGCAGATGATGGCCAACTCATCTTCACCTGCATTGTAGTAAGGATGAATTTTTTTTTACGATATAATAGAGTGGGTTAAACTAACACATACTATTGACACAAAACAACAAATAACTACAGAGATCTTTTCTAGTCACCAATAAGTTTCACCTCCACACCACATATGCTAGAAGGGATAATTGCCGTTCTTCTCTTCCTCGTATTTCCCTACATCTTCTACTCCTCGCCTCTTCACCATTCCATTTCATTGGCACCAATCAACACCACGTCAACATTAGTGTGTTCGTCATCGATACCTCATCTTCTTCTTTCTCATTACTCGCCAACTTTAGTTCTCGTTCCTACTTATTTCCTAGAATACTCTTTCTTTCTTTTTTTTTCTCTTATTATTTGGAATACTCTTTCTTTCTCCAACACATGCACCACTTGGTGGCTTTAGTTCTTTTTCCTTCTTGTTTTTGTAACACTCTTCCTTTTTTATAGCATGAACCACCTAGCTAGTGTTGTGTCGTGTGAAGGAAATATGCCCTAGAGGCAATAATAAAGTTATTATTTATTTCCTTATTTCATGATAAATGTTTATTATTCATGCTAGAATTGTATAAACCGGAAACATAATACATGTGTGAATACATAGACAAACATAGTGTCACTAGTATGCCTCTACTTAACTAGCTCGTTTATCAGAGATGGTTATGTTTCCTAGCCATGGACAAAAGAGTTGCCATTTGATTAACGGGATCACATCATTAGGAGAATGATGTGATTGACTTGACCCATTCCGTTAGCCTAGCACTTGATCGTTTAGTATGTTGCTATTGCTTTCTTCATGACTTGTACATGTTCTTGTAACTATGAGATTATGCAACTCCCGTTTACCGGAGGAACACTTTGGGTACTACCAAACGTCACAACATAACTGGGTGATTATAAAGGAGTACTACAGGTGTTTCCGAAGGTACATGTTGGGTTGGCATAATTCGAGATTAGGATTTGTCACTCCGATTGTCGGGGAGGTATCTCTGGGCCCTCTCGGTAATACTCATCACCTAAGCCTTGCAAGCATGTAACTAATGAGTTAGTTATGAGATGACGTATTACGGAACGAGTAAAGAGACTTGCCGGTAACGAGATTGAACTAGGTATTGGATACCGATGATCAAATCTCGGGCAAGTAACATACCGATGACAAAGGGAACAAAGTATGTTGTTATGCGGTTTGACCGATAAAGATCTTCGTAGAATATGTAGGAACCAATATGGGCATCCAGGTCCCGCTATTCGTTATTGACCGAGAATAGTTCTAGGTCATGTCTACATAGTTCTCGAACCCGTAGGGTCCGCACGCTTAACGTTACGATGACATTTATATTATGAGTTTATGAGTTTTGATGTACCGAAGGAGTTCGGAGTCCCGGATGAGATCGGGGACATGACGAGGAGTCTCGAAATGGTCGAGACGTAAAGATCGATATATTGGACGACTATATTCGAGTTCGGAAAGGTTCCGAGTGATTCGGTATTTTCGGAGTACCGTGAGTTACGGGAATACGGGGAATAGTATTTGGCCTTGATGGGCTTTAGTGGGAAGAGGAGAAAAAGGCCAAGGGGCTGCTGCGCCCCCCCCTCCCCTCTAGTCCGAATTGGACTAGGGAAAAGGGGGTCGGCCACCTTTCCTTCTCCTGCACTTCCTTCTCCCTTCCTCCACTCTTGGTGGATTCCTACTAGGACTTGGAGTCCTAGTAGGACTCCACATCATGGCGCGCCCTCCCCTAGGGCCGGCCTCCTCCTCCCTTGCTCCTTTATATACGGGGGCAAGGGGCACCCCATGACACACAAGTTGATCTACGGATCGTTCCTTAGCCGTGTGCGGTGCCCCCTTCCACCATATTCCACCTCGGTCATATCGTCGCGAAGCTTAGGCGAAGCCCTGCGCCGGTAGAACATCAAGATCATCACCACGCCGTCGTGCTGACGGAACTCTTCCTTGACACTCGGCTGGATTGGAGTTCGAGGGACGCCATCGAGTGAGCGTGCAGTGAACTCGGAGGCTCCGTGACGCTCGGTGCTTGGATCGGTCGGATCGTGAAGACGACGACTACATCAACGCGTTGTGCTAACGCTTCGCCACGGTCTACAAGGGCGTGGGACTAACACTCTCCCCTCTCGTTGCTATATCATCACCATGATCTTGCATGTGCGTAGGAAAATTTTGAAATTACTACGTTCCCCAACAGTGGCATCCGAGCCTAGGTTTTATGCGTTGATGTCATATGCACGAGTAGAACACAAGTGAGTTGTGGACGATATAAGTCATAATGCCTACCAAAGATGTCATACTTTGGTTGGCGGTATTGTTGGATGAAGCGGCCGGACCGACATTACGCAGACGCTTACGCGAGACCGGTTCTACCAACGTGCTTTGCACACGTGTGGTGGCGGTGTCGGTTTCCCAACTTTAGTTGAACCGAGTGGCTACGCCCGTCCTTGTGAAGGTTAAAACGAGTCTATTTGACAAACTATCGTTGTGGTTTTGATGTGTAGGTAAGAACGGTTCTTGCTAAGCCCGTAGCAGCCACGTAAAATTTGCAACAACAAAGTAGAGGACGCCTAACTTGTTTTTGCAGGACATGTTGTCTTGTGATATGGTCAAGACGTGATGCTATATTTTATTGTATGAGATGATCATGTTTTGTAACCGGTTATCGGCAACTGGCAGGAGCCATATGGTTGTCGCTTATTGTATGAAATGCAACGCCTATAATTGCTTTACTTTATCACTAAGCGAGAGCGATAGTCGAGAAGCAATAGATGGCGAACGACAACGATGCTACGATGGAGATCAAGGTGTCGCGCCGGTGACGATGGTGATCACGACGGTGCTTCGGAGATGGAGATCACAAGCACAAGATGATGATGGCCATATCATATCACTTATATTGATTGCATGTGATGTTTATCCTTTATGCATCTTATCTTGCTTTGATCGACGGTAGCATTTTAAGATGATCTCTCACTAAAATTATCAAGTACTGTTCTCCCGAGTATGCACCGCTGCCAAAGTTCGTCGTGTCGAGACACCACGTGATGATCGGGTGTGATAAGCTCTACATCCATCTACAACGGGTGCAAGCCAGTTTTGCACACGCAGAATACTCAGGTTAAACTTGACGAGCCTAGCATATGCAGATATGGCCTCGGAACACGGAGACCGAAAGGTCGAGCGTGAATCATATAGTAGATATGATCAACATAGTGATGTTCACCATTGAAAACTACTCCATCTCACGTGATGATCGGTTATGGTTTAGTTGATTTGGATCACGTGATCACTTAGATGACTAGAGAGATGTCTGTCTAAGTGGGAGTTCTTAAGTAATGATTAATTGAACTTTAATTTATCATGAACTTAGTCCTAGTAGTATTTTGCAAATTATGTTGTAGATCAATAGCTCGCGTTGTTACTTTCATATGTTTATTTTGATATGTTCCTAGAGAAAACTGTGTTGAAAAATGTTAGTAGCAATGTTGCGGATTTGATCCGTGATCTGAGGTTAATCCTCATTACTGCACAGAAGAATTATGTCCTTGATGCACCGCTAGGTGACAGACCTATTGCAAGAGCAGATATAGACGTTATGAACGTTTGACTAGCTCAATATGATGACTACTTGAAAGTTAGTGCACCATGCTTAACGGCTTAGAATCGGGACTTCAAAGACGTTTTGAACGTCATGGACCATATGAGATGTTCCAGGAATTGAAGTTAATATTTCAAGCAAATACCCGAGTTGAGAGATATGAAGTCTCCAGCAAGTTCTATAGCTAAAAGATGGAGGAGAATCGCTCAAATAGTGAGCATGTGCTCAGATTGTCTGGGTACTTCAATCGCTTGAATCAAGTGGGAGTTAATCTTCCAGATAAGATAGTGATTGACAGAATTCTCTAGTCACCATCACTAAGTTACTAGAACTTCGTGATGAACTATAGTATGCAAGGGATGACGAAAATGATTCCCAAGCTCTTCGTGATGCTGAAATCAATGAAGGTAGAAATCAAGAAAGAGCATCAAGTGTTGATGGTTAACAAGATCACTAGTTTCAAGAAAAGGGCAAAGGGAAAGAAAGGGAACTTCAAGAGGAAAGACAAGCAAGTTGTCACTCCCGTGAAGAAGACCAAAGCTGGACCAAAGCCTGAAACTGAGTGCTTACACTGCAAAGGAAATGGTCACTGGAAGCGAAAATGCCCTGAATATTTGGTGGGTAAGAAGGATGGCAAAGTGAACAAGTGTATATTTGATATACAGGTTATTGATGTGTGCTTACTAGTGTTTATAGTAACCCCTGAGTATTTGATACTTGTTCGGTTGCTAAGATTAGTAATTCGAAACGGGAGTTGCAGAATAAACAGAGACTAGTTGAGGGTGAAGTGACGATGTTTGTTGGAAGTGGTTCCAAGATTGATACGATCATCATCACACACTCCCTATACTTTCGGGATTTGTGTTGAACCTAAATAAGTGTTATTTGGTGTTTGCGTTGAGCATGAATATGATTTGATCATGTTTATTGCAAGAGGGTTATTCATTTAAGTTAGAGAACAATTGTTGTTCTGTTTACATGAATAAAACCTTCTATGGTCATACACACCAACGAAAATGGTTTGTTGGATCTCGATCGTAGTAATACACATATTCATAATATTGAGGCCAAAAGATGCAAAGTTAATAATGATAGTGCAACTTATTTGTGGTAATCGCCGCTTAGGTCATATTGGTGTAAAGCGCACGAAGAAACTCCATGCCGATGGGATTTTGGAATCACTTGATTATGAATCACTTGATGCTTGTAACCATGCCTCATGGGCATGATGACTAAGACTCCGTTCTCCGGAACAATGGAGCGAGCAACCGACTTATTGGAAATAATACATACCGATGTATGTGATCCGATGAGTGTTGAGGCTCATGGCGGTATCGTTATTTTCGACCTTCACAGATGATTTGAGCAGATATTGGTATATCTACTTGATGAAATATAAGTCTGAAATAGTTGAAAGGTTCAAAGAATTTCAGAGTGAAGTGGAAAATCATCGTAACAAGAAAATAAAGTTTCGCGATCGATCATGGAGATGAATATTTGAGTTACGAGTTTGGTCTTCAATTAAAACAATGTGGAATAGTTTCACAGCTCACGCCACGGAACACCACAACGTTATGGTGTGTCCGAACGTCAGAATCAAGACTTTATTTGATATGGTGCGATCTATGATGTCTCTTACCGATTTACCACTATCATTTTGGGGTTATGCATTAGAAACAGCTGCATTCGCTTTAAATAGGGCACCATCAAAATCCGTTGAGACGACGCCTTATGAACTGTGGTTTGGTGAGAAACCAAAAGTTGTCGTTTCTTAAAGTTCGGGGCCGCGATGCTTATGTGAAAAAGTTTCAACCTGATAAGCTCGAACCCAAATCGGAGAAATGTGTCTTCATAGGATACCCAAAGGAGACTATTGGGTACACCTTCTATCACAGATCTGAGGGCAAGATTTTCGTTGCTAAGAATGGATCCTTTCTAGAGAAGGAGTTTCTCTCGAAAGAAGTGAGTGGGAGGAAAGTAGAACTTGATGAGATAACTGTATCTACTCCCTTATTGGAAGGTAGTTCATCACGAGAACCGGTTCCTGTGACAACTACACCAATTGGTGAGGAAGCTAATGATATTGATCATGAAACTTCAGATCAAGTTTCTATGAACCTCGAGGTCTACCAGAGTAAGATCCGCACTGAGTGGTACGGTAATCCTATTTCGGAAGTCATGTTACTTGACCATGATGAACCTACGAACTATGAGGAAGCGATGATGAGCCCAGATTCGCAAAATGGCTGGAGGCCATGAAACCGAGATAGGATCCATGTATGAAAACAAAGTATGGACTTTGGTTGACTTGCTCGATGATCGGCAAGCCATTGAGAATAAATGGATCTTTAAGAAGAAGATCGACGCGATGGTAATGTTATCGCTTATAAAGCTCGACTTGTTGCGAAAGGTTTTCGACAAGTTCAAGGGTTGACTACGATGAGACTTTCTCACCAGTAGCGATGCTTAAGTCTGTCGAATCATGTTAGCTATTGCTGCATTTCATGATTATGAAATTTGGCAAATGGATGTTAAAACTGCATTCTTGAATGGATTTCTAGAAGAAGAGTTGTATATGATGCAGTAGGAAGGTTTTGTTGATCCAAAAGGTGTCGACAAAGTGTGCAAGCTCCAGCGCTCCATTTATGGACTGGTGCAAGCATCTCGGAGTTGGAATAAACGCTTTGATAGTGTGATCAAAGCATATGGTTTTATATGAGACTTTTGGAGAAGCTTTGTATTTACAAGAAAGTGAGTGGGAGCTCTGTAGCATTTCTAGTTTTATATGTTGATGACATATTATTAATTGGAAATGATATAGAATTTCTGGATAGCATAAAGGGATACTTGAATAAAAAAATTTCAATGAAAGACCTCGGTGAAGCTGCTTACATATTGGGCATCAAGATCTATCGAGATAGATCAAGACGCTTGATAAGATTTTCAATGAGTACATACCTTGGCAAGATTTTGAAATAGTTCAAAATGGAACAGTCAAAGAAAGAGTTCTTGCTCGTGTTGCAAAGGTATGAAATTGAGTAAGACTCAAATCCCGACCACAAGCAGAGAAAATAGAAAGAGAATGAAAAGTCATTCCCTATGCCTCACCATAGGTTCTATAAAGTATGCTATGCTATGTACCGGACCTATTGTATACCTTGCTCTGAATTTGGCAAGGAGTACAATAGTGATCTAGGAGTAGATCATGGACATTGGTCAAGAATATCCTTAATAAGGACTAAGGAGATGTTTCTCGATTATGGAGGTGATAAAAGAGTTTGTTGTAAAAGTTACATCAACAAGAAACTTTTACATCGATCCGTATGACTCTAAGTCTCAACCTGGATACATATTAAAAGTGGGAGCAATTAGCTAGAGTAGCTCCGTGCAAGAGCATTGTGGACATAAAATATTTGCAAAATACATACGGCTCTCAATGTGACAGCACCCGCTGACTAAGCTTCTCTCACGAGCAAAACATGATCACACCTTAGTATTCTTTGGGTGTTAATCACATAGCGATGTGAACTAGATTATTGACCTAGTAAACCCTTTGGATGTTGGTCACATGATGATGTGAACTATGGGTGTTAATCATATCTGAGATATGAATATTGGTGTTAAATCACATGGCGATGTGAACTAGATTATTGACTCTAGTGCAAGTGGGAGATCAAGGAAATATGCCCTAGAGGCAATAATAAAGTTATTATTTATTTCCTTATTTCATGATAAATGTTTATTATTCATGCTAGAATTGTATAAACCGGAAACATAATACATGTGTGAATACATAGACAAACATAGTGTCACTAGTATGCCTCTACTTAACTAGCTCGTTTATCAGAGATGGTTATGTTTCCTAGCCATGGACAAAAGAGTTGTCATTTGATTAACGGGATCACATCATTAGGAGAATGATGTGATTGACTTGACCCATTCCGTTAGCCTAGCACTTGATCGTTTAGTATGTTGCTATTGCTTTCTTCATGACTTATACATGTTCTTGTAACTATGAGATTATACAACTCCCGTTTACCGGAGGAACACTTTGGGTACTACCAAATGTCACAACGTAACTGGGTGATTATAAAGGAGTACTACAGGTGTTTCCGAAGGTACATGTTGGGTTGGCATAATTCGAGATTAGGATTTGTCACTCCGATTGTCGGGGAGGTATCTCTGGGCCCTCTCGGTAATACTCATCACCTAAGCCTTGCAAGCATGTAACTAATGAGTTAGTTATGAGATGACGTATTCGGAACGAGTAAAGAGACTTGCCGAACGAGATTGAACTAGGTATTGGATACCGACGATCAAATCTCGCAAGTAACATACCGATGACAAAGGAACAAAGTATGTTGTTATGCGGTTTGACCGATAAAGATCTTCGTAGAATATGTAGGAACCAATATGAGCATCCAGGTCCCGCTATTCGTTATTGACCGAGAATAGTTCTAGGTCATGTCTACATAGTTCTCGAACCCGTAGGGTCCGCACGCTTAACGTTACGATGACATTTATATTATGAGTTTATGAGTTTTGATGTACTGAAGGAGTTCGAGTCCCGGATGAGATCGGGACATGACGAGGAGTCTCGAAATGGCCGAGACGTAAAGATTGATATATTGACGACTATATTCGAGTTCGGAAAGGTTCCGAGTGATTCGGTATTTTCGGAGTACCGGGAGTTACGGGAATACGGGAAAAGTATTGGGCCTTGATGGGCTTTAGTGGGAAGAGGAGAAAAGGCCAAGGGCTGCTGCGCCTCCCTCTAGTCCGATTGGACTAGGGAAAGGGTCGGCCACCTTCCTTCTCCTCCACTTCCTTCTCCCTTCCTCCCTCTTGGTGGATTCCTACTAGGACTTGGAGTCCTAGTAGGACTCCACATCATGGCGCGCCTCCCTAGGGCCGGCCTCCTCCTCCTTGCTCCTTTATATACGGGCAAGGGGCACCCGTGACACACAAGTTGATCTACGGATCGTTCCTTAGCCGTGTCGCGGTGCCCCTTCCACCATATTCCACCTCGGTCATATCGTCGCGAAGCTTAGGCGAAGCCCCGCGCCGTAGAACATCAAGATCGTCACCACGCCGTCAGGTCGACGGAACTCTTCCTCGACACTCGCTGGATCGGAGTTCGAGGGACGCCATCGAGCTGAACGTGCTGAACTCGGAGGCTCCGTACGTTCGGTGCTTGGATCGGTCGGATCGTGAAGACGTACGACTACATCAACCGCGTTGTGCTAACGCTTCCGCTTACGATCTACGAGGGTACGTGGACGGATACTCTCCCCTCTCGTTGCTATATCATCACCATGATCTTGCGTGTGCGTAGGAATTTTTTTGAAATTACTACGTTCCCCAACATCGTGTTGCCCTCACCCGCAAACATTTTGGCCACCGTCAACGAGTGGACATCCCGCGGAGCATAGACTTCATCCATCTTGGTGAACGCTAGGTCGCCCATATCGCGAGCACATGGTGGCCGTTGTCCATGTTGGCAACCGGTGCTCGGTGCTTGGCGATGTAACTGAGAGCCCGTTGATCGTTCTTGCGCACGAGCGCTTTCAAAATGATTCGCCACGACTAACTGCTTGCTTAATTAATTAAGTACACAAAATTTAATGACCTGCATATTTCTCTGCATGCCTAGTTAACTGCCAACCAAATCTATTAATTATTTGACTAATTGGAAAAAATCCCTACTTCTAATTATATGTAGGCATAAAGAATTGTCTAGCAAATTAATTAATTGCATTAATAACTCATTTTTTTAATTGATTCAGTGTGAAAAAAAATCATATTCAAATGGACCTAATTAATTGCATACGTAGTTAACTGTCTAGCTGATTAATTGCATCAATGGCTTGATTTCCAAATTGATTAAGTGCTCAATTTCTGAATTATTTTCGCATGAATGGCTGCTATCAAACGACTATGACGATGACTACCGAGTAATGTAGGACACATTCCCTTAACAAATTTCTTGACATTTAAATGGACACACTTGATTTGAGAATGTAGCCTTCTAGCTCTTTATTTGACTGACAAGAAGTATAATATGACCGCGTCCACATGGCGGTCTGATGAGCCACCTCCCGTCACGGTCATCCTTGATGCCGTGATCCACTCCCTAGCATTCCCGAGCATCACGCCAGGGTTAGGCCAGCCATGACATCTTCCATGGTGTCGTGCATGAGGTCCCTCCGCAGGAGCGCGCGTATGCGTGTGTGCATAAGAAACTTGTGACTGTCAATTAATAGTAGAGATAATGTTAATAATAAATAATATAGCATGGGGGATTAGCAATTTGTTAATATGAAGTAATATATTATTTTATTATGGAAGGAGATCATGAAAAATCTTATGTCTGTCTTTTAGGGAAGTGATCTCACATATATGGTGCAATTTCTGAATTCTTAATTACTAATTGTTTACGTAATAGAATTGAATTAGCACCTACCAAAGGAGACATGAAACAACATCCCCCTTAATATAATTTGGGTTTTTAACGGGAGGGAGAAAACCATGTGGGAGGGGTGGTGGGAGGTGGGATGAAGAAAAACCATACGAAAATAAACTGTACCAGGCTACCAAGTGCATTAATGACTTGATTTCCCGATTGAGTCGGCGCGAAAAATATATATTTAAATGGACATAATTAATTGCATACGTAATTAACTGTCTAGCTAAATAATTGTATCAATGATTTGGTTTCCAAATTGATTTAGTGCTCAATTTCAAAAATATTTTCGCATCAATGGCTGCTACAAACGACGACGACACTCTAACAATGGCACAATGCTCGAGAATGCCCGGGCGTGTATCACGGCGTTGAGGACGATAGTGGCGGGAGGCGGGTCATCAGGCCGCCAAGTCGATGTGGACATATTATATTTATTGTCAGTCAAATAAAGAGTCAGACAGACTACATTCTCAAATCAAGTGCTTTCATTTAAATGTCAAGAAATTCGTTAACGACGACGATGACTACCGACGATGACAAAAATATCTTATGTCCGTCTTTTAGGAAGGTGATCTCCCATATATGATGCAATTTCTGAATTCTTAATTAATTATTGTTTACATGATTGAATTGAATCAACACCTACCAAAGGAAGCACGAAAAAAGATTTCTCCTTAATGGGATTTGGTTTTTTAATGCGAGGGAGAAAAACCAATGAGAAGGGATGGTGCAAGGTGGGACGAAGTAAAACCGAACGAAAATAGACCGTACCAGGCTACCAACTGCTCCATTAGGAGTAGAGACTACTACTAACTTTCAACTCAAAAATATCAAGAAAGACGACGGAGCGAAGCAATGCGTCATTCCCCAGAAAGTCATCTTTTGGCAACGGTGGGGCAAAATAAACGCCCGTCATAGACGGCGATGAAAACACTAGATACTTCCATGTCTGAGCCTCTCAATGATTTTCAAAAGATGAAGTCCCAATCGTTGAAGATCAGGGACTAGAGCTCTCCTTACAGGATCAGTGACTAAGTCTCCTCTACCGGGCAACCTAGGACAACTTTCTATAGGGACGCCCTGTCAAGCACATATTACTCGTTTTTCCGGCCAACCGCCTTACAACAAACCCCCCCCCCCCAAACACACACACAAGCATTGCCATGTTTTTCACAAAGAGGCTAAAACCACTCATTCCTGTCATTCACTCTAAAATTTGCGTATGCCACACACCTGCTTAGCAGTCTCCAATCTAAAAAAACACAAAATGTTTAAGTTAGACTTCCACAATGCCTTCGACTCTATTTGCTTGTACTCCTTGCTTCTCCTCTCTATTAGGGGCTTCCCTCCGGTATTGTGTTCTAGCATAAAAATGGACTCCATTTCGGGAAAACAATGGTCCTCCTAAATGGGTCTCCTGTGTCATCGACCAATTGCAAGAATAACCTTCGACAAGGCGACCCTCTATCCCCATATCTATTCATCATCATGGTTGATACCGTAGTGCATGATAGCAAACCCTCGCACTTCAGGTACAAATCTTTGCCACCCAATCTACCAAAACCTTCGCCAAATGGTACAATACGTTGACGACACTCTAATAATTGCCAACGCAAAAAGATGATGTTGTGCTTCACCTCAAATCCATCCTAGATTATTTTTGTCCTAGCCATCGGGTTGATTATCAACTTCCATGAAACTACATTTGTTACTCCACAGAGTGATCAACCTTTGGCCCTCTCCAAGGTGCCACTTCGGGTACACTGTTTCATCATTCCTCAAAATTATCTTGGGCTCCTGAACCTGGGTAATCACCGCTCCCGCTAGCTTGCTCTCGCCGTGGTTTAGCTGTAGTCAAGGACGGGGCGGTAAGAAGGAGCTCACCCCAGTGTTCGAACCCATTATGTCTGGCTACCACCTAGGACCTAGAGCTACCTCACAAGCCGATACTAGTCTTTTTCGCGCACTTTGTCCTCGCTCGTGCGCATCCAGAAATAGTTTATCGATGATTTACCCACCCTCAAATTATCCCAGGTCAAGCACGCTTAACCTGGAGGTTCATTGGAGATGGGCTTCCGAACAAGAATATGCACCTTGTTGATATGAGTAGTATATCATTTCTATAAAGGCAGGATGCCACCGATACCAACTTTCAACTCAAAATGTCAAAGAAATTTAGAGCCTCTTTGATTCAAAGGATTTCTTAGAGGATTATAATCTTTCATATTTTTTTCTACTTCAGTTGTTTTATCTATAAGATTTCAACCCAAAATGTTGTTTCCTTGGGATTCGTTTGTAGTAGTTTTCATAAGAAAATTTCCGTTCATGTGAAGAATTCTATTTTTTGTTTCTGCGCACAACTAATCGACTGTACAGATCATTAGTATTGAAAGTGACATGTCACTCCATTCTTGTGTTTTTCATATTCGTCCAAATCCAACGAATCAAGAAGCCCTTGAAAGGATTTGAATTTTCAATTGGAAAAAGGAGCTTCTTAATTTCTCAACATTTCCAACACCTTTCAACTCAATTCTTATACCTCACAGAAGAAGATTCAAAGTTGTCAACTAATAGGTATCCTTTCCTTTTTGCTCCAAAATCTTGACATTCCGGATTTTAAAAAATCCCTTGAAACTCTACCAAGGGTGCGTTCACGCACAACGTTTTTTGTGGTGTGGTTAATGTGATGTCGCAACTCATGACTATGATGTTGTGTGGACCATGAGTGGGGGACGACACTAGGGGTAGGATTACATGTGAGTGTTCACGCCACAGGATAGGAGGGACACTATATTAGGAAAATGAAGGCGGATCTCACCTACTTAGGGGCCTATGCAATTCAAATAACATCCAAGGGAATTCGGGAGGATTCTAATCCTTGGAATTTTTTTACTAGCGCGTTATTTGGTTCCTGGGGTTACAATCAATCAGAAGTTTTCCTTAGTTCATTTGCACTAGGTTTCATAAGAAAACTTTCATCCACTCCAATTGCCTGCGAAGAATCCTATGTTTTTTCTATGCACAATCAAATGGCTATGCAGTTATGTAGTTTTCTTACGGAGTAACTTTTTAGTATTGTAATATGCCATGGCACTAGTTTTTTCCATTCTTGCATTTTATAAATCATGTGAATAAAAAGCCCTTAAGAAAACATATACAATTTGTTATTGATCTTTTGCAAACATATACTCCCTCCGTCCTGAAATACTTGTCGGAAGAATGGATGTATCTAGATGTATTTTAGTTCTAGATACATCCATTTTTATGCATTTCTCCGACGAGTATTTCTGGACGGATGGAGTATTTAATGTTGGTATAGTTAAGTTGAAGGGGCTAGCTGCTTAGAGAAAAAAACAGAATATCGAAAGAAATGCTCTAGAGCTAGTTTTTTCCAGGAGAAAAGTTCTCCCAATTATTTTTTAGATTTAGTGATTTTACTATACACCTCATTTTTCGCGTTGTGGTGTCACCAGAAAGCATATTCCACCATTTTTTTTATTCAAACTGGAGCTTTCTCTGGTTCGGTCCACATAGCAGTACAATAATGACCACCCCAAAAGCAAATAGTAGGAGGGATTACACCTCGTTTTTGTTGTGGCCTTGTAAGATATAGTAGCCCAACTCCCCTCAAACCAGAGCTTTCTCTGTGTTTCATCCCTTGAAGAAACAGAGCTTTCTGTGATTCGGTCCAGATAGAAGAATTAATCATGAGAGAGACCCCGAAAGCAAAAGCAATAGGAGTTGATATGGACTTCCACTGCTCACGGAAGAGATAGTACATTAATCGGACCACCACCATAGGATAGGCACTCCCCCCACTAGCGACAGCTCCGCCGCTCGCCCGCTCGCTGGAAATGACGGCGGAGACCCTGGCTCGGGTCGGGACGGGAGGCAGCTGTTCCAACCGTGATCCAGCCCCCACGGGGGTTCTAGTTCTACCGCGTCTGTGAGGTTCTGGGCCGTATGGGTTGATTTGATTAATCCCGAGCGGCAGCAGAGCCGTGCATTCACGCGCGAGCGCGAGTACACGGGAACAGGCGGAGGAAGCCGACAAGGGCGATTCCCGGCGGAGAGGGAGCGGTCCGGGAAGCCGGGCTGGCTTAGCTGGGGCTGCGTCATCCAGGACCAGGACCGTACAAGCGATAAGATCCTCCCTGCTGGTCCAGTCACCATGTGATCCATCAGCGGCCGTGTCCGTGTCCTATCCCGTCCCGTCGTGGCGATCTCGCGCGCGTGCTGCATGGGTTTCTGGTGTTGCTGCCGCGGCAGCACGTACGTGCTGCATGCCCTTGCCCGCCAGCAGCACCGGGAAGAAGGGAAAGGAAACGAGGAGTTGTGTTTTTCCAGCTTCACATGTACTACGGTGAATGAAGTTCGTCGGCCGGTGAATTGGACGGTGGACAGCGCATTTGCCTCTAGTCTTCGCTAGTAATCTTTGCATGGCTAGCTCATGCCCGACGTGTTCGCTGCACTACGCCACTTCCTTGGATACCCAACACGTGACGCCCCGTGTACAAGAGAGCTCCTCCCATGCTAGCTAGCTAGCGTGATGACTTGCTTCCTTTGAGGAAAAACTTGGTTAGATGCCGTGGTCAGCTTGCTGTTTTTTTTTTCCTTCTCCCGGGGGAGATGCAAAGATGCCCATATGTGGGTCAACTCGGTTGTACTCCGTGGTAAGTCACCGTGACAGCCGGCCGGAATTACAGCACAGGCGCGCGCGTCATTGCTGCTGCTGTACGCGCTCACCGTCCAGATAGATTTTGGTAGTAGTACCCAATGACGGTTGGGATTAATTAATCTATTTAGTTCAGTACTACGTTAACCATGCTGTTTTTTTAGTGTGTGTGGTTAACCATGCTGTTTGACCCGTGTACTCGCGTGGGCGGTCTGGATTTCGAGATGGATCACGACGCACTCCTTTGCCGACCATCCTTTCTAGTACTAGCCATAACGCGCCGGTTGAGGGAGGACGGTGAGTGGTTGCAAGTAAATGGGCAAAGTCCACTCCCCACCTAAGCAATCGTCTTCGTTCTTCTCCGTTATTCTTAGTGTTATTTTTGGCCTATTTTCCAGGCCAAACTATGTCATACTCGCTGGTTTCTTTTCACATGATGTACACGGCCATGTTACTGAAAAGAAAAGGTAGTAATTCATCGCGAAAAAAGAGAAAAAAAGAAAAAAATAGTATACGACAGCAAAAAGATTCAGGCGACACAACTATACAAATTGTACTACTTTCAGATGTTTTTTAAGTCAGGAGGGATTTTGCGCTATAGAAGCTGGTGGCTTGTTCAGCTCTGTCGAGCCGAGCCCGAGCTCATTATCAAACTTTTAGGCGAGGCAAACGCAAGCCAACACTGGCTCGGCCCGCGGCTCGGCTCATTTCCACTTCTTGTCTAGTCTAGAGTCTAGACCCACCCAAGCCAACCGCCGGCAGGGACCGGATATGTGAAATGTCAAAGGCGAGGACCGTGGCGGATTATAAATTAAGTCAAGGTACCGCCTAAACACAATGCGCCAATCAGAGAACCCCCTCGGCGCTCCGTACCCAGCACGTGCCACGGAGCGCGACCTGGACGGCTCAAATCACCCGGCCGACAGGATAACTGGCCGTCCGGCCCCACACCAAGATCGTACGTACGTCGTCTAGCCAGTCAGCCAGCGGCAGCGCAAGGAGCCAACGGCACCAACCCCGCCACCCCCTCCAGAACGAAACGAAATGACGGCGCACAGGCGCGCGGCCGTCAACGTCGACCCAACCTGCGCTCCCAACGCCCCGCTTTAACCCGATGCGTCCCGTGCCTGGGCTGAGTTAAAACGTGAAATGGACGGGGGGACTGGCGGAGCTGGAGCTGAATCAGCTCGACGTCGACGGGTCACGCATGGGTCCGGCTGGTTTCGGCTGGCACCGACAACCACCTTGCGCGGGACGCTGCTTCTGGGCCCCCGGCGTGCAGGGTGAGCCATAAACTTGTTTATTAGTGCAACCACTGGCGATCAGCAATGCCCTTTTCTTATCCTTCCAGCAGGGTAAGCAATAATTTAGCAGCAATATCGCAGGATCTCTCAACTTGCCGTTTTTCGAAACATTATCCCTCTTCGTCGTAGTGGCCAAGTGGGCGGCAGCACCACATTATCCTGCTCAACGTCTCATCAGGGAAAAGAGACAAAATTAGTTGCAGAGTCGTTGGCTCAAGGCACACTAAACGTGGTTAAGTGGGTAGGAAAATTAATTGAGTGCGTGACATGTTTATTTTGCTCCATGTTTATCAAATTTGACCGTCATTTGAAAATTCGAGGCAAAGAACATGGCCCAAGTCTAAAAGTTTAAACGAAATCTGGCCATTATTTTTGGTGTCCAATTTGGTGTGCGGACAAACATCCCCTCCCACTGAAGGAACATCGCCAGAAAAGTCTAAAATAAACCCAGAAAAATACAAGCACCAAAGTCAAGTTTAGTACTTGAGTCCTAATAGTCTGGTTCCACCACACGGAACCTAATCATCGGAGCTACCGAGCAAAGGTGGATCTAAAAAAGAAGACCTACCAGATAAGGATGTCTGGCAAGAAACACAAGACACGAAGAAATACAATTTGTGAGCCAACCTGCAGTCTTCCTGACGAAGGTTTCTGATGACTTGTAATACTAGATCTCATGGTTCTTAATTGGATTTTACTATATGAGGTGGTCATCGAAGTTGGAGAACACAAAAGGAACCTAGTTGATTTAGCTGACCGACACATACATATATGCATAACCAAGTGTTATCTTAGGGTGGAAAGGTAAGGGGGGGCACACTTATGGCAGATTATGAAGCGGGCAAATCACATTTTCCAGATATACTGTGGAGAGTGATTATCAATGGAGCTAAAACTTTGTTTATGGGAATATGCCTTGGTGAACTAACAAATACCCATGTTTTAATCTCTCCTTCTCAAGATTCCTAATTGTTTAAAATGTAAATAATGGTGGTTGAGGTTGCATTAGGTTTAGAAGGGCACTACAAGGCAGGACTACAAAACAATGGTCCAATAAGAAGAATGCAGTACATGTTATGATCTAAATGACGATGAAGACAAAGTGGGATGGAAAACTCGAAATCAAAATGAATTCACTATGAGAGGTGTATACTTGCAACTTTGAATCATCGAATATGGTTGGGTTAATTGCACGAAACCATCACGAGCGCCAGGTTCGCACAAAACGCACCTTTACGACTTTTTGCTAAAAAAACCACCACTGATCGATGGATTAGAGCGTTTTGAGTATGTTTTCAACAAATGGGTCCTTTTTTCGACGTGGCATAACGGTTCGCCAGACAACTTAGATTGGGAACTTTACATAGACACCGTTCAACTTCAACCAAAAACACAAAGCCTTCAGAGGGGGTGGTTGCGTCGCGTGTCATGGGTGGCAAGAAGCAGCACCACCAACAGACGATGCTGGGTCTGACCGCAACTGTCACCACAGTCGCATGCATCCAAGATGAAGCTCCGGCGGGACGTCGCCATATCGGCGTCGCATCATGCTGGTCGGCTTCCCCTTCGTCTCATGTCTGCTCTCTCCTCCTTTTGAATAGCCCCTTCTCCAATGCCATGGACAACCTTTTGTAGCTAGGTAGGACACAACGCGACCTGGAGAGAGCGTTTCCATGGATGTTCTCTTGTAGATGGGCAGGACACGGTGCGACCAAGAGAGAGCCAATCGCGACATCGTGTGCGGTTGTGGCAAACGAGAACATCCTTTGTCGGTGGGGCGAATGTGCACATCAAGCCAACGCGAGCTCTGCCAGCTACTCGGCCTACAGAAGTCGCTGCCACCATTGGACAAGTAGCATCGAGTCGGCGCCACCATTGGACAAGTAGCATCGAGCCGCCGCCGGCTCACACACAACACGCCTGCCAACAATAACAGTGGGATAGGGGCGAATCCCGTCGAATCCTTTGGTGGGCAATGGCAGTGGAGACGAATGTCACTGGATCCAGCGTAGGACATGACGGGGGCAGCGTGGGGACAGCCGAGGAGGCGCAGTGGGTGGGCCTGGTCGACGCTAGGAGGGAGGGGTGGCGTGGGGAGGTCGGGGATGATGATCTGTAAGTGTACAGAGTACAATTGTAGCTTTTTTGAAATAAGAATATCTATCCCACCGGGAGAATCCCTTTTGATATTTGGTTGATCCAATTTATAAGAGAAACCGTATCGAAAACCTGGACAAGTCGACTCCATTTAAGAGGAAAACAGAGCCAAAGAAAATACAAGTAACAAAGTTAGAAAAGGAGAGGAAAAAATAGCACCCTCGAGAAGGCAGGACCTAGGTAGCGCGTAGAAGGACCATCATCATGAGACACCCAAGTAAATGTGAGATGCCGTCGTGGGATCACAATATTAAAACTTGTAAACAGCCTAACACATCACATCGGCGTCCACACCTAACCCCATACATAGTTCAAGACCATCCACAATCAACGAGTGTCATGAACACGAACCTTAACTGGGAGCTTCGTCACAGAAAATCAGCACGATTAGCAAGTTGAGGAGGCAATACCAAAAGCGCGACGCTCGCCACAACACAAAGGCGGCCACGGTGGTTGTGTCGCGCAATTAACTCGATATAGTCAGGTACAATCTCATGTAGAAATTGAAAGCTCTTCCCAAGGTCAAGATCAAGAAATTGAACATAAGAACTGAAGAGTAAAAATAATACTACGTGTACAAACGTACTCCCTCCGTTCGGAATTACTTGTCTCGAAAATAGATGTATCTAGAACTAAAATACGTCTAGATACATCTATTTTTGCGACAAGTAATTCCGAACGGAGGGAGTATTTGCCAAGGGAAAAAGAGGGACCTGCCTTGGTTGTTAAGACTAGTAGGCGCTTATCATTGTTCATGGCCGCGGAGGTCAACCAGCAATTTCACTCCTTTCTTCCTCCTGTTGCACTAATTAACTGTTATTATCCGCTAAACGCAGCTAACCATACGCGACGAAGCTTCATGAGCCGCTTTTTCGGCTTTGAGGATCGAACCAAATCACACGTCACGTTCCACCTACGCGCACGCGCACGGCAAACCTGTGCTAATTGGTTCTTATCTCCGGGCTTTTATTTTCTGATGAAATGGCTTGCTTCTTATCTCCACATGAGATGGAAAGCGACCGCCCGTACGTTAAGATTTTTCCTCATTCTTTTCTCGAGAACTGTAATTGTTGAAACGAGAGCGACCGGCCTAATAAGTGGGGCTGCATGGGCCGGCCGGGCCTCACCGACCGGCTTGATCTGCGCCCTGCCCATCAAAAAGGGTATCGGAATCTTCGGGAGTAATATTCCATTTCAGGCACGTGAGTGTCGTGGCAGCATCCAGCCTCGCGCGTCACAGGCGTTGCACACGTGTTCCATGGGAGGTATGCACTGTATTTTCTTAGGGCACTTTATGTACTGTATTTTGTAAGCTGGGCCGTTCTGTGGGCTGGTTGTGAGTACGACCAGAGAAGTCCATGGGCTGCGTAATAGTCTCAGACGAACATACTGGGACGACTGATGGGCCAGGTTTTCTAAAAAAAAAAGCTGATGGCCCAGGCCACAAATCAACATGAGTTTGCCCCTAGAAAACCAACATGAGTTTTTTTTTAATGCTGACAGCTGTGGTATTAGAAAATACCGAAGTGCGCTCGAGCTCCACTAAAAATCTGATATGAAATTCGAAAGTAGGATTTGTTTTTTCAGAAATAATCTGAAACTAATTCCACACACACACACACACACACACACACACACACAAAGTTTCAGATTCATATATTTATCCTTTTTGTCCAGCCAAGATAAAAAAAATATCTTTATATAGGAAATTAATGTAAATTCCCACAAAAAATTCACGTGGAAAGTTAAAGTTCCTGCCAAAATTAAAGTTTTCTTATGGTCAATTAATAGAAAAAATATACTTAGGATCTGATGTCCTCTAGCTTCTAACTCTTCAAATTTCACGTGTGAAGCTGTCCCGAACGGTTAAGAGATTTCCTAAGAATGACAAGAGATTAGTTCGGAAAATGTAGAAATAATGTGATTTTTGAGCATAAAACTTATAATAATCATATGTTTCTTGTTAAGATGATTTGTTACTGGATCGTTGGATGGTCTATATTGCAGATAAATGAATCAGATAGAGAAGGTGTTGAAGCTGAGAGCAAGGCTTCTTGAGCGAGTAGCAAATAAAATGTACAAGTCATCCCAAGGCTGGAGATATAATGTGTTGCGTATCGTTGGATGATGGTTGTTCTTTTGCTCCTGCTTGATCGTGATGATGCCGCTCTCTAGACTTAAGAGCATCTCCAACGGTCTTTCTCACTTGTTATTTTAATAATTTGAGCAAAAAACCTTCTCCAGCAACCTTTGTATAAGTGGTCCCACATCATTTTTTTTACAAAGCTTGCTAAATTTGTCATCCGACTTTGCATATTTGCAAACCGAAAGGGCACTTGCTAAATTTTGATAAGGTTTTGTAAAAGTGGTCCCCTTCATAATTTTGACTCAATGACCAATGGGCCCGTGTGTGATGTGTACGTGTATGTGTGCTGCATGTGTTTGTCGTGTGTGCGTGCATGTGTGTGATGTGTGTGTGTACGTGTACATGCATGTGTACGTTTACGCGTATGTGCATGTGTACACGTGTCTGTTGCGTGGTATACGTGTACGCGAGTTGTGCTAGTATACGTGTGGTGTGTCTATGACAATTTGTCCCCACATGTTATCGTATGTTTTGTGCAAATATAGAAATCCGATATACAATGGCTACCAAAGCAAAAACATGTTCGCTTTCTAAACCTTCCCTCTCCTCTTGCTATAAGGGCATGTACAATGGTGCTATCTTAAAAGTGCCATGTAGGATAAATAATGAGGTGAAGGAGAGAGAACTCATAAGAAAAGGCTTGTCTTCTCTTACTTAAGAGAAGACAAGAGATGATCTCTTAGCACAGTTTGTCTCGGCGCGTTTTAAAGAATGACAAGTTATTGAAGATAAGACTAAGATATAACCCATTGTAGACATACTTTTTTGCCATCTCTAAAATACATGCAAGACTTAAGATAAGACGCCTTATCACAATTGTACATGCCCTAATATGTTTTTAACAGTCCAATATACAAAGATCGTTGGAGATGCTCTAAATTTTGTTTCTCAAGTAGTGGTTGTCGATTCCTTTGTAATAGACTTGGTTATGCGTAGTTTTTGCTACTCCCTTCGTTCATTTTCGTAAGACCGTTTAGACATTTAAAACAACACCCAAAATAGTTAAATTTCAGTTGTCTAAAATATCTTATAAAAGTGAACAGAGAGAGTACTTGGTTTCGGTTGTACTCCTACGTATAACCCACACTTGGTCAGGAAGATGATGCTCCTTCTCCCTGGGTTGGCGCTTGTGCGGGCCTGGGGATGGTCGTTCACGCTTTTCGTATGATGTTGACTTGGGTAGTTTGTAGTACTCTCTCCATTTTATAATGTAGTATGCTCATGTTTTTCAACATTCAACTTTGATTATAAATTAGACCAATAATACATAAATTATTTTGCTAAAAAAATATACCTTTAAAAACGAGTGCGGCGTTTCGGAAAAAAATTTATTTTTCAAAAAATTCAGAAAAATACAAAAAATTCCGAAAAAATTGAGGTGGTGGACAATTTGATGCGTGAGGTGCGTCCCAATTTTCAAAACATTTGTACTTATGTGCAGCTCTCAGCAAAAAAGACAAATCAGACCAAAACAGTATATGAACAGTACACATTTTTACAGACCTCCGATTTGTCTTTTTTGCTGAGAGCTGCACATAAGTCCAAATGTTTTGAAAATTGGGGCGCACCTCACGCATCAAATTGTCCACCACCCCAATTTTTTTTGGAATTTTTTGAATTTTTTTAGTATTTATTTTGATTTTTTTGGTGAGCGCAGGTGCAGATGAGCTCGGGCTCAGATTTGGATTTTCGCTCTTTCGAATACGAATTCAAAGGTATCTGTCATATGCTCCCGCCGAAGTCGTCCATGTTGGTTAAATTTATGATCAAATTAAATCTCGAAAAGTGTGCACGCACTATATTATGGAATGAAGAGAGTAGTAACCAAGACCTATTGGTTTCTCTTAATGGAAATCAGAGGGGTGGCCCTTGTTCACAAAAAAAAAATCCTTTCTGTCCAGCCATATAAAAAAAATTATAAGTATATATCCCGCAAAAAAAAGTATATACACATCCGGATCCATGTCAAAAGAAAATTTAGAAATATTTGGCTCTTCAAAAATCCGGCTCACTAGAGCCTGGGATCCAAAAGTTTTTTTCAAAGTAAAGTATAAGTTTCTCTTCTAGAGTTTCGACTGCTATTTTTTGTTTTAGAGCGAGTAATTGCTCTACATGAGATGAAAACAAAGTGAATAGTAATTAGTAAATGTGGCAACAGCAAGAAGCACGGTGGATATCTGAGTCACATGACACTCACATAGAAAATGGCCTAGGGATGGGTCCAAACCCTGCTCCTGCCAGCTGATAACCCATCTTTGCCTGCACTCTGCAGGTGCAGGTGAGCAGATGACAGCCACATTTTGCAGATACAACCTCATCAAAGCCACAAGTTCGGCAGCTCAGCCTCCTTGTGCTTACAAGAAAAGTCAGGCTGAGATCAAAATTCAACATGTCCACGCTAAAAATCGTGAAAACTTTGATCATATCTACTCAGGGTCCAGGTTGTCTGCATGACCCTAGGATGGCTGGCCAGCACCCAAGAATTGACTGAACAAGTGTCAATCTTCTGCATTTATGCAATCTCCTGCCTATATGGAGCAGTAAAAAGGAAGGAAAAAACAGCAAGCACCTACAACTTGAACCTGCAGCAGATGCACCAAGACACCAACAAATATACGGAAACTGAACACTGAAACTACATATGCGCGGTTTGGTCATGATATATGTTGCCAATTCCATGTAGTTCAAAAGCATGCATCAAGTTCAAAATTGCTGGAGGGAAGCAATGGATTATTCAGGTACATGCTGAAGGAACAATATTTGCTTCTACCTGTACTAATGTTAGCATGTGTATATGACCTTGAGGCTGCAGTCCAAAAGGAGAGCGATGTTGTATACAAGAGCAGTGGTCAAGATCCGGTGCATCTATCTTCTTGACGCCTGGAAGAAGGTATGTCCTACAAAACTTTCTTCTCTTGAGAATTGCAACAGCTGTTATGGCCTTCCTAATCCTAGCTTGCTAATACAAAAGGTTACTGCTAGAAAACTACATGATGCTTGCATCTTTATGAACAACTGCGTGATGCTTCTATCCTTATGGACAAGACAGCTTCCCCTCCTGTGAAAAAAGAAAAACAAGATAAAAAGTATTCCCGTTTGATCTTACAAAACAAAAAGAGCATGATCAACCCCAATGCTGAACGATGAACATGATGGCAAAAATACTGCTATACTCTTCCCATGGGTGAGAAGGGAGGGCCGCTGACCACCGGAGTTTTTCCTTTCCTCCTCTTCACTTTCTTTTTCTCTTTCCCTGTTACTGACCCTATTAACTGCTTCACTTCTTCTTTGAGGAGCATTTTCATTGAACTGGAATACAGCTTGTGCTTGAATTTCTCTATACCAATGGCTGGAGAAGCTTCAGAACAGTGAAGCAAAGATATGCAGACTGAGAATGCCTGCAGCGCCGACAATCGTGCATGGAAATCCACCGAGAAATCTCCTTTCCCATCGACTTTCATGGAAAGGGCAGGGAGAACTTCTTGGTTACCCTGCTTCAACAGTTGGAGTACACAAATGAAATACTACATTTAGTTGAATATGATGTTAACTAGTGCATTCAAGTTTTAACTAGTGCATTGTTATTGAAATACTACATTTAGTAGAAATGCATTGTTGTTTGCTCAACAATTGGATTACAGAAATGAAATATTACATTTAGTTGAATATAATGTTAACTAGTGCATTCGTCAAAAAGAAGCTTTAACCAGTGCAACTGTTAAGTAGCAAAAGTATAACTAAAACAGGGATATACTCCCTCCGTCCCAAAATAAGTGTCTCAACTTGTACTAGCTCTAGTACAAATTTGTACTAAGCTCAAGACACTTATTTTGGGACGGAGGAAGTAGCTTTTAAGTGGGAACCAAACAACAATGCATTTCAACTATCATATAGGGAAATTTCTTTTGGTGTGCTAATGAAGTTGGGGGGAATCATATTTTGGCCCAATTTAATTACTACTCACTGTGATAAATGCACGCGGGTGGTAATAATCAAACACATGACGTGTCTCAACATAAAAAATGTACCTTAACAAATAGCTCCATGGGATGCTTGCTTTCATTCATCACAGAATCGACCCAATAACTATCATAGGCATTTTCAAGGACAACGATTGGGCAAGACATGTCCCATCCACCACAGTCACACCTTCCCCCGCTCTTTAGACGGTTAAGTAACGGTGATGGACTGGTCTCCACATCCCTTGGTAACCCGTGTGCTCCGCCTGCTGTAACCACTTTGACTGTACCAGGTGATGATCCAGCTTTCAATTCTTGGGACCGGGTTTTATGAAACGGCACTTGGACTACAACAGCTGCAACCTCCAAATGAGGATGAAGATCTTCTTGGGACCAAAGACAAGATACCGATGCATCTGAGTTATTCCTTGCAGTATTTTGCCGCTCCATCTGATTATTTCTCTCCAGAGACTCCCTAGAGATTGAATTCTTAACAACATTGAATGGTGGTTGAGTGGAATCACTACACTGAACTCTATCAACGGCAGAGCTCCGTCGTGCATGAGCAATGTCATACAAAACAAACTCGCTTGTGGCTGAGTTATTTAAAATACCATCTTCTTCAACTTCAGAGTACAGATAGGAAGACACATGCATCTGGCCAACAATTGGAGGCAGCCACCCATGCCTATCCTTGGAGGTCCTTCCCACGGTACTTGATCGTTTGCCAACACTATGGAAAGTGTAAATCCAATTCAATTCGTTTCCGGATTTCCAAGTGTTAGCGTAAATGGATTCCTCTGGACCCTTGGTACAGAACTCAAAGCCAAAAGCACCATTGTCAGGATCCAGTTTAAGAACAGCATGCAAGTGAGTCGGCGATGAAGTAACTGTCATAGGCCAGGCTTCCCCACTCGTCTGGCATTTAGGTGTGGGGGTTTGTTCAGATCTTGAGATACCACTCAACAAAGATTTGCGCAGTGCACTATCTTTTCCTCTAACTGGTGGATTACCACATTTTGCATCTTCCATTTCCATGTGGGAGGGATTCCTCAGAGATTTGGACTTCATGAAAGGATCCAAAATTTTCTTAAATGGACTAGATCGAGCTTTTTTCTTGCCATCAACACCATGAACACTTTCTGATGGACATGTAGCATCATAAACACCCACCTTAGTTGACAAGGACTTCGGGAGATTACTCGCCAAATCTATTCTGCCATGGTTACTCTTATCAGGATGAAGGCCAACAGGAGGTTGGCAATTTGATATTGTACCTTTGCTACTTCTGCTGTCTAGCAAATGAGGAGCAGCATTTGCGGCGGGACACGTGGCATTGTCTTCTTCGAGTGATAACCCCGAGAAACTGTCTCTTACATCATCTTTTAACAAATTGCAGTCCTTGCGTGGCCTTCCAAGCCTCAAGTTGTCAATAGGAACCTCACGCGATGAAATATCCAGAAGCTCCCTTGCATCTTGATTGAATCCACGAGTTATGTTCATAGAAGACCTCGACTTGCATGAACTGCTCCGTTGCGGAACCAAGTAAGCTCCACTTGTGCTAGGCTGAGAGGACGAATCGACGGTCCCAAATGACATAAATGCATCTCTTTCGTATATAGAGTCTAACTTCCTCCTCCCCTCTTGGAGTTTCCTTAGTCTGCTGACATCACTGGAGCTCTGGTACATAGAACCACGACTATGCATGATGCTATCTTCTGGGTTTTCCTCACGCCGTCTTGAAGGCAGACTCTTGCAGTGAAAATTTGGGAACTGGTTGAGGCGCATTTCGCCCGAGTTTCCATCCGGGCATTTGAGTTGTGCTGCCCTGCTAGGACTCTCTGTTTCCTCGTCAATCGGTTCCATGGTCTCCTTAGCTACACTGGGCCGAGAACGGTTCCCCATTTAGGAAACCTGCATTGAAACCATAATACATTGCTCGAATGAGAACAGAGAAAAGAGGACAGTGGCATCAGCCCTAATCCAAGAGAAAACATAGAGTACAACATAACCATTATATGTATCAAGTTCGACAGTGGAGAAATATTTACGTGCTTGAAACTCTACCCATCCTATGCATCAAATCCGTCCAAGAAAGAGAACAACACATCCTATCTACTTCCAGAAGAACAAGGAGTTTCCATTCATTCACATACAACCTCAATCCCTAAGTTTCAATAAGAACATGACAACACTAAGAAAGCAAAAATCTAAATCTACTCTCGGATCACACAGTTCATTGTCACTGAATCAGCTAAACCATTCGAAGAAAGGATGAACCCTCGCAGATGGGAATCGAATCCCACCACGAGGTCAGCAGAAAAGGAACCCCTCCCCTCCCATCTGCGGCTCTGCGCCAAATCCGAGCCGCACTTCTTGAAGAAACGCATCACCGAACCTGCTCGCCATTAGTTCCTCCCAAAGTCCAACCTTGCGGGGTCAACTGGTCAAGTCCCGCCGCCCAAATCTACAGCCAGCCGCCGCCGCGCCCGCAAGCGTCGCAGAGGACCGCCGTATGAATCAACCAGAAAGGGATCGAGAAATGCCATTACTCACCTTGGAGCGGAGCCGACGGGGAGGAGACCGGCGCGGCAGAAGAGGCAGTGGACTTTACTGGTTCGTCAGTCCTCGCGCATCTGTCTCGTGTGAGTGAGGGAAATATTCTTGGCGGCTCACGAAAATGAAATGGAGATTCCCAAATCCTATTTTGCGCCTTCGCCGCTAGGGACGACTGTGAAATAGATGGAGGTAGGGGGACTAGAGTGTAAAGAGCGTTCCGCGGCGTTCTGGGCTGCTCTGCTGGGCCGGTGACACACACCTTGTACAATATAAAAAAAAATGACAGAACGCCGCAAAAGGCCCATGTAATCGAGACCTCCAGTGACCTCTTTTTTTTATATTGGCTACCCATCTGTACCAATATATATAAAAAAGGAGGGCTCTGGCGGCAAAAGGAGGTCTCTGGGCTGCTCCGCTGGGCCGGCGTTCTGGGCTACCCAGCGGAGGAGGTCTCTGGCGGCAAAAGGCCCATGTACCATCTGTACCAATATAAAAAAAATGACATTTCATCCGCTCAATCGCATCTATCCAATAATCGAATAGTCTACGTGGCTTCGATGTTTATGGTTAACATATTTATAGCATAAAAATATGATAAACATTTGTGACTGGAGCACCGTCCGAACCGTTGCGTCGGACATGCGCACGCCTTGCGACCGCTCTCGGTCATGCGTCGCGCAGGCCAGGAGCACTCCTCTGTTGAATTGTTTTTTTCTTTATCTTCTTCTCCCCAACGACACGGAGCAACCCCTCATTTTCCTCCATCTCTGCCGCCGTGCGTAGTGCACCGGCATGACGAGCCTTTTTGCTGCTACAGCGAGCCACGTCGGGGGTGGAGAAGACGACGAGGGTGGAAAAGTCACGAGACGGGGGAGCTACAAGAGGCTGCGCGCGGCACTGATGCCCTTCAATGGTGTGCGACCAGCCATGGCACGCAACAGCGGGCTGATGTTGGAACCGTTCATATGAAAGCTTCCACCATTTGATTCGGAAGCTTCAATCGGCGATGTATAAAGATTCAACCGAGACACCTGTTGGGGAACGTAGTAATTTCAAAAAATTTCCTACGCACACGCAAGATCATGGTGATGGCATAGCAACGAGAAGGGAGAGTGTAGTCCACGTACCCTCGTAGACCGTAAGCGGAAGCGTTAGCACAACGCGGTTGATGTAGTCGTACGTCTTCACGATCCGACCGATCCAAGCACCGAACGTCTGGCACCTCCGAGTTCAAAGACACGTTCATTTCGATGGCGATCCCGGGCTCCGATCCAAAGAAAGCTTGGGATGAGTTCCGTCAAGACGACGGCGTGGTGATGATGATGATGTTCTACCGGCGAGGCTTTGCCTAAACTCATGACGATATGACCGAGGTGGAATATGGTGGAGGGGCACCGCACACGGCTAAGGAACGATCCGTAGATCAACTTGTGTGTCTCTAGGGTGTCCCCTGCCTCAGATATAAAGGAGCAGGGGGAGGCCGGCCGGCCCTAGGGGCGCGCAAGAGGGGGAGTCCTCCTCCTAGTGGGAGTAGGACTCCCTTTCCTAGTCCAACTAGGAAGGAGGAAGGGGAAGGAAGGGAGGGAGAGGGAGAGGGAAGAGGGCGCGCGCCTCCCTAGTCCAAGTCGGACTCCCCATGGGAGGGGGGCGCCACCTCCTGGGCTGCTGCCCTCTCTCTTCCCTCAGGCCCACTAAGGCCCAATACTTCCCCGGGAGGTTCCGGTAACCCCTCCGGCACTCCGGTTTTCTCCGAAATCACCCGGAACACTTCCGGTGTCCGAATATAGTCGTCCAATATATCAATCTTTATGTCTCGACCATTTCGAGACTCCTCGTCATGTCCGTGATCACATCCGGGACTCCGAACAAACTTCGGTGCATCAAAACTTATAAACTCATAATAAAACTATCATCGTAACATTAAGCGTGCGGACCCTACGGGTTCGAGAACTATGTAGACATGACCTAGAACCATTCTCGGTCAATAACCAATAGCGGAACCTAGATGCCCATATTGGTTCCTACATATTCTATGAAGATCTTTATCGGTCAAACCGCATAACAACATATGTTGTTCCCTTTGTCATCGGTATGTTACTTGCCCGAGATTCGATCGTCGGTATCCAATACCTAGTTCAATCTCGTTACCGGCAAGTCTCTTTACTCGTTACGTAATGCATCATCCCGTAACCAACTCATTGGTCACATTGCTTGCAAGGCTTATAGTGATGTGCATTACCGAGAGGGCCCAGAAATACCTCTCCGACAATCGGAGTGACAAAACCTAATCTCAAAATACGCCAACTCAACATGTACCTTCGGAGACACCTGTAGTACTCCTTTATAATCACCCAGTTACGTTGTGACGTTTGGTTGTACCCAAAGTGTTCCTCCGGTAAACGGGAGTTGCATAATCTCATAGTTTCAGGAACATGTATAAGTCATGAAGAAAGCAATAGCAATATACTAAACGATCAAGTGCTAGGCTAACGGAATGGGTCATGTCAATCACATCATTCTCCTAATGATGTGATCCCATTAATCAAATGACAACACATGTCTATGGTTAGGAAACATAACCATCTTTGATTGATGAGCTAGTTAAGTAGAGGCATACTAGTGACTATATGTTTGTCTATGTATTCACACATGTATCATGTTTCCGGTTAATACAATTCTAGCATGAATAATAAACATTTATCATGATATGAGGAAATAAATAATAACTTTATTATTGCCTCTAGGGCATATTTCATTCAGTCTCCCACTTGCACTAGAGTCAACAATCTAGATTACATAGTAATGATTCTAACACCCATGGAGTCTTGGTGCTGATCCTGTTTTGCTCGTGGGAGAGGCTTAGTCAACGGGTCTGCAACATTCAGATCCGTATGTATCTTGCAAATCTCTATGTCTCCCACTTGGACTTGGTCCCGAATGGAATTGAAGCGTCTCTTGATGTGCTTGGTCCTCTTGTGAAATCTGGATTCCTTTGCCAAGGCAATTGCACCAGTATTGTCATAGAAGATCTTCATTGGTCCCGATGCACTAGGTATGACACCTAGATCGGAAATGAACTCCTTCATCCAGACTCCTCCATTTGCTGCTTCAGAAGCAGCTATGTACTCCGCTTCACATGTAGATCCCGCCACGACGCTTTATTTAGAGCTGCACCAACTTACAGCTCCACCGTTTAATAAAAATACGTATCCGGTTTGCGATTTAGAATCGTCCGGATCAGTGTCCAAGCTTGCATCAACGTAACCATTTACGACTAGCTCTTTGTCACCTCCATATACGAGAAACATATCCTTAGTCCTTTTCAGCTATTTCAGGATGTTCTTGACCGCTCTCCAGTGATCCACTCATGGATTACTTTGGTACCTTCCTGCCAAGCTTATTGCTAAGCATACGTCAGGTCTGGTACACAACATTGCATACATGATAGAGCCTATGGCTGAAGCATAGGAACATCTTTCATTTCTCTCTATCTTTTCTTTGTGGTCGGACATTGAGTTTGACTCAACTTCACACCTTGAAGCACGGGCAAGAACCCTTTCTTTGCCTGATCCATTTTGAACTTTTTCAAAATTTTATCAAGGTATGTGCTTTGTGAAAGTCCTATTAAGCGTCTTGATCTATATCTATAAATCTTGATGCCCAATATGTAAGCAGCTTCACCGAGGTCTTTCATTGAAAAACTTTTATTCAAGTATCCTTTATGCTATCCAGAATTCTATATCATTTCCAATTAATAATATGTCATCTACATATAATATCGAAATGCTCTGAGCTCCCACTCACTTTCTTGTAAATATAGGCTTCTCCAAAAGTCAGATAAAACCATATGCTTTGATCACACTATCAAAGCGTTTATTCCAACTCCGAGATGCTTGCACCAGTCCATAAATGGATCATTGGAGCTTGCACACTTTGTTAGCACCTTTTGGATCAACAAAACCTTCGGCTGCATCATATACAACTCTTCTTCCGTAAATCCATTCAAGAATGCGTTTTAACATCCATTTGCCAAATTTCCTAATCATGAAATGCAGCAATAGCTAACATGATTCGAGACAGACTTAAGCATCGCCACTGGTGAGAAAGTCTCATCGTAGTCAACCCCTTGAACTTGTCGAAAACCTTTCGCAACAAGTCGAGCTTTATAAACGATTACATTACCATCGCGTCGGTCTTCTTCTTAAAGATCCATTTATTCTCAATGGCTTGCCGATCATCGGGCAAGTCAACCAAAGTCCATACTTTGTTTTCATACATGGATCCCATCTCAGATTTCATGGCCACTAGCCATTTTGCGTAATCTGGGCTCATCATCGCTTCCTCTTAGTTCGTAGGTTCATCATGGTCAAGTAACATGACTTCCAGAATAGGATTAATGTACCACTCTAGTGCGGATCTTACTCTGGTAGACCCACGAGGTTGAAGAGAAACTTGATCCAAGTTTCATGATCAATATCATTAGCTTCCTCACTAATTGGTGTAGTTGTCACAGAACCGGTTCTTGTGATGAACTACTTTCAATAAGGGAGTAGATCTGATTATCTCATCAAGTTCTACTTTCCTCCCACTCACTTCTTTCGAGAGAAACTCCTTCTCTAGAAAGGATCCGATTTTAGCAACGAAAATCTTGCCCTCAGATCTGTGATAGAAGGTGTACCCAATAGTCTCTTTTGGGTATCCTATGAAGACACATTTCTCCGATTTGGGTTCGAGCTTATCTGGTTGAAGTTTCTTCACATAAGCATCGCAGCCCCAAACTTTAAGAAATGACAACTTTGGTTTCTTGCCAAACCATAGTTCATAAGGTGTCGTCTCAACGGATTTTGATGGTGCCCTATTTAACGTGAATGCGGCCGTCTCTAAAGCATAACCCCAAAACGATAGCGGTAAATCAGTAAGAGACATCATAGATCACACTATATCTAGTAAAGTACGATTACGATGTTCGGACACACCATTTCGTTGTGGTGTTCCGGGTGGCGTGAGTTGCGAAACTATTCCGCATTGTTTCAAGTGTAGACCAAACTCGTAACTCAAATATTCTCCTCCACGATCAGATTGTAGAAACTTTATTTTCTTGTTACGATGATTTTCCACTTCACTCTGAAATTCTTTGAACTTTTCAAATGTTTCAGACTTGTGTTTCATTAAGTAGATATACCCATATCTGCTCAAATCATCTGTGAAGGTGAGAAAATAACGATACCCGCCGCGAGCCTCAACATTCATTGGACCACAAACATCAGTATGTATGATTTCCAACAAATCAGTTGCTCGCTCCATAGTTCCGGAGAACGGCATTTTAGTCATCTTGCCCATGAGGCACGGTTCGCAAGTACCAAGTGATTCATAATCAAGTGATTCCAAAAGCCCATCAGTATGGAGTTTCTTCATGCGCTTTACACCGATATGACCTAAACGGCAGTGCCACAAATAAGTTGCACTATCGTTATCAACTCTGCATCTTTTGGTTTCAACACTATGAATATGTGTATCACTACTATCGAGATTCAATAAAAATAGACCACTCTTCAAGGGTGCATGACCATAAAAGATATTACTCATATAAATAGAACAACCATTATTCTCTGATTTAAATGAATAACCGTCTCGCATCAAACAAGATCCAGATATAATGTTCATGCTCAACGCGGCACCAAATAACAATTATTTAGGTCTAAAACTAATCCCGATGGTAGATGTAGAGGTAGCGTGCCGACCGCGATCACATCGACTTTGGAACCATTTCCCACGCGCATCGTCACCTCGTCCTTAGCCAATCTTCGCTTAATCCGTAGTCCCTGTTTCGAGTTGCAAATATTAGCAATGTAACCCGATATCAAATACCGTGTACTCTGCGAGCATTAGTAAGGTACACATCAATAACATGTATATCACATATACCTTTGTTCACTTTGCCATCCTTCTTATCCGCCAAATACTTGGGGCAGTTCCGCTTCCAAATGTCCATCGCTTGCGGAGAAGCACTCGGCCAGCTTAGGTCCGGACTTGGGTTTCTTCTCTTGAGCAAAGCAACTTGTTTGCTGTTCTTTTGAAGTTCCTTCTTCTTCCCTTTGCCCTTTTCTTGAAACTGGTGGTCTTGTTAACCATCAACACTTGATGCTCCTTCTTGATTTCTACCTCCGCAGCTTTTAGCATTGCGAAGAGCTCGAATAGTCTTGTTCATCCCTTGCATATTATAGTTCATCATGAAGCTCTTGTAGCTTGGTGGCAAGTGATTGAAGAATTACATCAATGACACTATCATCGTGAAGATTAACTCCCGGTTGAATCAAGTGATTATTATACCCGACATTTTGAGTATGTGTTCATTGACGAACTATTCTCCTCCATCTTGCAGCTATAGAACTTATTGGAGACTTCATATCTCTCAATCCGGGCATTTGCTTGAAATATTAACTTCAACTCTGGAACATCTCATATGCTCCATGACGCTCAAAATGTCATTGAAGACCCAGTTCTAAGCCGTAAAGCATGGCACAATTGAACTATCGAGTAGTCATCGACTTTGCTCGCCAGACGTTCTTAACGTCATCGTTACATCAGAAGCGAGTTCGCACCCGGCGGTGCTTCCAGGCGTAACTATTCTCATGCAGCAATGAGGATAATCCTCGAGTTACGGACCCGATCCGTGTAATTGCTACCATCATCTTTCAACTTTGCTTTCTCAAGGAACACATTGAAATTCAACGGAACAACAAAGACGAGCCATCTATCTACAAACAAACATAGACAAGCAAAATACTATCGGTACTAAGTTCATGATAAATTTAAGTTCAATTAATCATATTACTTAAGAACTCCCACTTAGACAGACATCTCTCTAGTCATCTAAGTGATCACGTGATCCAAATCAACTAAACCATGTCCGATCATCACGTGAGATGGAGTAGTTTCAATGGTGAACATCACTATGTTGATCATATCTACTATATGATTCACGTTCGACCTTCGGTCTCCGTGTTCCGAGGCCATATCTCAGATATGCTAGGCTCGTCAAGTATGACCTGAGTATTCCGTGTGTGCAACTGTTTTGCACCCGTTGTATTTGAACATAGAGCCTATCACACCCGATCATCACGTGGTGTCTCAGCACGAAGAACTTTCGCAACGGTGCATACTCAGGGAGAACACTTCTTGATTATTAGTGAGAGATCATCTTAAAATGCTACCGTCAATCAAAGCAAGATAAGATGCATAAAGGACAAACATCACATGCAATCAATATAAGTGATATGATATGGCCATCATCATCTTGTGCTTGTGATCTCCATCTTTGAAGCACCGTCGTGATCACCATCATCACCGGCGCGACACCTTGATCTCCATCGTAGCATCGTTGTCGTTACGCCATCTATTGCTTCTACGACTATCGCTACCGCTTAGTGACAAAGTAAAGCAATTATAGGGCGTTTGCATTTCATACAATAAAGCGACAACCATATGGCTCCTGCCAGTTGCCGATAACTTCGGTTACAAAACATGATCATCTCATACAATAAAATATAGCATCACGTCTTGACCATATCACATCACAACATGCCCTGCAAAAACAAGTTAGACGTCCTCTACTTTGTTGTTGCAAATTTTACGTGGCTGCTACGGGCTTAGCAAGAACCGTTCTTACCTACGCATCAAAACCACAACGATAGTTCGTCAAGTTGGTGTTGTTTTAACCTTCACAAGGACCGGGCGTAGCCACACTCGATTCAGCTAAAGTGAGAGAGACAGACACCCGCCAGCCACCTTAAGCACGAGTGCTCGTAACGGTGAAACCAGTCGCGCGTAAGCGTACGCGTAATGTCGGTCCGGGCCGCTTCATCTCACAATACCGCTGAACCAAAGTATGACATGCTGGTAAGCAGTATGACTTGTATTGCCCACAACTCACTTGTGTTCTACTCGTGCATATAACATCAACGCATAAAACCTAGGCTCGGATGCCACTGTTGGGGAACGTAGTAATTTCAAAAAAATTCCTATGCACACGCAAGATCATGGTGATGGGCATAGCAACGAGAAGGGAAAGTGTAGTCCACGTACCCTCGTAGACCGTAAGCGGAAGCGTTAGCACAACGCGGTTGATGCAGTCGTACGTCTTCACGATCCGACCGATCCAAGCACCGAACGTACGGCACCTCCGAGTTCAAGACACGTTCAGCTCGATGGCGATCCCGGGGCCCGATCCAGCAAAGCCGGGGATGAGTTCCACAAGACGACGGCGTGGGACGATGATGATGTTCTACCGGCGCAGGGCTTCGCCTAAACTCCGCGACGATATGATCGAGGTGGAATATGGTGGAGGGGGGCACCGCACACGGCTAAGGAACGATCCGTAGATCAACTTGTGTGTCTCTAGGGTGCCCCCTGCCCCCGTATATAAAGGAGCAAGGGGGGAGGCCGGCCGGCCCTAGGGGGCGTGCCAAGGAGGGGGGAGTCCTCCTCCTAGTGGGAGTAGGACTCCCCTTTCCTAGTCCAACTAGGAAGGAGGAAGGGGGAAGGAAAGGGAGGGAGAGGGAGAGGGAAAGAGGGGCCGCGCCCCCCTCCCCTTGTCCAATTCGGACTCCCCATGGGAGGGGGCGCGCCACCTCCTGGGCTGCTGCCCTCTCTCTTCCCTCAGGCCCACTAAGGCCCAATACTTCCCCGGGGGGTTCCGGTAACCCCTCCGGCACTCCGGTTTTCTCCGAAATCACCCGGAACACTTCCAATGTCCAAATATAGTCGTCCAATATATCAATCTTTATGTCTCGACCATTTCGAGACTCCTCGTCATGTCCCTGATCACATCCGGGACTCCGAACAAACTTCGGTGCATCAAAACTTATAAACTCATAATAAAACTGTCATCATAACATTAAGCGTGCGGACCCTACGGGTTCGAGAACTATGTAGACATGACCTAGAACCATTCTCGGTCAATAACCAATAGCGGAACCTGGATGCCCATATTGGTTCCTACATATTCTACGAAGATCTTTATCGGTCAAACCGCATAACAACATATGTTGTTCCTTTGTCATCGGTATGTTACTTGCGAGATTCGATCGTCGGTATCCAATACCTAGTTCAATCTCGTTACCGGCAAGTCTCTTTACTCGTTACGTAATGCATCATCCCGTAACCAACTCATTGGTCACATTGCTTGCAAGGCTTATAGTGATGTGCATTACCGAGAGGGCTCGAAATACCTCTCCGACAATCGGAGTGACAAAACCTAATCTCGAAATCGCCAACTCAACATGTACCTTCGAAGACACTGTAGTACTCCTTTATAATCACCCACACGTTGTGATGTTTGGTAGTACCCAAAGTGTTCCTCCGGTAAACGGGAGTTGCATAATCTCATAGTTTCAGGAACATGTATAAGTCATGAAGAAAGCAATAGCAATATACTAAACGATCAAGTGCTAGGCTAACGGAATGGGTCATGTCAATCACATCATTCTCCTAATGATGTGATCCCATTAATCAAATGACAACACATGTCTATGGTTAGGAAACATAACCATCTTTGATTAATGAGCTAGTTAAGTAGAGGCATACTAGTGACTATATGTTTGTCTATGTATTCACACATGTATCATGTTTCCGGTTAATACAATTCTAGCATGAATAATAAACATTTATCATGATATGAGGAAATAAATAATAACTTTATTATTGCCTCTAGGGCATATTTCCTTCAACACCGTGCAATTGAAAAGCTATAATCATTCATAAGAAAGTTGCAATCGTTCATAAGAAAGCTACAATCTTTTTGAAAAAAGACTCAACCAGAAGACTGATGTTTGGAGGTGGGGCATTGCGCAAACCCGAAAGCTGCAACCGGGTACGAGAAAAACTTCAACCGACGGCGAAAAAACTTTCAACCATAGACGACGGAAGCCATGGACGATGACGAAAAGCTGCAGCTGGCTCTGTTGTTTCCTACGGTCGACTTCTTTTTTGCTACAAACAGAGGATGGCGAGCATGGTGGTCGCGCATGGTGACTTGTTTTTTTCTGCTACAACCGACTCGTCTATTGCTACGATCGGCTTCATTTTTTGCTACAAACAGAGGCTGGTGAGCATGGTGACCGCGGGCGACGAGGATGCGCAAGTCACGGTGAGGACTGATAACCCACAAGTATAGGGGATCGCAGTAGTTTTCGAGGTTAGAGTATTCAACCCAAATTTATTGATTCGACACAAGGAGAGCCAAATAATATTCTCAAGTATTAGCAGTTGAGTTGTCAATTCAACCACACCTGGATAACTTAGTATCTGCAGCAAAGTATTTAGTAGCAAAGTAGTATGGAAGTAACGGTAACAGTAGCAAAAGTAATAGTAGTAGCTTTGTAGTAATTGTCACACTGGCAACGACAAAGTAACTGAGCAAAGAGCAATGTGTGAAAAGCTCGTAGGCATTGGATCAGTGATGGATAATTATGTCAGATGTGATTCCTCATGTAATAGTTATAACATAGGGTGACACGGAACTAGCTCCAGTTCATCAATGTAATGTAGGCATCTATTCCGAATATAGTCATACGTGCTTATAGAAAAGAACTTGCATGACATATTTTGTCCTACCCTCCCGTGGCAGCAGGGTCCTATTGGAAACTAAGGGATATTAAGGCCTCCTTTTAATAGAGTACCGGAACAAAGCGTTAACATTTACTGAATACATGAACTCCTCAAACTACGGTCATCACCGGTAAGTATCCCGATTATTGTCAATTCGGGGTTAACGGATCATAACTCATAATAGTTGCATATAGACTTGCAAGATCGGATCAAGAACTCACATATATTCATGAAAACATAATAGGTTCAGATCTAAAATCATGGCACGGGCCCTAGTGACAAGCATTAAGCATAGCAAAGTCATAGCAACATCAATCTCAGAACATAGTGGATACTAGGGATCAAACCCTAACAAAATTAACTTGATTACATGATAAATCTCATCCAACCCATCACCGTCCAGCAAGCCTACGATGGAATTACTCACGCACGGCGGTGAGCATCATGAAATTGGTGATGGAGAATGGTTGATGATGACGACGGCGACGGATTCCCCTCTCCGGAGCCCCGAACGGACTCCAGATCAGCCCTCCCGAGAGAGTTTAGGGCTTGGCGGCGGCTCCGTATCGTAAAACACGATGAATCTTTCTCTCTGATTTTTTTCTCCCCGAACGTGAATATATGGAGTTGGAGTTGAGGTCGGTGGAGCTCCAGGGGGCGCGCCCTAGGGGGGGCGCACCCCCCACCCTCGTGGATAGGGTGTGGGCCTCTGACAATTGATTCTTTCTCCAATATTTTTTATTAATTCCAAAAAAATTGCTTCGTGGATTTTCAGGTCATTCCGAGAACTTTTATTTCTGCACAAAAATAACACCATGGCAGTTCTGCTGAAACAGCGTCAGTCCGGGTTAGTTCCATTCAAAGCATGCAAGTTAGAGTCCAAAACAAGGGAAAAAGTGTTTGGAAAAGTAGATACGACAGAGACGTATCAACTCCCCCAAGTTTAAACCTTTGCTTGTCCTCAAGCAATTCAATTGACAAACTAAAAGTGATAAAGAAAAACTTTTACAAACTCTGTTTGCTCTTGTTGTTGCAAATATGTAAAGCCAGCATTCAAGTTTTCAGCAAAGATTATGAACTAACCATATTCACAATAACACTTAGGTCTCATGTTTACGCATATCAATGGCATAATCAGCTAGCGAGCAATAATAATAATCTCGGATGACAACACTTTCTCAAAACAATCATAATATGTTATAACTAGATGGTATCTCGCTAGCCCTTTTTGAGACCGCAAAACATAAATGCAGAGCACCTCTGAAGATCAAGGACTGACTAAACATTGTAATTCATGGTAAAAGAGATCCAGTCATAGTCATACTCAATATAAATTAATAGTAATGCATGCAAATGACAGCGGTGCTCTCCAGCGGGTGCTTTTTAATAAGAGGGTGATGACTCAACATAAAAGTAAATAGATAGACCCTTCACAGAGGGAAGCAGGGATTTGTAGAGGTGCCAGAGCTCGGTTTTGAAATAGAGATAAATAATATTTTGAGCGGTATACTTTCATTGTCAACATAACAACCAAGAGATCTCAATATCTTCCATGCTACACACATTATAGGCGGTTCCCAAACAGAATGGTAAAGTTTATACTCCCCCTCCACCAACAATCATCAATCCATGGCTTGCCCGAAACAACGGGTGCCTCCAACTAACAACAATCCTGGGGGAGTTTTGTTTGCAATTATTTTGATTTGATTTGAGCATGGGACTGGGCATCCCGGTGACCAGCCATTTTCTCGTGAATGAGGAGCGGAGTCCACTCTTGAGAATAACCCGCCTAACATGGAAGATATAGACAACCCTAGTTGATACATGAGTTGTTCGAGCATAGAAAACAAAATTTCATTTGAAGGTTTGGAGTTTGGCACATACAAATTTACTTGGAACGGCAGGTAGATACCGCATATAGGAAGGTATGGTGGACTCATATGGAATAACTTTGGGGTTTATGGATTTTGTATGCACAAGCAGTATTCCCACTTAGTACAAGTGAAGGCTAGCAAGATACTGAGAAGCGACCAACTAGAGAGTGACAACAGTCATGAACATGCATTAAAATTAATCAACACTGAGTGCAAGCATGAGTAGGATATAATCCACCATGAACATAAATATCGTGAAGGCTATGTTGATTTTGTTTCAACTACATGTGTGAGCATGTGCCAAGTCAAGTCACTCGAATCATTCAATGGAGGATACCACCCTATCATACCACATCACAACCATTTTAATAGCATGTTGGCACGCAAGGTAAACCATTATAAGCTCCTAGCTAATTAAGCATGGCATAAGCAACTATAATCTCTAATTGTCATTGCAGACATGTTCATTCATAATAGGCTGAATCAGGAATGATGAACTAATCATATTTACAAAAACAAGAGAGGTCGAGTTCATACCAGCTTCTCTCTTCTAAATCAGTACATCATATATCGTCATTATTGCCTTTCACTTGCACGACCGAATGGTGTGGATAATAATAATAGTGCACGTGCATTGGACTAAGCTGGAATCTGCAAGCATTCAATTCAAGGGAGAAGACAAGGTAATATGTGCTCTTGGTTAAATCAACAATAATGCATATAAGAGCTACTCAATATTTTCATCATGGTCTTCTCCTCTCGGTCCCCAAAGAAAAGAAAATAAATAAAACTATTTACACGGGAAAGCTCCCAACAAGCAAAAGAAGAACGAGAAATCTTTTCGGATTTTCTTTTAATTACTACTACCGGCACGGAAAGTAAACTAGCTAAAAGCTACAACTATTTTTTTTCTTAAGGTTATTTAAACACACAAGAAGAAAGCAAGAAAATAAAATTAGACTAGCATGGATAGTACAATGAAAAAGTATGAGCACCGACAGCTAAAATGAGTGTGTGAACATGAATGTAATGTCGGTGAGAAGTACGTACTCTCCCAAGCTTAGGCTTTTGGCCTAAGTTGGTCTATGCCCATGGATCATAACTACTCTCTCCGTTGTACTGAGGAGTGTCATCTGACTGCCACTGGCTGGCGATCTCCTCCAGATCCCACTGATAAGAGGACGGTCGATAATGTTGGGGAACGTAGTAATTTCAAAAAATTTCGTACGCACACGCAAGATCATGGTGATGGCATAGCAACGAGAGGGGAGAGTGTTCGTCTACGTACCCTCGTAGACCATAAGCGGAAGCATTATCACAACGCGGTTGATGTAGTCGTACGTCTTCACGATCCGACCGATCCAAGCACCAAACGTACGGGGCCTCCGAGTTCAGCACACGTTCAGCTCGATGACGATCCCCGGACTCCGATCCAGCGAAGTGTCGGGGATGAGTTCCGTCAGCACGACGGCGTGGTGACGATGATGATGCTCTACCGGCGCAGGGCTTCGCCTAAACTCCGTGACGATATGACCGAGGTGGAATATGGTGGAGGGGGGCACCGCACACGGCTAAGGAACGATCCGTAGATCAACTTGTGTCTATGGGGTGCCCCCGGCCCCCGTATATAAAGGAGGGAGGGAGGAAGAGGCCGGCCCTACGAGGGGCGCGCCATGGGGAGTCCTACTCCCATCGGGAGTAGGATTCCCCCTTTCCTAGTCCAACTAGGGGTCCTTCCATGTAGTAGGAGTAGGAGACTAGGAAGGGGAAGAGAGAAGGGAAGGAAGGAGGGGGTGCGGCCCCTCCCCCTAGTCCAATTCGGACTAGGCCTTGGGGGGCGCACGGCCTGCCCTAGGCAGCCCCTCTCTCTTTCCCGCAGGGCCCAATAAGGCCCAATACTTCTCCCGGCGAATTCCGTAACTCTCCGGTACTCGAAAAGTACCGAATCACTCGGAACCTTTCCGAACTCGAATATAGTCGTCAATATATCGATCTTTACGTCTCGACCATTTTGAGACTCCTCGTCATGTCCCCGATCTCATCCGGGACTCGAACTCCTTCGGTACATCAAAACTCATAAACTCATAATATAAGCATCATCGAAACCTTAAGCGTGCGGACCCTACGGGTTCGAGAACTATGTAGACATGACCTAGAACTATTCTTGGTCAATAACCAATAGCGGGACATGGATGCCCATATTGGCTCCTACATATTCTACGAAGATCTTTATCGGTCAAACCGCATAACAACATCGTTGTTCCTTTGTCATCGGTATGTTACTTGCCCGAGATTCGATCGTCGGTATCCAATACCTAGTTCAATCTCGTTATCGCAAGTCTCTTTACTCGTTACGTAATGCATCATCCGTAACCAACTCATTGGTCACATTGCTTGCAAGGCTTATAGTGATGTGCATTACCGAGAGGGCCAGAGATACCTCTCCGACAATCGGAGTGACAAAACCTAATCTCAATTACGCCAACTCAACATGTACCTTTGGAGACACCTGAGAGCACCTTTATAATCACCCGATTCGTTGTGACGTTTGGTAGCACACAAAGTGTTCCTCCGATAAGCGGAGTTGTATAATCTCATAGTTACAGGAACATGTATAGGTCATGAAGAAAGCAATAGCAACATACTAAGCGATCAAGTGCTCGGCTAATGAATGGGTCATGTCAATCACATCATTCTCCTAATGATGTGATCCGTTAATCAAATGACAACTCATGTCTATGGTTAGGAAACATAACCATCTTTGATAAACGAGCTAGTCAAGTAGAGGCATACTAGTGACACTATGTTTGTCTATGTATTCACACATGTATTATGTTTCCGGTTAATACAATTCTAGCATGAATAATAAACATTTATCATGATATAAGGAAATAAATAATAACTTTATTATTGCCTCTAGGGCATATTTCCTTGATCTCCCACTTGCACTAGAGTCAATAATCTAGTTCACATCGCTATGTGATTTAACACAATATTCATATCGTATATGATTAACACCCATAGTTCACATCGTCATGTGACCAACACTCAAGGGTTTACTAGAGTCAATAATCTAGTTCACATCGCTATGTGATTAACATCCAAAGAGTACTAAGGTGTGATCATGTTTTGCTCGTGAGAGAAGCTTAGTCAGCAGTCTGCATCATATTTGAGCCGTATGTATTTTGCAAATATTCTATGTCTACAATGCTTTGCACGAAGCTACTTTAGCTAATTGCTCCCACTTTTAATATGTATCCAGATTGGGACTTAGAGTCATCTAGATTGGTGTAAAAGCTTGCATCATTGTAACTTTTTACGACAGGCTCTTTTGTCACCTTCATAATCGAGAAATATTTCCTTAGTCCTCACTAAGGATATTCTTGACCAATGTCCAGTGATCTACTCCTAGATCACTATTGTACTCCCTTACCAAATTCAGAGCAAGGTATACAATAGGGCCGGTACATAACATAGCATACTTTATAGAACCTATGACTGAGGCATAGGGAATGACTTTTCATTCTTCTTTCTATTTTCTGCTGTGGTCGGGATTTGAGTCTTACTCAATTTCATACCTTTGCAACACAGGCAAGAACTCTTTCTTTGGTGTTCCATTTTGAACTATTTCAAAATCTTGCCAAGGTATGTACTCATTGAAAATCTTATCAAGCGTCTTGATCTATCTCAATAGATCTTGATGCTCAATATCTAAGTAGCTTTTCTTGAGGTCTTTTCTTTTAAAGAACTCCTTTAAAACACTCCTTTATGCTTTGAGAAAAATTCTACATCATTTACGATCAACAATATGTCACTCACATATACTAATCGGAAAGGCTGTAGTGCTCCCACTCACTTTATTGTAAATCGAGGCTTCATCGTAAGTCCATATAAACTATATGCTTTGATCAACTTATCAAAGCGTATATTCCAACTCGAGATGCTTGCACCAGTCCATAGATGGATCATTTGGAGCTTGCACATTTTGTTAGCACCTTTAGGATTGACAAAACCTTACGGTTGCATCATATACAACTCTTCTTTAATAAATCCATTAAGGAATGCAGTTTTGACATCCATTTGCGATTTCATAAAATGTGGCAATTCCTAACATGATTGAGACAGACTTAAGCATCGTCGAGTGAGAAAATCTCATCGTATTCAACACCTTGAACTTGTTGAAAACCTTTCGCAACAAGTCGAGCTTGGTAGATAGTAATACTACTATCGGTGTCCGTCTTCCTCTTGAAGATCCATTTATTTAACATGGCTTGCGATCATCGAGCAAGTCAATCAAAGTCCATACTTTGTTCTCATACATGGATCATATCTCAGATTTTATGGCCTCGAGCCATTTCGCGAATCTGGGCTCATCATCGCTTCCTCATAGATCATAGGTTCATCATGGTCTAGTAACATGACTTCGAACATGATTACTACACCACTCAGTGCGGATTTTACTCTGGAAGACCTACGAGGTTCGTAGTAACTTGATCTGAAGTTTCATGATCAATATCATTAGCTTCCTCACTAATTGGTGTATTTGTCACGAGAACTGATTTCTATGATGAACTACTTTCCAATAAGGGAAGCAGTATGATTACCTCATCAAGTTCTACTTTCCTCCCACTCACTTCTTTCGAGAGAAACTCCTTCTCTATAAAGGATCCATTTTTAGCAACGAATATCTTGCCTTCGGATCTGTGATAGAAGGTGTACCCAACTATTTCCTTTGGGTATTCTATGAAGACGCACTTCTCGATTTGGGTTCGAGCTTATCGGGATGAAACTTTTTCACATAAGCATCGCAGCCCCAAACTTTAAGAAGCGACAACTTGGGTTTCTTGCTCAACCACAGTTCATATGTTGTCGTCTCAATGGATTTAGATGGTGCCCTTTTAATGTGAATGCAGCTGTCTCTAATGCATAACCCCAAAAAATATTGGTAAATCAGTAAGAGACATCATAGATCGCACCATATCCAATAAAGTGCTTGATTCTGACGTTCGGACACACCATAACGTTGTGGTGTTCGGTGGCATGAGCTGTGAAACTATTCCACATTGTTTTAATTGAAGACCAAACTCGTAACTCAAATATTCCTCTCCGCGATCAGATCGCAGAAACTTTATTTTCTTGTTACGATGATTTTCCACTTCACTCTAAAATTCTTTGAACCTTTCAACTATTTCAGACTTATGTTTCATCAAGTAGATATACCCATATCTGCTCAAATCATCTTGTGAAGGTTAGAAAATAACGATACTTGCCACGAGCCTTCATACTCATTGGTCTGCATACATCAATATGTATTATTTCCAATAAGTCGGTAGCTCGTTCCATTGTTCCGAAGAACGGAGTTTTAGTCATCTTGCCCAAAAGGCACGGTTCGCAAGCATCAAATGATTCATAACCAAGTGATTCGAAAATCCATCTTTATGGAGTTTCTTCATCGCTTTACACCGATATGACCCAAGCGGCGATTGCCACAAATAAGTTGCACTATCATTATTAACTTTGCATCTTTTGGTCTCAATATTATGAATATGTGTATCACTACGATCGAGATCCAACAAACTATTTTCATTGGGTGTATGACCATTGAAGGTTTTATTCATGTAAAGAACAACAATTATTCTCGATTTTAAATGAATAACCGTATTGCAATAAACATGATCAAATCATATTCATGCTCAGCATAAGCGCCAAATAACATTTATTTAGGTTTAACACTAATCCCGAAAGTATAAGGAGTGTGCGATGATGATTATATCAATCTTGGAACTACTTCCAACACTCATCGTCACTTTCTTTTCAAATAGTCTCTGTTTATTCTGTAATTCCTGTTTCGAGTTACTAATCTTAGCAACCGAACAAGTATCAAATACTTAGGGGATACTATAAACACTAGTAAGGCACACATCAATAATTTGTATATCAAATATACCCTTGTTCACTTTGCCATCCTTCTTATCCACCAAATATTCAGGGCATTTCCGCTTCCAGTGACCATTTCCTTTGCAGTGTAAACACTCAGTTTCAGGCTATGGTCCAGCTTTGGGCTTCTTCGCAGGAGTGAAAACTTGCTTGTCTTTCCACTTGAAGTTCCCTTTCTTTCCCTTTACCCTTCTCTTGAAACTAGTGGTTTTGTCAATCATCAACACTTGATGGTCTTTTCTTGATTTCTACCTTCGTCGATTTCAACATCACGAAGAGCTCGGGAATCGTTTTCGTCATCCCTTGCATACTATAGTTCATCACGATGTTCTAGTAACTTAGTGATGGTGACTAGAGAATTCATCAATCACTATCTTATCGGAAGATTAACTCCCACTTGATTCAAGTGATTGAAGTACCAGACAATCGAGCACATGCTCACTAGTTGAGCGATTCTCCTCCATCTTTTAGCTTTAGAACTTGTTGGGGACTTCATATCTCTCAACTCGGTATTCTTTGAAATATTAACTTCAACTCTGGAACATCTCATATGGCCCATGACGTTCAAAACGTCTTTGAAGTCCCGATTCTAAGCCGTTTAAGCATGGTGCACTAAACTATCAAGTAGTCATCCTTTTGAGCTAGCCAAACGTTCATAACGTCTGCATCTACTCCTGCAATAGGTTTGTCGCCTAGCGGTACATCAAGGACATAATTCTTCTGTGCAGCAATGAGGATAAACCTCAGATCACGGATCCAATCCGCATCATTGCTACTAACATCTTTCAACACAATTTTCTCTAGGAACATATCAAAATAAACATATGAAAGCAACAACGCAAGCTATTGATCTACAACATAATTTGCAAAATGCTACCAGGACTAAGTTCATGATAAATTTAAGTTCAATTAATCATATTACTTAAGAACTCCCACTTAGACAGACATCTCTCTAGTCATCTAAGTGATCACGTGATCCAAATCAACTAAACCATAACCGATCATCACGTGAGATGGAGTAGTTTTGAATGGTGAACATCACTATGTTGATCATATCTACTATATGATTCACGCTCGACCTTTCGGTCTCCGTGTTCCGAGGCCATATCTGCATATGCTAGGCTCGTCAAGTTTAACCTGAGTATTCCGCGTGTGCAAAACTGGCTTGCACCCGTTGTAGATGGACGTAGAGCTTATCACACCCGATCATCACGTGGTGTCTCGGCACGACGAACTTTGGCAACGGTGCATACTCAGGGAGAACACTACTTGATAATTAGTGAGAGATCATCTTAAAATGCTACCGTCAAACAAAACATAATAAGATGTATAACAGATAAACATCATATGCAATCAAAATATGTGACATGATATGGCCATGATCATCTTGCGCCTTTGATCTCCATCTCCAAAGTACTGTCATGATCTCTATCGTCACCGGCACGACACCATGATCTTCATCATCTTGATCTATATCAATGTGTCGTCACATGGTCGTCTCGCCAACTATTGCTCTTGCAACTATTGCTATCGCATAGCGATAATGTAAAGCAAATATTTGGCACTTGCATCTTTATGCAACAAAGAGACAACCATAGGGCTTCTGCCAGTTTTCGATAACTTCAACAAAACATGATCATCTCATACAACAACTTATATCTCATCACATCTTGACCATATCACATCACAACATGCCTGCAAAAACAAGTTAGGCGTCCTCTACTTTGTTGTTGCAAGTTTTACGTGGCTGCTACGGGCTGAGCAAGAACCGTTCTTACCTACGCATCAAAACCACAGCGATAGTTTGTCAAATAAACTCCGTTTTAACCTTCGCAAGGACCGGCGTATACACTCGGTTCAACTAAAGTTGGAGAAACCGACACCCGCCAGCCACCGTGTGCAAAGCACGTCAAGAGAACCGAGTCTCGCGTAAGCGTCTGGCGTAATGTCGGTCAGGCGCTTCATCCAACAATACCGCCGAACCAAAGTATTACATCTTTGGTAGGCAGTATGACTTATATCGTCCACAACTCACTTGTGTTCTACTCGTGCATATAACATCAAACCATAAAACCTAGGCTCGGATGCCCTTTGTTGGGGAGCGTAGTAATTTCAAAAATTTCCTACGCACACGCAAGATCATGGTGATGGCATAGCAACGAGGGAGAGTGTTGTTCTCGTACCCTCGTAGACCATAAGCGAAGCGTTATCACAACGCGGTTGATGTAGTCGTACGTCTTCACGATCCGACCGATCCAAGCACCGAACGTACGGGGCCTCCGAGTTCAGCACACGTTCAGCTCGATGACGATCCCCGGACTCCGATCCAGCGAAGTGTCGGGGATGAGTTCCGTCGAGACGACGCGTGGTGGCGATGATGATGCTCTGCGCGCAGGCTTCGCCTAAACTCGCGACGATATGACCGAGGTGGAATATGGTGGAGGGGCACGCGCACACGGCTAAGGGCGATCCATAGATCAACTTGTGTGTCTATGGGGTGCCCCTGCCCGTATATAAAGGAGGGAGGGAGGAGGAGGCCGGCCCCACGAGGCGCGCCATGGGGAGTCCTACTCCCATCGGGAGTAGGATTCCCCTTCCTAGTCCAACTAGGGGTCCTTCCATGTAGTAGGAGTAGGAGACTAGGAAGGGAAGAGAGAAGGGAAGGAAGGAGGGGTGCGGCCCTCCCTAGTCCAATTCGGACTAGGCCTTGAGAAGCGCGCGCCTGCCCTAGGCAGCCCTCTCTCTTTCTGCGAGGGCCCAATAAGGCCCAATACTTCTCCCCGGCGAATTCCCGTAACTCTCCGGTACTCCGAAAAATAACCGAATCACTCGGAACCTTTCCGAACTCCGAATATAGTCATCCAATATATCGATCTTTATGTCTCGACCATTTCGAGACTCCTCGTCATGTCCCCGATCTCATCCGGGACTCCGAACTCCTTCGGTACATCAAAACTCATAAACTCATAATATAACTGTCATCGAAACCTTAAGCGTGCGGACCCTACGGGTTCGAGAACTATGTAGACATGACCTAGAACTATTCTTGGTCAATAACCAATAGCGGGACCCGGATGCCCATATTGGCTCCTACATATTCTACGAAGATCTTTATCGGTCAAACCGCATAACAACATCGTTGTTCCCTTTGTCATCGGTATATTCTTGAAGGAAATATGCCCTAGAGGCAATAATAAAGTTATTATTTATTTCCTTATTTCATGATAAATGTTTATCATTCATGCTAGAATTGTATTAAACCGGAAACATGATACATGTGTGAATGCATAGACAAAACAAGATGTCACTAGTATGCCTCTACTAGACTAGCTTGTTAATCAAAGATGGTTATGTTTCCTAACCATGAACAAAGGAGTTGTTATTTGATTAATGAGGTCACATCATTAGTAGAATGATCTGATTGACATGACCCATTCCCTTAGCTTAGCACACGATCGTTTAGTATGTTGCTCTGCTTTTATCCATGACTTATACATGTTCCTGTAACTATGAGATTATGCAACTCCGTTTACGGAGGAACACTTTGGTGCTACCAAACGCCACAGCGAATCGGGTGATTATAAAGGAGTACTACAGGTGTCTCCAAAGGCGGATGTTGGGTTGGCGTATTTGAGATTAGGTTTTGTCACTCCGATAGTCGGAGAGGTATCTCTGGGCCCTCTCGGTAATGCACATCATGAAGCCTTGCAAGCACTACAACTAATGAGTTAGTTGTGAGATGATGTATTACGGAACGAGTAAAGAGACTTGCCGTAACGAGATTGAACTAGGTATTGGATACCGACGATCGAATCTCGGGCAAGTAACATACCGATGACAAAGGAACAACGTATGTTGTTATGCGGTCCGACCGATAAAGATCTTCGTAGAATATGTAGGAACCAATATGGGCATCCAGGTCCCGCTGTTGGTTATTGACCATGAATAGTTCTAGGTCATGTCTACATTGTTCTCGAACCGTAGGGTCCGCACGCTTAAGGTTTCGATGATGGTTATTATGAGTTTATGTATTTTGATGTACCAAGGAGTTCGAGTCCGGATGTGATCACGGACATGACGAGGAGTCTCGGAATGGTCGAGACATAAAGATTGATATATTGGAAGCCTATATTTGGAGTTCGAATGGTTCCGGCTAAAATGGAAATTTACGGAGTACCGGAGGTTGGAACCCCCGGAGGTAAATGGGCCTCTATGGGCCTTAGTGGAAAGGAGGAGGGCAGCCCAAGGCTGGCACAGCGCCCCCTTCCCTAGTCCTACTAGGACTAGGAGAGGGGCCGCCTCTCTCTCTCTTCCCCTCAGGAATCCTAGTTGGACTAGGATTGGGGAATCCTACTCCCCAGAGGAGTAGGACTCCCTGGCGCCAAGCTTGCTTGGCCGGCCCCCTCCCCCTGGCTCCTTTATATACAGGCGGGGGGCACCTTGAACACACAAGTTGATCGTGAGATCGTTCCTTAGCCGTGTGCGGTGCCCCCTCCACCATATTCCACCTCGGTTATACCGTCGTGAAGCTTAGGCGAAGCCCTGGCGGTGAAACATCAAGATCGCCACCACGCCGTCGTCTTGTGGAACTCTCCTCGACACTCGGCTGGATCGAGTACGAGGGACGTCATCGAGCTGTACGTGTGTCAAGAACTCGGGCGTCGGAGTAACGGCGCGGGATCGGTCGGATCGCGAGGAGAACGTCGACTACTTCCTCTACGTTGTGATCGCTTCGCCGGGTCTACAAGGGTATGTAGACAACACTCCCCTCTCGTTGCTATACATCACCATGATCTTGCGTGTGCGAGGAAAATTTTTGAAATTACTACGTTCCCCAACGGTGGTATCGAGCCAGGTTTTTCTATGGTTTGATGTTTTGCACGAGTAGAACACAAGTGAGTTGTGGGCGATACAAGTCATACTACCTACCAAAGCATGTCATACTTTGGTTCAGCGGTATTGTGAGATGAAGCGGCCTGACCGACATTACGCCAGACGCTTACGCGAGACTGGTTTCACCGCCGTGAGCACTCGTTGCTTAAAGGTGTTGGTGGGTGCTGTCTCTCTCACTTTAGTTGAACCGAAAAGGCTACGCCGGTCCTTGAGAAGGTTAAACGAGTCTATTTGACGAAGTATCGCTGTGGTTTTGATGCGAGGTGAGACTGGTTCTTGCTTAAGCCCGTAGCAGCCACGTAAAATTTGCAACAACAAAGTAGAGGACGCCTAACTTGTTTTTGCAGGCATGTTGTGATGTGATATGGTCAAGACGTGATGCTATATTTTATTGTATGAGATGATCATGTTTTGTAACCGGTTATCGGCAATCGCGCAGGAGCCATATGGTTGTCGCTTTATTGTATGCAATGCAATCGTACTGTAATGCTTTACTTTATCACTAAGCGGTAGCGATAGTCGAGTAGCATAAGTTTGGCGAGGCGACAACGATGCTGCGATGGAGATCAAGGTGTCGCTACCGATGACGATGGTGATCATGGTGGTGCTTTGCAAGATGGAGATCGTGAAGCACAAAGATGATGATGACCATATCATATCACTTATATTGATTTGCATGTGATGTTTATCCTTTTATGCATCTTATCTTGCTTTGATTGACGGTAGCATTATAAGATGATCTCTCACTAAATTATCAAGAAGTGTTCTCCCGAGTATGCACCGTTGCCAAAGTTCGTCGTGCCTGGACACCACGTGATGATCGGTGTGATAAGCTCACGTCCATCTACAACGGGTGCAAGCCAGTTTTGCACACGCAGAATACTCGGGTTATACTTGACGAGCCTAGCATATGCAGATATGGCCTCGGAACACGGAGACCGAAGGTCGGCGTGAATCATATAGTAGATATGATCAACATAAGATGTTCACCATTGAAAACTACTCCATTTCACGTGATGATCGGTTATGGTTTAGTTGATTTGGATCACGTGATCACTTAGATGACTAGAGGATGTCTTTTCTAAGTGGGAGTTCTTTAGTAATATGATTAATCGAACTTAAATTTATCATGAACTTAGTACCGATAGTATCTTGCTTGTTTATGTTTGATTGTAGATAGATGGCTCGTCTTTGTTGTTCCGTTGAATTTTAATGCGTTCCTTGAGAAAGCAAAGTTGAAAGATGATGGTAGCAATTACACGGACTGGGTCCGTAATTTGAGGATCATCCTCATTGCTGCACGTAAGAGCTACGTCTGGATGCACCGCTAGGTGCCAGCCCGCTTGCTAATGCAACCGCAGATGTTATGAGCGTCCGCGAGCAAAGTCGATGACTACTCTATAGTTCGATGTGCCATGCTTTACGGCTTAGAACCGGGACTTCAACGACGTTTTGAACGTCATGGAGCATATGAGATGTTCCAGAGTTGAAGTTAATATTCCAAAGAATGCCCGGATTGAGAGATATGAAGTCTCCAATAAGTTCTATAGCTGCAAGATGGAGGAGAATAGTTACATTAGTGAACATATACTCGTAATGTGCGGTACTACAATCACTTGACACAATTGGGAGTTAATCTTCCGGATGATTGTGTCATTGATGTAATTCTTCAATCACCGCCACCAAGCTACAAAGGCTTCGTGATGAACTATAATATGCAAGGGTTAGTGAAAACTATACCGAGCTCTTCGCAATGCTAAAGGCTGCGGAGGTAGAAATCAAGAAGGAACATCAAGTGTTGATGGTCAATAAGACCACTAGTTTCAAGAAGAAAGGCAAAGGGAAGAAAAGGGAATCTCAAGAAGAACAGCAAGCAAGTTCTTTGCTCAGAGAAGAAACCCAAGTCGGCCCTAAACCTGAAACTCGAGTGCTTCTACCGCAAGCGATCGTCCTTTGGAAGCGGAACTGCCCCAAGTATTTGGCGGATAAGAAGGATGGCAAGGTGAACAAAGGTATATGTGATATACATGTTATTGATGTGTACCTTAATAGAGCTCGAGTAGCACTGGGTATTTGATCTGGTTCGTTGCTAATATTTGCAACTCAAGCAGGACTACTGATTGCGAACTCGCAAAGGACGAGGTGACGATCGGCGTGGGAAATGGTTCCAAAGTCGATGTGATCGCGGTCGGCACGCTACCTCTACATCTACCTTGGGATTAGTTTTAGACCTAAATAATTGTTATTTGGTGCTGCGTTGAGCATGAACATTATATCTGGATCTTGTTTAATGCGAGACGGTTATTCATTTAAATCGAGAATAATGGTTGTTCTATTTATATGAGTAATATCTTTTATGGTCATGCACCCTTGAGGAGTGGTCTATTTCTTATGAATCTCGATAGTAGTGATACACATATTCATAATGTTGAAACCAAAAGATGCAGAGTTGATAATGAAAGTGCAACTTATTTGTGGTAATCGCCGTTTAGGTCATATCGGTGTAAAGCGATGAAGAAACTCCATCTTGATGGACTTTTGGAGTCACTTGATTATGAATCACTTGGCACTTATGAACCGTGCCTCATGGGCAAGATGACTAGAACACCGTTCTCGGTACTATGGAGAGAGCAACAGATTTGTTGGAAATCATACATCTGAGATGTATGTGGTCCGATGAATGTTGAGGCTCGTGGCGGATATCGTTATTTTCTCACCTTCAGATGACTTAAGCGGATATGGGTATATCTACTTAATGAAACATAAGTCTGAAACGTTTGAAAAGTTCAAAGAATTTCAGAGTGAAGTTGAAAATCATCGTAACAAGAAAATTAAGTTTCTACGATCGATCGTGGAGGTGAATATTTGAGTTACGAGTTTGGTCTACATTTGAAACAATGCGAATAGTTTAGCAACTCACGCCACCGGAACACCACAACGTAATGGTGTGTCCGAACGTCAGAATCGTATTTTACTAGATATGTTGCGATCTATGATGTCTCTTACAGATTTACCGCTATCGTTTTGGGGTTATGCTCTAGAGACGGCCCGATTCACACTGAATAGAACACCGTCGAAATCCGTTGAGACGACACCTTATGAACTGTGGTTTAGCAAGAAACCAAAGTTGTCGTTTCTTAAAGTTTGGGGATGCGATGCTTATGTGAAAAAGCTTCAACCAGATAAGCTCGAACCCAAATCGGAGAAATGTGTCTTCATAGGATACCCAAAGGAGACAGTTGGGTACACCTTCTATCACAGATCCGAAGGCAAGACATTTGTTGCTAAGAATGGATCCTTTCTAGAGAAGGAGTTTCTCTCGAAAGAAGTGAGTGGGAGGAAAGTGGAACTTGATGAGGTAATAGTACCTTCTCCCTTACTTGAAAGTAGTTAAATCGCAGTAAACCGGTTTCGAGATACCTACACCAAGTAGTGAGGAAGTTGATGATGTTGATCATGAAACTTCAGATCAAGTTACTACGAGAACCTCGTAGATCAACCGAGTAAGATCCGCACTGAGTGGTACGGTAATCCTGCTCGAAGTCATGCTACTAGATCATGATGAACCTACGAACTATGAAGAAGCGATGGTGAGCCCAGATTCCATAAAATGGCTTGAGGCCATGAAATGCGAGATGGGATCCATGTATGAAAACAAAGTGTGGACTTTGGTTGACTTGCCCGAGGGTAGGCAAGCAATAGAAAACAAGTGGATCTTCAAGAAGAAGACCGACGCCGACGGTAATGTTATCGTTTATAAAGCTCGACTTGTCGCAAAGGTTTTCGACAAGTTCAAGGGATTGACTACGATGAGACCTTCTCACCCGTAGCGATGCTTAAGTCCGTCCGAATCATGTTAGCAATTGCCGCATTTTATGATTATGAAATTTGGCAAATGGATGTAAAGACCGCATTCTGAATGGATTTACGGAAGAAGAGTTGTATATGATGCAACCGAGAAGGTTTTATCGATCCAAAGGAGCTAACAAAGTGTGCAAGCTCCAATGATCCATATATGGACTGGTGCAAGCATCTCGGAGTTGGAATAAACGCTTTGATAGTGTGATCAAAGCATTTGGGTTTGTACAGACTTTTGGAGAAGCCTGTATTTACAAGAAAGTGAGTGGGAGCTCAGAGCATTTTCGATCTTATATGTGGATGACATATTGCTGATCGGAAATGATATAGAATTCTGGATAGCATAAAGGGATACTTGAATAAGAGTTTTTCAATGAAAGACCTCGGTGAAGCTGCTTACATATTGGGCATCAAGATCTATAGAGATAGATCAAGACGCTTAATGGACTTTCACAAAGCACATACCTTGACAAAGTTTTGAAGAAGTTCAAAATGGATCAAGCAAAGAAAGGGTTCTTGCTCGTGTTACAAGGTGTGAAGTTGAGTCGACTCAATGCCCGACCACTGCAGAAGATAGAGAGAAGATGAAAGATGTTCCTATGCTTCAGCCATAGGCTCTATCATGTATGCAATGCTGTGTACCTGACACGATGTGTGCCTTGCTATAAGCCTAGCAGGAGGTACCAAAGTAATCCAGAGTGGATCATCGACAGCGGTCAAGAACATCTGAAATACCGAAAAGGACTAAGGATATGTTTCTCGATATGGAGGTGACAAAGAGCTCATCGAACGGTTACGTTGATGCAAGCTTTGACACCGATCCGACGATTCTAAATCGCAGACCGGATCGTATTTACACTAAACGGAGGAGCTGTCGGTTGGTGCGTTCTAAACAAAGCGTCGTGGCGGGATCTACATGTGAAGCGGAATACATAGCAGCTTCGAAGCAGCTAATGAAGGAGTCGGATGAAGGAGTTCATATCCGATCTAGGTGTCATACCTAGTGCATCGGGTCCAATGAAAATCTTCGTGACAATCTATCGAGCAATTGCCTTAGCAAAGGAATCCAGATTTCACAAGAGGACCAAGCACATCAAGAGACGCTTCAATTCCATCCGGACTTAGTCCGATGGAGACATAGAGATTTGCAAGATACATACGGATCTGAATGTTGCGCACCGTTGACTAAGCCTCTTCCACGAGCAAAACATGATCAGCACCAAGACTCCATGGGTGTTAGAATCATTCTTGTGTAATCTAGATTATTGACTCTAGTGCAAGTGGGAGATCAAGGAAATATGCCCTAGAGGCAATAATAAAGTTATTATTTATTTCCTTATTTCATGATAAATGTTTATCATTCATGCTAGAATTGTATTAACCGGAAACATGATACATGTGTGAATGCATAGACAAAACAAGATGTCACTAGTATGCCTCTACTAGACTAGCTTGTTAATCAAAGATGGTTATGTTTCCTAACCATGAACAAAGGAGTTGTTATTTGATTAATGAGGTCACATCATTAGTAGAATGATCGATTGACATGACCCATTCCCTTAGCTTAGCACACGATCGCTTAGTATGTTGCTACTGCTTTTATCCATGACTTATACATGTTCACGTAACTATGAGATTATGCAACTCCGTTTACGGAGGAACACTTTGGTGCTACCAAACGTCACAACGAATCGGGTGATTATAAAGGAGTACTACAGGTGTCTCCAAAGGCGATGTTGGGTTGGCGATTTCGAGATTAGGTTTTGTCACTCCGATAGTGGAGAGGTATCTCTGGGCCCTCTCGGTAATGCACATCATGAAGCCTTGCAAGCACTACAACTAATGAGTTAGTTGTGAGATGATGTATTACGGAACGAGTAAAGAGACTTGCTGTAACGAGATTGAACTAGGTATTGATACCGACGATCGAATCTCGAGGCAAGTAACATACCGATGACAAAGGGAACAACGATGTTGTTATGCGGTCCGACCGATAAAGATCTTCGTAGAATATGTAGGAACCAATATGGGCATCCAGGTCCCGCTGTTGGTTATTGACCATGAATAGTTCTAGGTCATGTCTACATTGTTCTCGAACCGTAGGGTCCGCACGCTTAAGGTTTCGATGATGCTTATTATGAGTTTATGTATTTTGATGTACGAAGGAGTTCGAGTCCGGATGTGATCACGGACATGACGAGGAGTCTCGGAATGGTCGAGACATAAAGATTGATATATTGGAAGCCTATATTTGGAGTTCGGAATGGTTCCGCGTAAAATGGAAATTTATCGAGTACCGGAGGTTACTGGAACCCCGGGAGGTAAATGGGCCTCTATGGGCCTTAGTGGAAAGGAGGAGGGCAGCCCAAGGCTGGGCGCGCCCCCCTTCCCTAGTCCTACTAGGACTAGGAGAAGGGGCCGCCCTCTCTCTCTCTTTCCCTCAGGAATCCTAGTTGGACTAGGATTGGGGAATCCTACTCCCAGAGGGAGTAGGACTCCTGGCGCGCGCCAAGCTTTGGGCCGGCCCCTCCCCTGGCTCCTTTATATACGGGGCAGGGGGCACCTTGGAACACACAAGTTGATCGTGAGATCGTTCCTTAGCCGTGTCAGTGCCCCCTCCACCATATTCCACCTCGGTTATACTGTCATGAAGCTTAGGCGAAGCCTGCGCCGGTGAAACATCAAGATCGTCCACCACGCCGTCAGGTCGTGGAACTCTCCCTCGACACTCGGCTGGATCGAGTACGAGGGACGCCATCGAGCTGTACGTGTGTCAAGAACTCGGGGCGTCGGAGTAACGGCGCCGGATCGGTCGGATCGCGAGGAGAACGTCGACTACTTCCTCTACGCCAGATCGCTTCGCTTCGGGTCTACAAGGGTATGTAGACAACACTCTCCCCTCTCGTTGCTATACATCACCATGATCTTGCGTGTGCGTAGGAAAATTTTTGAAATTACTACGTTCCCCAACAGTTACTTGCCCGAGATTCGATCGTCGGTATCCAATACCTAGTTCAATCTCGTTACCGGCAAGTCTCTTTACTCATTACGTAATGCATCATCCCGTAACCAACTCATTGGTCACATTGCTTGCAAGGCTTATAGTGATGTGCATTACCGAGAGGGCCCAGAGATACCTCTTCGACAATCGGAGTGACAAAACCTAATCTCGAATTACGCCAACTCAACATGTACCTTTGGAGACACTGAGAGCACCTTTATAATCACCCGATTCGTTGTGACATTTGGTAGCACACAAAGTGTTCCTCCGATAAACGGAGTTGCATAATCTCATAGTTATAGGAACATGTATAAGTCATGAAGAAAGCAATAGCAACATACTAAACGATCAAGTGCTAGGCTAACGGAATGGGTCATGTCCGTTAATCAAATGACAACTCATGTCTATGGTTAGGAAACATAACCATCTTTGATAAACGAGCTAGTCAAGTAGAGGCATACTAGTGACACTATGTTTGTCTATGTATTCACACATGTATTATGTTTCCGGTTAATACAATTCTAGCATGAATAATAAACATTTATCATGATATAAGGAAATAAATAATAACTTTATTATTGCCTCTAGGGCATATTTCCTTCAGATAAGGGTCAAGTGGTGGTTCCGGCTCAGGCTCTAGAGCTGGTGTCTGGCCCCGGTACGCGTAAACGGCCTCCGGCAAGACGAGAAACGTGCCTGAAGATAAGTCAAACAAAGAGGGTGCAGGCAAGATAATAGTCTCACTATGAGTTTTTTTTATGAAATCTCAAATTATACTTAAGCATCTTCTCATCATTTTTAACAATAAACTCATGTGCTACCATACTCTTATAATCTAGAAAAGTAGGGGGCAACAGCTTATCCTCTTTCTCATAATGCCTAATAGGTATCCTGAAGTGTTTAGCAAGGCATGAAGCATAGATACCTCCAAAGATGGGGCCCTTTGCACGGTTCAGACTTAATCATTTAGCAACAATAGAGCCTAAACTAACAGTGTTATCATGAAATAAAGCATGGCACAAAATAACAATATCAGGAACACTAAGGTTTCCACAGTTCTCGTGGCCAATTAAGCATCTACTAGCAAATATTGCAAAGTAACGTAGATCAGGAAAGTGTATGCTAGTAATTCTTGCATCAGAAACCTTCCTCGTTTCCCCTACAGTAATCATATCAATAAATCCATCCACATCTCTACAATGTGATTCCTCTATGCTGCCCGAGGGAGTCCTGGACTAGAGGGTGTCCGGATAGCCGAACTATCATCATCGGCCGGACTCCAAGACTATGAAGATACAAGATTGAAGACTTCGTCCCGTGTCCGGATGGGACTTTCCTTGGCATGGAAGGCAAGCTTGGCGATGCGGATATGTAGATCTCCTACCATTGTAACCGACTCTATGTAACCCTGGCCCTCTCCGGTGTCTATATAAACCGGAGGGTTTTAGTCCATAGGACACATAACAATCATACCATAGGCTAGCTTCTAGGGTTTAGCCTCCTTGATCTCGTGGTAGATCTACTCTTGTACTACCCATATCATCAATATCAATCAAGCAGAGTAGGGTTTTACCTCCATCGAGAGGGCCGAACACGGGTAAAAACATCGTGTCCCTTGTCTCCTGTTACCATCCGCCTAGACGCACAGATTCGGGACCCCTACCGAGATCCGCGGTTTTGACACCGACATTGGTGCTTTTATTGAGAGTTCCTATGTGTCGTCACCTATAGGCCCGATGGCTCCTTCGATCATCAATAACAACGCGGTCCAGGGTGAGATTTTTCTCCCCGGACAGATCTTCGTATTCGGCGGCTTCGCACAGCGGGCCAATTCACTTGGCCATCTGGAGCAGATCGAAAGCTACGCCCCTGGACATCTGGTCAGATTTGGAAGTTTGAACTATACGGCCGACATCCGCGGAGACTTGATCCGACGGATTTGAGCCACAGCCAGGCGTGCCGCACTATCTTGATGGGCACGATTTAGCTCTGCTGCCGGACAGTGCCTTGGAGGCCGCACAAAAGTCCGCTCTGACCCTTGGTTCGGAGCAGACGGCGCCAATCGAGGATGGGTGGTTGGACACCACCTCGGGGGCTGCTACGTCTACGGCGATGGAGCCGAATACCGACCCTGTCCCTCATGAAGCTCATGACTCCAAGGTGTCGGACTCCTATCCGGACTCCGAACCTTGCGCGCCCTTGCCAATCGAATCCGATTGGGCGTCGATCATGGAGTTCACCGCTGTGGACATCTTTCAGCACTCGCCTTTTGGTGACATCCTGAATTCGCTAAAGCACATCTCCTTATCAGGAGATCCCTGGCCGGACTACGGTCAAGATGGTTGGGATGTGGAGAACGAAGAAATTCAAAGCCCACCCACCACCCACTTTATAGCCACTGTCGATGACTTAACCGATATGCTAGACTTCAACTCCGTAGACATCGATGGTATGGACGACGATGCCGGAGATGACCAAGAACCAGCACCCACAGGGTACTGGAAGGCCACCTCTACTCACGATGTATACATGGTGGATACACCCAGAGGAAGCGATAACGAGGAACAACGGGACGCTGCGAAGGATAATTCCCCCAAAAAACAGCCAAAACGGCGACGCAAGCGCCGCCAAAAATCCCGCCTCGACAACGACAGCACCCATGTAGACCCAGCCATAGAGGAGGGCGAGCCGGTGGATGATGAACATGTAACACCCCGGATGTAACTTTCCATATTTGTAACTCCAACTCTTGCCATTTTCGGATATGTGCTATTATATTCCCTCCGTGGTTGGGTTTTGTTTTCGTTTTGCATTTTGTTCATGTCATGCATCTCATATCATGTCATCATGTGCATCTCATTTGCATACGTGTTCGTCTCATGATTCCGAACATATTCCCCGTTGTCCGTTTTGCAATCCGCACTCCTATGTTCCCGGCGCCCCTCTTGTTATTTTTCCGTGTGCGGGTGTTGAACATTCTCGAACGGACCGAGCCTTGCCAAGTGGCCTGGTATAGCACCGTAGACCACTGTCAAGTTTCGGGTCATTTGGAGTTCGTTTGGTACTCCAACGGTTAACCGCACCTCAAGAAAGGCCTCTTTTGAGTTGCAGCCCAACAACCCTCCAAAACAGCCCAATAACCCATCTAAGTCACTTCCATGTCCTCGGTCGTTCGATCACGATCGTGGGGAAAACTACACCCCATTTGGACTCTCCTAGCTCCCCTATGCCTATATATACACCCTCCCCGAAATTCGGTTGAAACCCTAAAATCCCAGATCCGCCATGGCCGGACACGTCGCTGTCGCGCCGGACACGTCGCGCCCGGCCCCTCGGCGAATCCGGGCTTCGCCACGTGGCGCGCCGCGCCGCCGCCGCCGAGCCCCGCGCATGTCAGCGTCGCCTGAGGCCATCTCGCGCCCGCCGCATGGCGCCGCCGCGCACCGCCGCCGCCGCCGCCGCCGCCACCACTGCCGAGGCGCCCGCCGCCGCTGCCTTCCGTCGCCGCCATGCCGCGCGCGCACCGCCAAGCCTGCCATTGCTCGCCCGCCGCCGCCGGCCATGTATGCGCCGGCCATGCCCGCCGTTCGGCGCCCGCCTCCGCCGCGCCGCCATTGCGCTGCGCCGCCTGCCGCCGCCGCCGCCACGCCGCCGGACCCGCCGTCGCCTGCCCCGCCTCCAACCGCTCCGGCCGGCGACCTCGAATCGCGCCCGATCCAGATCTGACGCAGGGTTGACTTCTCTCCCCCCCAAAATTCGTCTAAGTTATTATTCTGTGGTAATTTCGTGCATATTTCATAGCATCACATCTCCGCAACCGTGGCTCCGTTTTGGGCGTATAATATGTCAAAATGTTCGTCTCGAAGAGTACATCATTTCATTCCATTGCATCATTTGCATTTGAGCTCATCTTGATGCCCGAAATGCTGTTGGAAGATAACTTCAGATCGTTAGTTTCAGAATCTTATCAGCTCGAGCTATTTTGTCATTTTTGCCATGATTTATGTGTGCACCCTATGAATTTGAGTCCTACATGTGAGTTGAACATTGCCATGCCATCTTTCCAGGGGTATTTTCTATGTATTTTTGTGAGCTATATGTTGACTAGAACAAGCATGCAAAGTAGGGATGATGATGTTACTGATTTCAGGAACTTAGTGATTTCACTAAGTCTTGTCCTGCTGATAATTTTATGCCATATGTTCATGTTGTTACAGAGAGTTCTATGCCCTTTTTGAGCATGATCATTAAGGGTGTTTTGAACATATGGATGTCCTCTATCCATCCATGCCTTTGTTGGTATTTATGGAGTAGTCTAGCATGTCATTTTCGTGCTCTACTTTTGCTTGAAATTGTTTCCTGGCAGACTGTTTGCGTGAGATTCAATTTTCACGAGGTCGGTGTAGTTGATCCGTGTATGCTATGATGTTGTTCTTGCCATGTATAGCTCCTATGCCATGTCTTCTTGATGGGTGTATGCTTAGTTTATCATGAGGTGCTCTGTAGTGAGTGCATCGAGCTCACGAACATGCCATGTTGAATCTGTTTTTGCCATGTCCTGATATTTCACTAAGTCTGAAATCTGTAATAAAACTTGCAATGTTTACATGGGTGCCATCATTTCTTAAGGTCCTTTTTGGCTTATGGTCAGTAAGGGACTATTGAAATATGCTTTGAGTAGAATCATGTCATGCCTTGCTTTGCTATTATAAGTTCCTGTAGCATGTTGTTTGCTTGCTCTAAACATGCCTTCCTGATGTTAATTCCTGCCATGTTAGTATTTTCACTAAGTCTGTGAACCTGATATTTTGAGCACTTTCTCCATGCTTGTTTGAACATGTTATGATGTGATTTAGCCGTAGCTCAGTGTTCCTCTTTTGTTAAGCATCTCCTGTAGTTTCCTGCCATATGCTTTGTTTTTATGTTGGGGTGCTGTAGCATAGTTTCGTGTTGCGTGCTAAGTAGCATCGGGCTGTTAAACGCAGATTTGCGTCATTCTTGTTTTGCTTGTCATTTGCAAACCGTGCATCCGATTCCGGTGATCTTTATATCGATTTCAACCGAAATCATCTCATCTTTCCAGCGGCATACTTGGTTTGCCAAGTTGATGCCTGGTTCATCATTTTCCTTCCGGAGCATACATATGCATAGCATGTCACATCTCGCATAGCATGTCATGTATTGCATCATATTGCTTGTGCATATGTTCCTTGTTTGATTGTGGTTCCGTTGCTTGTGTTCTTGCTTTGGGTAGAGCCGGGAGACGAGTACGTGAACGAGGAGCCTGTTGAGAACGCCTACGAGGATCAAGCCTTCGACAACTCTGAGAACCTTACAGGCAAGATGACCATACCTTCGATATCATTTCTATCTTTGCTTGCTAGATGCTCGCTCTTTTGCTATGCCTATGCTGCGATACCTACCACTTGCTATATCATGCCACCCATATTGCCATGTCAACCTCTAACCACCCATTTCCTAGCAAACCGTTGATTGGCTATGTTACCGCTTTGCTCAGCCCCTCTTATAGCGTTGTTAGTTGCAGGTGAAGATGAAGTTTGTTCCTTGTTGGAACACGGATATTTTGGGATATCACAATATCTATTGTTTTAATTAATGCATCTATATACTTGGTAAAGGGTGGAAGGCTCGGCCTTATGCCTGGTGTTTTGTTCCACTCTTGCCACCCTAGTTTCCGTTATACCGGTGTTATGTTCCTTGATTTTGCGTTCCTTACGCGGTCGGGTGATTTATGGGACCCCCTAGACAGTTTGCTTTGAATAAAACTCCTCCAGCAAGGCCCAACCTTGGTTTTACCATTTGCCACCTATACCCTTTTTCCCTTGGGTTTTCGCGAGCCCGAGGGTCATCTTTATTTTAACCCCCCCGGGCCAATGCTCCTCTGAGTGTTGGTCCAAACTAGAGCCCTTTGCAGCACCCCCTCAAGAAAACTTGAGGTCTGGTTTTAGTTGTACGGATTGCTCATCCGTTGTGCCCTGAGAACGAGATATGTGCAGCTCCTATCGGGATTTGTCGGCACAGTCGGGTGGTCTTGCTGGTTTAGTTTTACCATTGTCGAAATGTCTTGATGTACGGGATACCGAGTCGATCGAGTGTCTTGGGTGAAGGTTTATTCCTTCGTTGATCGCGAGAGCTTGTTATGGGCTAAGTTGGGACACCCCGCAGGTATTATCTTTCAAAGCCGTGCCCATGTTATGAGGCAGATGGGAATTTGTTAATGTCGGTTGTAGAAAACCCAAGTTGACCTTAATTAAAATACATCAACCGTGTATGTAACCGTGATGGTCTCTTCTCAGAGTCCGGAAGTGAACACGGTGTTGGAGTTATGCTTGACGAAGTAGTCGGGATCACTTCTTGATCGCTAATAGCTTCACGACCGCGCCTTGCTTCTCTTCTCGCTCTCTTTTGCGATGTAGCCACCATATATGCTAGTTGCTTGCAGCAGCCCCTCCTTTTGACACCAGCCTTCCTTTAAGCTTAAATAGTCTTGATCTCGCGGGTGTGAGATTCTTTGAGTCCCCTGTGGCTCATGATTCTACCAAAAGCAGATGCAGTACGGTGATGCAAATGCAGATGGCATGGCCCGAGCTAAAGTGGGAATATGATGAGGCCCTTGGTCGATACTATGTTTCCTTTCCGGACGATTAGTAGTGGAGCCCAGTTGGGGCGATCGGGGATCTGTGTTGCTTGTGGGGTTTTCTTCTTTTTATTTTGGTTCCGTAGTCGGACCTTGACTGTATCTGGATGATGTAATGCTTTATTCATGTAATTGTGTGAAGTGGCGACTGTAAGCCAACTATGTACCTTTTCCCTTATGTATTACATGGATTGTGCGAAGATTACCTCACTTGCGACATTGCTTTCAATGCGGTTATGCCTCTAAGTCGTGCTTCGACACGTGGGAGCTATAGCCGCATCGAGGCGTTACAAGTTGGTAATCGAGCCATCCCGACCTTAGGAGCCCCCACCGCTTGATCGCTTTTAGTGGCGAGTTGTGTCTAGAAAAATGTTTTGAGTCATTTAGGATTATATATATCGGAGAGTTTAGGAATTCTTTTTACTCCCACCCCTTGACCTTACGGTGAGGTATCCTGACGAGAGTTTTGACTCTTCTCTTCTCAAATTTCACTAAATTTTTTTTAGGATCACGCTGGTATCTTAGAATCGTTCGATGGTTTTATGATGACAACATTGTCTTGGTTGCCTCGACATTTAGGGGTTGTGGCGGTGTCCCGGGAGTTGAGCTCCGAGGTGTTGTCGTCATAATTTTATCGTTGCAGTTCGGAATACCGAGTTTAGTCGCCGACATCAAAATCTCTTTTATGCAGTTGTTGGTGAGATAACCCCGCTAACCTTGATCTTGTGGTGAGTACGGGAGTATTGCCATGACTCGTATAACGGATGCTTTTCAAGGTTGAGGTACACGATTTCGAAGGTTTCTTGGTTATGTGTTGAAGGATGGATACAAATGGATGTAGGGATTGTTAGCTTGGGTGAGATATATATATTGCTCCCTGTATCCCCAACACTGATTGCATAACCGGAAAGTTTCGGGAGTTTATAGGTGGGATTCAAGTAGCTCTAGCATTTTCTTCCGCAGATATTTGGTTTGTGATTGGGTAATCCTTACCACTTATTTGTTCCATTCATACCTTGTTTTTATTTTCATTCATCAATATCTCTTATCAAGTGGCTTCTCACCTTAATGGACGTGATGTTTACTTTGGAATTCATTCGTTCATCCTTGTTTGAATGTTTATTGTGAAGACTATATGTTGCAATTTCTATCCGTTGATTCAACTTGTCCATCTGTCTATCAAGATGCTAATTGATGTCACCCTCTTCAGGATGGCTCCTCCAACGCGTCAGAATCCGGAACGCAGTGATGGGAGTCAGGCGAACCCTCCACCTCCACCTCCGCCTCCGGAGGCATGGCAAACTTTGATGGCAACCACTAACGCCAACGCTCAGTTGTTGATTCAGCTGATGCAAGAGCGTAACCAAGGCCAAGGCAACCAAGGAATCAAGGTCAAGGGCAGTTCTATCATCACCACGCTTCCTACACTCAACCAGTTCCTTGCAAACCAGCCAAAGTCTTTCACTCATCGTGTCGAGGCCACAGACGCCGACGATTGGCTCGTGGATATCAACAAGCACTTGAATGCAGCAATGTCGGACACGAGGACTACGTCAAGTTCGCGTCTTTTCAGCTCAAGGATCGAGCGGCTGATTGGTTCCAAGAATACAAGGATTCTAGAGGTGGTCGAGTGATTACTTGGACTGATTTTGCCGGGACTTTAAAGCTCACCACATTCCTACCAAAGGTTGTTGAGAGCAAGCGTGAGGAGTTTCGCAATCTCAAGCAAGGAAATATGTCGAGTGTCTGAATACAACATACGATTTGTAAACTTGCTCGTTTTGCTAAACAAGACGTTCTCGATGAGAAAAGTATGATCTATCGATTCAGAGGTGGCCTTCGAGAGGATCTGCAGTTATCTCTTGTTCTTTCCGAGCCTACTCGGTTTGATCAATTCTATAATATGGCACTCAAGCTAGAAGGTGCCCAACTCAAGTGTGAGGCTTCAAAGAAGAGAATCGGGGATGCGATTCAGTCTTCTTCTTCCTCTCAAGTGGCACAAAGCAGCAAAAGTTTTACCTTCCTCCTCCTCCGTTCGTCGGCCTTTTCGTGAGAAGAACTCGGTGGTCGTGGATCTTCCCACCCACCCAACCCAAGCTACTGAACAAGTCTCAGCCTCAAGCTCCAAGGTCAAGTGCTCCTTATCACCGTCCGCTCAGAGGTGACTGCAACAAGTGTCGGCAGAAGGGTCACTATGCGAACAAATGTCATAACCAAAGGCGCCTTCCTCCTCCTCCTCCCGTGAGGTCTTCAAGCAATGCAAGTGGTCAAGCATAATCCCAAGCATGCAAAGGTGAATATGATGAATGCATCTCAGCAGAGGATTCTTGAGATGTGATCATGGGTAATCTTCCGATTAATGATATTCTGCAAAAGTCTTATTTGATCTTTGGTGCATCGCATTCTTTCATTTCAAGACCTTTTGTGGCTATGCATGATTTGGTTACTCAAGTATTGCCGAGTCCTTACTCTATTGTTTCCCGGCTCGACAAATGACTTCTCGAGCATTGGTTGGGATGTCTCTATCAAGATGGGCGACTATAGATTTCTGTCTTCTCCAATTGTTCTTGGTGACTCGGATATTGATCTAATTCTCGGGATGGATGGCTTTCAAACACAAAGCTCAACTTGATTGTGCTGCCAGCAGATTCAATTGACACACCCTTCCGAGGATGTTATCATCTATGCCTTCGTGATGAAACCATTCGGTTGTTTTCTCTCAATGAGAAGGGCGAATTGAATGCTATCTCTCAAATCGATCGTTTGTGAGTACCAAGATGTCTTTCCGAAGAGCTTCGGGTATGCCTCTTCATCGGCCGGTCGAATTCGTTATCGATCTTGAGCCACGCATCGAACCCGCTTGCAAGCGTCCTTACAAGCTTGGTCCCAAGGAGCTGAAAGAATTGAAGAAGCAGCTCGATGAACAAGAGCGTCTGGGTTTGATCGACCGAGTTCATCTCCATGGGGATGTGGAGTTCTTTTGTCCGGAAGAAGGATGGCACGGACCGACTTTGTGTTGATTACCGTCCATTGAATAAGAAGACAATCAAGAACAAGTATCCACTTCCCAACATCAATGAGCTATTCGAGCAACTCAAAGGTGCTAAAGTATTCTCCAAGCTTGACCTCCGTATGGGTTATCATCGATTCGCATTCGTGAACAAGATATTCCCAAGACAAAGATTCGAACAAGCTTTGGTTCTTATGAATATCTTGTCATGTCTTTCGCCTTGTCAATGCTCCTCCAACTTTCTCTTGCATGATGAACTTTATCTTCAACCCCTACACAAATGATTTCGTCTTGGTGTATCTCGATGATATTTTGGTCTTCTCCAAGAACAAGCGGGATCATGCCAAACATTTGCGATTGGTGCTCGACAAGCTCAGAGAGCATCAATTCTATCTGAAGTTTTCCAAATGTGAGTTACGGCTTGATGAAGTTCTTTATCTTGGTCATATCATCTCAGCCAAGGGCATCGCTGTTAATCCCGAGAAGGTGTCTTCAATTGTGAATTGGGAACCTCCTCGAATGTCAAGCAGCTCGCATGATTTTCTCGGTCTTGCAAGCTATTGTCGAAGATTCGTTGAGAACTTCTCCAAGATTGCAAAGCCTCTTTCCAACCTCCTCCGAAGCATGTCAAGTATGTCCGACCTTTGAGTGTGATGTCGCTTTCAACACCCTCAAAGAGAAGCTAGTCACAGCTCTGCCTTGACTCCTCCCGATGAATCCAAGCCATTCAAGTTTTCGTGATGCTTCCTTGCAAGGTCTCGGTGCTGTGTTAATGCAAGAGAAGAAGGTTGTGGCCTATACCTCTCGTCGGTTGAAGCCCAACGAAAAGAACTACCCCACTCACGATCTTGAGTTGGCGGCGATTGTCCATGCATTGATAACATGGAGACATCTCTTGTTGGGAAGGAAAGTGGACATTTTCACCGATCACAAGAGTCTCAAGTACATCTTCACTCAACCAAACCTCAACCTCGTGCAAACTCGATGGGTCGAAATGATTCAAGAGTACAATCCAAGTATTGAATATACTCTGGCAAGGCGAATGTGATTGCAGATGCTCGAGCAGAAAGGCTTATTGCAACACTTAATTCTCAAGCCCTTCCAACCGGATCTTTGTGAAGCTTTCCGCAAGCTGAATCTTCAAGTTGTTCCTCAAGGATTTCTTGCCAACCTCATAGTCTCTCCTACTTTGGAAGATCAAATTCGTGAGGCTCAACTTCGGATACCATGGTGAAGAAGGTGAAACGTGGTATTGACAAGGGCATTTCAAATACAAGTGCTATCGCTTGATGACAAAGACACTCTTTTCTTTGAGGATCGTATTGTGGTTCCTAAAGGCGATCGAGAAAAGTCATCATGAATGAGGCACACAATTCCCTCCTATCCATTCATCCCGAAGTACGAAGATGTACCATGACCTCAAGCAATCAGATTGGTGGACTCGAATGAAGCGAGAAATTGCTCAATTCGTGAATGAATGTGATGTCTGCAGAAGGGTGAAAGCAGAACACCAAAGACCAGCTGGTCTCCTCCAACCTCTTGCTATTCCGAATGGAAGTTTGATCATATCGAGATGGACTTCGTGGATCTGGATTTCCTAAGTCCAAGCGTGGAAATGATGCTATCTTTGTTGTCATTGACAAGCTTACTAAAGTGGCTCATTTTCTTCTGTCAAAGAATCTATCACAGCAGCTCATTTGGCGAGCTATACACCTCGTAATTGTCTCCTTGCACGGTATTCCACAATTGATCTCTTCGCACCGTGGAAGCATCTTCACTTCTAAGTTCGGGATTCTTTTCGAAGGCCATGGGCACCAACATTCGCTTTCAAAGACAGCTTTTCATCCTCAAACAAGTGGCCAAGTCGAGTGAGTCAATCAAATCCTTGAAGATATGCTCGGGGCTTGTGTCATTTCTTTGGCATGAAGTGGGAAGAGTGTCTTCCATATGCCGAGTTCTCTTACAACAACAGCTTCCAAGCGAGTTAAGGGCAAGGCCCCATTCGAAATTTATATGGCGAAAGTGCCGTACTCCTCTCAATTGGTCCGAGACGGTGAACGCCAACTTCTTGGCAACGACTTGATCACGAAGTCAAGAAATGTGCAAAGTCATTCATGAGAATCTTAAAGCCGCGCAATCGCGCCAGAAGGGCTATTATGATGACAAGCACCGTGATGTGGCTTTTGAAATCGGAGACCATGTCTACCTCCGCGTCTCTCCAATGAAAGGTACTCGTCGCTTTGGTATCAAAGGGAAGCTTGCCCCTAGATACGTGGGTCCTTTCAAGATCATTGGCAAAAGAGGCGATCTCGCCTATCAACTTGAGCTTCCATCCAACTTTGCAAACGTGCACGATGTGTTTCACGTGTCACAGCTCCGCAAGTGCTTCAAGATCCCTGAGCGCACTATCAACTTTGAAGAAATTGACCTCCAAGAAGATCTTTCTTATCATGAGCACACTGTTGCTATTCTTGAAGAAACAGAGCGCAAGACTCGCAACAAGTCAATCAAATTCCTAAAAGTAAAGTGGTCACACCATTCCGACCGTGAAGCCACCTGGGAGCGCGAGGATCACCTCCGTTCCGAATATCCGGAGTTCTTTCAGTCCTAGATCTCGGGACGAGATCCTCTTGTAGTGGTGGAGTGTTGTAACACCCCGGATGTAACTTTCCATATTTGTAACTCCAACTCTTGCCATTTTCGGATATGTGCTATGATATTCCCTCCGTGGTTGGGTTTTGTTTTCGTTTTGCATTTTGTTCATGTCATGCATCTCATATCATGTCATCATGTGCATCTCATTTGCATACGTGTTCGTCTCATGATTCCGAACATATTCCCCGTTGTCCGTTTTGCAATCCGGCACTCCTATGTTCCCGGCGCCCCTCTTGTTCTTTTTTCGTGTGCGGGTGTTGAACATTCTCGAATGGACCGAGCCTTGCCAAGTGGCCTTGGTATAGCACCGTAGACCACTGTCAAGTTTCGGGTCATTTGGAGTTCGTTTGGTACTCCAACGGTTAACCGCACCCTCGCAAAGGCCTCTTTTGAGTTGCAGCCCAACAACCCTCCAAAACAGCCCAATAACCCATCTAAGTCACTTCCATGTCCTCGGTCGTTCGATCACGATCGTGGGGAAAACTACACCCCATTTGGACTCTCCTAGCTCCCCTATGCCTATATATACACCTCCCGAAATCCGGTTGAAACCCTAAAATCCCAGATCGCCTTGCCGGACACGGACATCGTCGCTGCAAGGCGGACACGTCCGCGCCCAGCCCAGCGAATCCGGGCTCGCCACGTGGCGCGCCGCGGCTTGCCGCCGGAGTTCATTGGCCATGTTCGCCATGAGGGCTGGCTCGCGCCCGCCGCTTCGCCTCTCATCGCCGGCCCGCCACCACCGCTGAGGCGCCACAGCCCGCCGCTTGTTGTTGCCGCCAGCCGCCGCCGCCATGCCGTTGCCGCCCGCCGCCGCCGCCTGCCACAAGGCCACGGCCTTGACCGCGCGCGCTCACGCGCTACGGCACGCCAAGGCCAGGCCGCACAGATTGCCGCCGCCGCCCGCGCCTGCCGGGACCCTGCCGTCGCCTGCCCCGCCTCCAACCGCTCCGGCCGGCGACCTCGAATCGCGCCCGATCCAGATCTGACGCAGGGTTGACTTCTCTCCCCCCAAAATTCGTCTAAGTTATTATTCTGTGGTAATTTCGTGCATATTTCATAGCATCACATCTCCGCAACTGTGGCTCCGTTTTGGGCGTATAATATGTCAAAATGTTCGTCTCGAAGAGTACATCATTTCATTCCATTGCATCATTTGCATTTGAGCTCATCTTGATGCCCGAAATGCTGTTGGAAGATAGCTTCAGATCGTTAGTTTCAGAATCTTATCAGCTCGAGCTATTTTGTCATTTTTGCCATGATTTATGTGTGCACCCTATGAATTTGAGTCCTACATGTGAGTTGAACATTGCCATGCCATCTTTCCAGGGGTATTTTCTATGTATTTTTGTGAGCTATATGTTGACTAGAACAAGCATGCAAAGTAGGGATGATGATGTTACTGATTTCAGGAACTTAGTGATTTCACTAAGTCTTGTCCTGCTGATAATTTTATGCCATATGTTCATGTTGTTACAGAGAGTTCTATGCCCTTTTTGAGCATGATCAGTAAGGGTGTTTTGAACATATGGATGTCCTCTATCCATCCATGCCTTTGTTGGTATTTATGGAGTAGTCTAGCATGTCATTTTCGTGCTCTACTTTTGCTTGAAATTGTTTCCTGGCAGACTGTTTGCGTGAGATTCAATTTTCACGAGGTCGGTGTAGTTGATCCGTATGCTATGATGTTGTTCTTGCCATGTATAGCTCCTATGCCATGTCTTCTTGATGGGTGTATGCTTAGTTTATCATGAGGTGCTCTGTAGTGAGTGCATCGAGCTCATTTAACATGCCATGTTGAATCTGTTTTTGCCATGTCCTGATATTTCACTAAGTCTGAAATCTGTAATAAAACTTGCAATGTTTACATGGGTGCCATCATTTCTTAAGGTCCTTTTGGCTTATGGTCAGTAAGGGACTATTGAAATATGCTTTGAGTAGAATCATGTCATGCCTTGCTTTGCTATTATAAGTTCCTGTAGCATGTTGTTTGCTTGCTCTAAACATGCCTTCCTGATGTTAATTCCTGCCATGTTAGTATTTTCACTAAGTCTGTGAACCTGATATTTTGAGCACTTTCTCCATGCTTGTTTGAACATGTTATGATGTGATTTAGCCGTAGCTCAGTGTTCCTCTTTTGTTAAGCATCTCCTGTAGTTCCTGCCATATGCTTTGTTTTTATGTTGGGGTGCTGTAGCATAGTTTCGTGTTGCGTGCTAAGTAGCATCGGGCTGTTAAACGCAGATTTGCGTCATTCTTGTTTTGCTTGTCATTTGCAAACCGTGCATCCGATTCCGTGATCTTTATATCGATTTCAACGAAATCATCTCATCTTTCCAGCGGCATACTTGGTTTGCCAAGTTGATGCCCGGTTCATCATTTTCCTTCCGAGCATACATATGCATAGCATGTCACATCTCGCATAGCATGTCATGTATTGCATCATATTGCTTGTGCATATGTTCCTTGTTTGATTGTGGTTCCGTTGCTTGTGTTCTTGCTTTGGGTAGAGCCGGGAGACGAGTACGTGAACGAGGAGCCTGTTGAGAACGCCTACGAGGATCAAGCCTTCGACAACTCTGAGAACCTTACAGGCAAGATGACCATACCTTCGATATCATTTCTATCTTTGCTTGCTAGATGCTCGCTCTTTTGCTATGCCTATGCTGCGATACCTACCACTTGCTATATCATGCCACCCATATTGCCATGTCAACCTCTAACCACCCATGTCCTAGCAAACCGTTGATTGGCTATGTTACCGCTTTGCTCGGCCCTCTTATAGCGTTGTTAGTTGCGGTGAAGATGAAGTTTGTTCCTTGTTGGAACACGGATATTTTGGGATATCACAATATCTATTGTTTTAATTAATGCATCTATATACTTGGTAAAGGGTGGAAGGCTCGGCCTTATGCCTGGTGTTTTGTTCCACTCTTGCCACCCTAGTTTCCGCTATACCGGTGTTATGTTCCTTGATTTTATGTTCCTTACGCGGTCGGGTGATTTATGGGACCCCTAGACAGTTCGCTTTGAATAAAACTCCTCCAAGAAGGCCCAACCTTGGTTTTACCATTTGCCACCTATACCCTTTTTCCCTTGGGTTTCGCGAGCCCGAGGGTCATCTTTATTTTAACCCCGGGCCAATGCTCCTCGAGTGTTGGTCCAAACTAGAGCCCTTTGCGGCGCCCCTCAAGAAAACTTGAGGTCTGGTTTTAGTTATACGGATTGCTCATCCGTTGTGCCACGAGAACGAGATATGTGCAGCTCCTATCGGGATTTGTCGGCACAATCGGGTGGTCTTGCTGGTTTAGTTTTACCATTGTCGAAATGTCTTGATGTACCGGATACCGAGTCTGATCGGAGTGTCTTGGGTGAAGGTTTATTCCTTCGTTGATCGTGAGAGCTTGTTATGGGCTGTTGGGACACCCTGCAGGGTATTATCTTTCAAAGCCGTGCTCGCGGTTATGAGGCAGATGGGAATTTGTTAATGTCCGGTTGTAGAAAACCGAAGTTGACCTTAATTAAAATACATCAACCGTGTATGTAATCGTGATGGTCTCTTCTCGGCAGAGTCCGGAAGTGAACACGGTGTTGGAGTTATGCTTGACGAAGTAGTCGATCACTTCTTGATCGCTAATAGCTTCACGATCGCGCCTTGCTTCTCTTCTCGCTCTCTTGTGCGATGTAGCCACCATATATGCTAGTTGCTTGCAGCAGCCCCACCTTTTGACACCAGCCTTCCTTTAAGCTTAAATAGTCTTGATCTCGGGTGTGAGATTGTTGAGTCCTCGTGGCTCACATATTCTACCAAAACAGATGCAGTACCGGTGATGCGGTAGCAGATGGCGAACCGAGCTAAAGTGGGAATATGATGAGGCCCTTGGTCGATACTATGTTTCCTTTCCGGACGATTAGTAGTGGAGCCAGTTAGCGATCGGGGATCTGTGTTGCTTGTGGGGTTTTCTTCTTTTTATTTTGGTTCCGTAGTCGGACCTTGACTGTATCTGGATGATGTAATGCTTTATTCATGTAATTGTGTGAAGTGGCGACTGTAAGCCAACTATGTACCTTTTCCCTTATGTATTACATGGATTGTGCGAAGATTACCTCACTTGCGACATTGCTTTCAATGCGGTTATGCCTCTAAGTCGTGCTTCGACACGTGGGAGCTATAGCCGCATCGAGGGCGTTACAGAACATGCCCCCGGGCAACTATCCGAACAGGATGAATTAAATAAGCAATCCACCCCCGGTGAAAACAACAGTCCGGATGATCTAACACTGGACACATCGTTGGAGCAGAAGAACCTCCACGAAAAGCTCGTCGCCACTGCACGAAGCCTGAGGAAACAGAAGCGGAAGCTCAAAACAGCGGAGGACGTACTCAGAATGAGATGGAGCAAAGTACTCAAGATCGCAGACAAATACGGCGATGGTCACCAAGCAAAAAGCTACCCGAAGCGTAAACTACTGCCCGAATTCGACGAGGAGGCCATAGAGCCCCCACAATCAAAAAACAAAGAGGCCGCCCGGTCGGATGGACGACCACATGGCAAACAAAGAGCGGCAAGCAGCGCCGCACACAAGCCGACACGTGATCCATATAAGGATCCTCGTAAAGAGGACAGCCCGGTCAGATCCATATATGGGTCCAGAAAGCAAGTTTTAGAAAGCAAAACAACAGGTCAAGTACTCAAAAATCATGGCACACCCAAATACAGGGGCGCCGCACACCCCTTATGTTTCATCGATGAGGTGCTGGATCATGAATTTCCAGTGGGATTCAAACCCGTAAACATAGAGGCATACGACGAACAACGAGACTCGAGTGCGGATTGAGGATTACATCCTCGCACATACATATGGCTAGAGGAGATGACCTCCACGCCATAAAATACCTACCCCTCAAGCTCAAAGGGCCAGCCCGGCATTGGCTCAAAGGCCTCCCAGAAAATACCATTGGAAGTTGGGAAGAGCTCGAGGATGCGTTTCGGGCGAATTTTCAGGGGACTTATGTCCGCCCTCCGGATGCAGACGATTTAAGTCACATAACTCAACAGCCCGGAGAGTCAGCCCATAAATTCTGGAACATGTTCCTCACCAAAAAGAACCAAATAGTCGACTGTCCGGACACCGAAGCCTTAGCAGCCTTCAAACATAACGTCCGAGACGAATGGCTCGCCAGACACCTCGGCCAGGAAAAGCCAAGGACAATGGCAGCACTAACAAGCCTCATGACCCGCTTTTGCGCGGGAGAGGACAGCTGGCTGGCAAGATGCAGCACCAGCGACCCAAGTACATCCGAAGTCAGGGATGGAAACGGGAAACCACGACGCAAAAAGGACCAGCGCCGAACTAAGGGAAACGGCCCAAAGAGCACGACAGTCAATGCCGGGTTCGAAAGCTCTCGACAGAACAACAAAACACTACCTCTCAAGGACAGCAGCGACGAGCTATCCAACCTAAACAAAATCTTCGACAAGATATGCCAAATCCACAGCACCTCCGGGAAGCCTGCAAACCATACCCACAGAGATTGTTGGGTCTTCAAACAGTCCGGCCGACTTAATGCCGAACAGAAGGGGCTCGAAACACCAAGTGAGGACGATGACGAAACCCACAAGGAGAGCACCGACAAACAAAGGAACTTCCCACAAGAGGTCAAAATAGTAAATTCACTTCATGTGACAACAGGCAAAAATAGAGCGGCGCCCACAAAAATGCGTGCCGCACGGTCCACCCAGCGGAGTCCAGACACTGGATGTCAAAACCAATCACCTTCGACCATCAGGACTACGCCGGAAGTATCCGGAACGAAGGATGGACTGCCCTGATATTAGATCCTATAATCGACGGACTGCAATTTACTCAAGTCCTAATGGATGGCGGCAGTGACCTAAACCTGCTATATCAGGACACAATCCGCAGAATGGGGATAGACCCAACCAAAATACGCCATATCAACACTTCCTTTAAAGGAGCAATGCCAGGCCTATATGCCCATTGTACGGGCTCTCTACCACTAGAGGTTGTGTTCGGCTCAGCCGACAACTACTGTCGCGAAAAGCTAGTCTTCCACATCACCCCATTTAAAAGTAGCCATCAAGCACTATTGGGACGCGAAGCTTTCGCCCGCTTTAACGCAAAACCGCATTATGCATCTCTCACACTTAAAATGCCCGGTCCACACGGCATAATCTCATTAAAGGGAAACCTCGAGTGTTCCTCGAATAAGGAAGAAAGTGAGATTGCCTTGACAGCCACACATTAATCCGGCTTTTGCCGATCAAAGCCCCAAAACAGGTCATCCCGACCCCGGACATGGTTAGGCTAGTCCGGCGCAAATAAACAAGGGGCTCACCAGCCGCGTACCCCCTTACAAGGGGCTGCACGCATGTACCATAAGAGACAATAAAGTTCAATCTTATTTGTTTTTTGAATTATACTCTGTTCATACATTTTTCGCACGACACTTTTTCACACTAAGTTCTTCTCTTTTACAGATGAACACCGTGCTACGCCCGTCCAGGATACGGAACAACAGAGACATAGGCGCAGACGTGCAGTAGGGACCCGTTACAAGGATTCTTTTCAGATTAAGACCCTGCGTAAACCTTTCTTACTGTCTCTTGTTGATACACATCCCCCGGTTCCTCACTATAACCGAGGAGGAGGCTGGCGTTTTGGCATCGGCCGCGTCAGAAATTTTGTGCGTACCTAGACACCAGGGGCTTAGGGCATAGTTCTGCCGGTTTTCATAAAGAACGAACACCTTAGGGAGTGTTCGGCGTCTCGAGTTAGGCCTTATATGCATCAGCTCCGAATCATGTCTTTGGTCAAATGTTGGGTTTGCCCGGCTCCTGTGTTTTGCTGCCTTATGTTCCGCTCTATCGGCTAACGCGCACCAGGAGAACTATCGCGATTGTGCCCGGTTCGTCTGTGAGCACCTCAAGAGACAAAGCCGAAAACCGATTGTCATGATATAGCGAGAGACTGGTCAACCACTAGATCGACCACCGGAATGTTTAGAATTCCTCCACTTTAATGAAGGACCGTTTCCCGGTCAGGCACATATGCACCCCGAAATTTCGGAGAGCACAGTGCCCCTAGGGGCTATATAGTAGTCCCACCATTGAACTCCTATGGCTAAGTGAAAGTGATAAAGCATTATAGTCCGGTTGCCTAGTTTGCTATGCTATCACCTCCTTAACAGGACCAAGACGTTGGATTAAGTGTGAAACAGCGCTATTTTTTGCAAACACCCCCGCACTATGTGCGTGGGGGCTGAAGCCGAAGACTGCCATCTTTCAGGTTATATACACATATACGTTAAACGACCGCACAGGAGGAATTTCAACACGTGAACACACAAGTATAAAAAGCCCATATATTATATTTGAAGGATGGCTTCACAAATCATACATGTCATTTGAACATAACATTTTTCGAGCACTGCATCTCTATTAAATGAGCGCCCTGCAGGACTTCCCCAAAACAGTGCACAGCCGATAATCGGCTCCTGTCCGAGTCCTCGGGAAGCAACGCTGTGGCCTCCATCTCTGCCAAGATATGTTTTGACACGGCGAAGCGCCATCCGTGCACCCTCTATACATGCCGACCGCTTCATCGCCTTGATATGCGGCACCACATCAAGGAACTGCTGCACCAAGCCAAATAACTCTTCGGCTCAGGCCTTTCCGGCCACAGATGAGCCACGACACCCTTCATGGCAAGTCCGAACAACCTATTCAGCTCAGCCCACTCGGCTAACCGATCGGTCAGTGGAACTGGACGTTCCGGACTATGGAACTGCAACCAAAAAAGCTCTTCCATTCCGTGATCCTTCTGGCCTCGGAAGTGTGCAACCGCGTCTGCGACACTCGCCGCCAAATTCAGATAGGCATCCTCCGCACCCCACAACTGGCCCAACCGAGCATATTTCGGATCCGTGAACTCCCTATGCAGCAGAAAGGGCTTTCCAGCCGCAATATCCCTGGCCTGACGTAGCTCCTCCTTTATAGCTCTCATCGCAGAGCAGGCATCCTTGGCTTCGGCGGTGGCCTTCTTCAGGTCCTCTTGCTCCGCTCGGTGTTCTCTTTCAAGAAACTCATAGCGGTCAGCAGCATCCTTCAGCTTTACGGCCATTTCGGCCATTTCCTCCCTGCTTCGGCCGTGAGCAGCCTGTTCGGCTTTTAGCTCTTCGACCGCTTTCAAAGCGGCCGCATTACTTTTTCTAGCTTGCTCCTTGGCTCGGGCAAGTTCTGCCCGAAGGTCCTCCATAGCAGCGGCACCATCTGCATTAAGCATACATGTAGTAAGGCATGGGCGTCAAGCTCCCTTACCAGGTGTTCGCGGAAAAGCCACATACCTTGTGACTCGTCAAGTCGCTTATTGACCAGCGATGTCCACATCCGCAACGTCCAGTTGCCACTTCAGTTCGGCAACTCTATCAGTCCGGCTAGCCACCGAACGCTCCGCCCCCTGAATAGGAACAGCGGCATCTTAACACTGAGATTACGATCCTCGGCATGCCGTCACTTTTGACAACGTACCGAGTCTCAGGGGCTACTATCTATACAGGGTGCATTCTATCTGCAAAACTGTCAGAAGGTACATCATTCTTGCGTACCTCAAACCCCGCCAGTAAACTTCTGATGGCTTCATGCAAACCGCTCTCAGCGGATGAAATCCTTTCAACCACCGTACCCATTAGCGCGCGGTGATCTTCTGAGATAGATGCTCGCCCGAGCAAATCCTTCAGCTCCTCCGACCGCACACCAGTTGGTGCCGGACCTCCCGGCCCCGCCGGACTCGGGGAAACCCTCCACGACGACACCTCGGGGCCGTCCGCCCCGCCTGATGGCACGACAGATGGAAGCGTTTTGCTTTCCATCATCTCCGGACAAAGATCCCCCGAAGACGAGCTCTGCTGAGAAAGGTTGAGATCCGAACTACAAGGTAAAAACTTCAGTCATCCTCAGAAATAAAAATAGGGATGTCTCTTATTACAGAACTCCCCTTTCTACTTACGGCTCGCTGGAGGGCTGATTCCCTTGGGGAAATAGTGTGGCCGGGGCCCCTCCTGGCGCAGGACCCTCTGGCGACGATTTCTTCCCCCGCTTTGAGGCCTTGACCTCCGGATCTTCAGAAGCGGTCCTCTTCCCCCCTTGAAGGGAGGGATTCTCGATGCCCCCTTCCTTAAAGGCCTCCTTAGCGGAGGCGGTAGCTCTCCTGTTCCCCCCTTCGTCCTCTTCCAAAGGCATAGCCTCCAGCATCTTGGTTAGCACCGGATCCGGCGCGGTCTCAGGGAGGGGGGCCGGACACCTTATTAACTTTGCTTTTGCTATCCACTCCTTTTCAAGGAATAGCTCTTTAAAGGGCAAGTAGTATGATAAATGTACGGATAGCACGTCCGGGCACAGGAACTACTTACTTGAGTATCCGGGCGATTGCAACTCAGACCTGCGTCCTCGGTCAAGTCCGGACACATCTCTTGTGATCCGAAGAACAGTTTATACATCTCCACGGGCATCACACCCAGGAAGTGGTGGAGAGCTCGCGGTCCCTCCGGATTGAATTCCCACAGGCGGAGAGGGCGACGTTTGCAGGGAAGAATACGCCAAATCAGCATAACCTGCGCCACTACGACCAGATTGATCTCCCTCTCTTGGAGGTCTCGAATCCGGCCCTGCAATATTGGCACGTCCTTGGACGGCCCCCAGTCAAGCCCCTTGTTGACCCGTGACGCCAGCCATTGTGGAGGGCCCGCGTGAAAGGTGGGTGGCGCCACCTGCCTGGTGCCCCTAGGAGCGGTGATGTAGAACCACTCCTGTTGCCACAAGCCGAGCTCCTCTTGAAAAGAGCCCTCGGGCCATGGAGCATCGGCCCTCTTACTTATAATTGCCCCTCCGCACTCTACCTGTCGCCCCTCGATCATCTTCGGCTCCACGTTGAAGGTCTTGAGCCACAATCCAAAGTGAGGGGTAGTGCGGAGGAAGGCTTCGCAGACAACAATGAACGATGAGATGTGGAGGATGGACTCCGGAGCCAAGTCATGAAATTCCAGCCCATAATAAAACATGAGCCCCCTCACGAAGGGGTCCATCAGGAAGCCTAAACCCCGACGGAGGTGAGACACGAACGCGACGCTCTCACCAGACTCGGGAGTGGGAATGACTTGACCTTGGGCAGGCAGCCTATGCGAAATCTCGCAGGTTAGGTACCTGGCACCTCTCAGCTTTAGCACGTCTTCTTCCATGATGGAAGAGGGCATCCACCGGCCTTGTAGGTCGGAGCCGGACATTGTTAAAGGTCCAAAGCGCCCGAATCTGGAACCTTAGGTGTTGGAACTCGAGGCGAGGGGCGGATTCGATTGAGATTGAAGAAAAGGAACGGGCCTTGGTCTCATTATAAAGGGATAAAATACCAAGAGCCGTCCCCGTGACCGTTTGGGACTCGCTTTCGATGGAGGGGGCGTGCCAACGGGCACGGTTGGGTTACCCACGTCCGTATTGATGAGAATCCCAGAATAAGGGGACACGATCTCTGCTTTGACAAGACGTGCCAAGGAAACCGCTTCGCTAAATGCGCTGAGGTGGAATAATAAAAATGATTTGAATAAAGGCTTGGCCGTGGCATGACGTCATACCACAAAGTACGTCAGCAGATTGAACCCGTGTAAATATTATGCTCTCTACGGTGGTATGTGGAATTTATTTTGTGGAGCCGGACACTATCCTGGTGTTCAAAATCTTCTGTATTATTCGGCGGAGGAACCCGCCTTGCAATGCCGAAGACAATATGCGCGCCGGACTCGTTGTCATTGAAGCCTGGTTCAGGGGCTACTGAGGGAGTCCTGGACTAGGGGGTGTCCGGATAGCCGAACTATCATCATCGGCCGGACTCCAAGACTATGAAGATACAAGATTGAAGACTTCGTCCCGTGTCCGGATGGGACTTTCCTTGGCGTGGAAGGCAAGCTTGGTGATGCGGATATGTAGATCTCCTACCATTGTAACCGACTCTGTGCAACCCTGGCCCTCTCCGGTGTCTATATAAACCGGAGGGTTTTAGTCCATAGGACACATAACAATCATACCATAGGCTAGCTTCTAGGATTTAGCCTCCTTGATCTCGTGGAAGATCTACTCTTGTACTACCCATATCATCAATATCAATCAAGCAGGAGTAGGGTTTTACCTCCATCGAGAGGGCCCGAACCTGGGTAAAAACATCGTGTCCCTTGTCTCCTGTTACCATCCGCCTAGACGCACAGTTCGGGACCCCCTACCCAAGATCCGCCGGTTTTGACACCGACACTGCCCCCGAAGGGTATCTTACAAATTGCACAAAATTCACATAGTGACATCTCCCTAACCTCATCATATAAATGAAACTCCACTGAAGGTGGTGATTTCTTAGCATGAAAGTAAAAATTGTGCATGAAAGTATTAGTGCGTAGGAGATACTGATCGAGCTGGTCGTGGAGGAAGTCGGTGAGACCCGCATTATCAACCAAAGAATAAAAATCATCATGAATCTCGGCTGCTCTCAAGAACTCATCACAAGGCCATTCACACGACCAACTTCCGCGACGCGAGGGAGATTATATTTGGGCTTTTTATTCTCCTTACTTTGTTTATCCTTCGAGCTTTGGCTCGAAGAGCCCCTCAAAAATCTCTTCATCATTTTCTGAAAATTTCTGAAATTTTTAGTAACTCAAAATAAAAGTGAACCAAACTCAACAAAATTGATAGCAACTACTCCCACAAGTGCCTAGAGACTATATCATGCATTGGAACTACTTGGGACCATATAAATTTTACATACAAGCTCAAGAACAGGGTCACCTAGGCAGCACAGATTTGCAATGAATAAAGCACTAGAACAAAAACTAATTGGACCATTGGAGGAGTCACATACCAAAGAACAATCCCCCAAAGCAGTTTTGTGAGTGGAGCTTTGGGCAAGGAGATCGAAAATGGCAGCAAGATGAGCTAGAACTCGTGCTTGATCTGGTTGGTGATTTTTTTGGGAGGAAGATGAAGTGTGTGGGTGCAGGAATAAGTGGAGGGGGGGCCACCGTGGGCCCACGAGGCAGGGGGCGCGCCCCTGACCCTCATGGGCAGGTGCTTGCTCCCCCTGCTGCGTTCTCAGTGCTAGATATTCTCAAAAAAATCATATTAAATTTTCAGGGCATTTGGGGAACTTTTATTTTCGGGGTATTTTTTATTCCACGGATAATTCAGAAAACAAACAGAAAATACTATTTTTGCTTTATTTAATCTAACTAACAGAAGTAAAAGGAGGGTACAGAAGGTTGTGCTTTCTAACTTCATCCATCTCATGCTCATCAAAAGGAATCCACTAACAAGGTTGATCAAGTCTTGTCAACAAACTCATTCCGAATAATATGGAACCGGAGAAATTTCGAATAACACTAGGTTACCTCAACGAGGATATGCACATCCCCAATAATAAGAATATCATATTTCTTCTTGACACAGGAAGAGGAAATTCAAAACCTCCAATAATAGTAGTTGGAATTTTCCCAATAGAATTTATACTGTGGACTTGAGGTTGTTTCCTCGGAAAGTGTACCGTATGCTCATTACCATTAACATGAAAAGTGACATTGCCTTTGTTGCAATCAATAACAGCCCCTGCAGTATTCAAAAAGGGTCTACCAAGGATAATCGACATACTATCGTCCTCGGGAATATCAAGAATAACAAAGTCTGTTAAGATAGTGACGTTTGCAGCCACAACAGGGACATCCTCACAAATACCGACAGGTATAGCGGTTGATTTATCGGACATTTGCAAAGATATTTTAGTAGGTGTCAACTTATTCAATTCAAGTCTACGATACAAAGAGAGAGGCATAACACTAACACCGTCCCCAAGATCACATAAAGCAGTTTTAACATAGTTTCTTTTAATGGAGCATGGTATAGTGGGTACTCCTGGATCTCCAAGTTTCTTTGGTATTCCACCCTTAAAATTATAATTAGCAAGCATGGTGGAAATTTCAACTTCCGAAATCTTTATTTTATTTGTAATAATATCTTTCATGTACTTAACATAAGGATTCACTTTAAGCATATCAGTCAAACGCATACGCAAAAAGATAGGTCTAATCATTTCAGCAAAGCACTCAAACTCCTCATCATCCTTCTTCTTGGATGGTTTAGGAGGAAAAGGCATGGGTTTTTGAACCCATGGTTCTCTTTCTTTACTGTGGTCCTAGCAACGAAGTCTCTCTTATCATAATGTTGATTCTTTGATTGTGGGTTATCAAGATCAACAGCAGGTTCAATCTCTACATCATTATTATTGCTAGGTTGAGCATCAACATGAACATTATCACTAGGTTCAGGTTCATCACCAGATTGTGTTTCAGCATCAGAAATAGAAATATCATTGGCATTCTTAGGTGTGTCTACAACAGATTCACTAGAAGCATGCAAAAACCTATCTTTTTTTCCTTTTCTTCCTCTTAGAAGGACTAGGTGCATCAACATTGTTTCTCTGAGAATCTTGCTCAATTCTCTTAGGGTGGCCCTCAGGATACAAAGGTTCCTGAGTCATTTTACCCGTTCTAGTTGCTACTCTAACAGCAAAGTCATGCTTATTATTATTATTCAATTCATCGAGCAAATCATTTGAGCCTTAAGTACTTGTTCTACTTGAGTGGTAACCATAGAAGCATGTTTACTAATGAGTTTAAGTTCACCCTTAACTCTAGACATATAATCACTCAAGTGTCCAATCATATAAGCATTACTTTTCAGTTGTCTACCAACATAAGCATTGAAGTTTTCTTGTTTAGCCATAAAGTCATCAAATTCATCCAAGCATTGGCTAGCAAACTTAGTAGACGGGAATTCAACTTTATCATATCTATAGAGAGAATTTACCTTTACTACCTGTGTCGGTTATCAAGACCATGTATTTCTTCAATAGGTGGTATATTAAGGCCATGTATTTCTTCAACAGGAGGTAAATTTTTAACATCTTCGGCTTTAATACCTTTTTCTTTCATGGATTTCTTTGCCTCTTGCATATCTTCAGGACTGAGAAATAGAACACCTCTTTTCTTCGGAGTTGGCTCAGGAAGTGTCCAATTGTTTTTCATCAGTCAACATATTATTCAATAGCAATTCAGCTTGATCAACAGTTTTTTCCCTGAAAACACAACCAGCACAACAATCCAGGTGGTCTCTGGAAGCATCAGTTAGTCCATTATAAAAGATATCAAGTATTTCATTTTTCTTAAGAGGATGATCAGGCAAAGCATTAAGTAATTGGAGAAGCCTCGCCCAAGCTTGTGGGTGACTCTCTTCTTCAATTTGCACAAAATTATATATTTCCCTTAGAGCGGCTTGTTTCTTATGAGCAGGGAAATATTTAGCAGAGATGTAATAAATCATATCCTGGGGACTACGCACACAACCAGGATCAAGAGAATTAAACCAAGTTTTAGCACCACCCTTTAATGAGAATGGAAATATCTTAAGGATATAATAGAAGCGAGTCTCATCATTAGTGAAATAGGGTGGCTATATCATTCAATTTAGTAAGATGTGCCACAATGATGTCTACTACACAACCTTCTTCTTGTAGACGTTGTTGGGCCTCCAAGTGTGCAGGTTTGTAGGACAGTAGCAAATTTCCCTCAAGTGGATGACCTAAGGTTTATCAGTCCGTGCGAGGCATGGGATGAAGATGGTCTCTCTCAAACAACCCTGCAACCAAATAACAAAGAGTCTCTTGTGTCCCCAACACACCCAATACAATGGTAAATTGTATAGGTGCAGTAGTTCAGTGAAGAGATGGTGATACAAGTGCAATATGGATGATAGATATAGGTTTTTGTAATATGAAAATATAAAAACAGCAAGGTAACAAGTGGTAAAAGTGAGCGTAAACGGTATTGCAATGCTAGGAAACAAGGCCTAAGGTTCATACTTTCACTAGTGCAAGTTCTCTCAACAATAATGACATAACTGGATCATATAACTATCCCTCAACATGCAACAAAGAGTCACTCCAAAGTCACTAATAGCGGAGAACAAACAAAGAGATTATTGTAGGGTACGAAACCACCTCAAAGTTATCCTTTCAGATTGATCTATTCAAGAGTCCGTAGTAAAATAACACGAAGCTATTCTTTACGTTCGATCTATCATAGAGTTCGTACTAGAATAACACCTTAAGACACAAATCAACCAAAACCCTAATGTCACCTAGATACTCCAATGTCACCTTAAGTATCTGTGGGTATGATTATATGATATGCATCACGCAATCCCAGATTCATCTATTCAACCAACACAAAGTAATTCAAAGAGTGCCCCAAAGTTTCTACCGGAGAGTCAAGATGAAAACGTGTGCCAACCCCTATGCATAAGTTCATTGAACCTGCAAGTTGATCACCAAAACATACATCAAGTAGATCACGTGAATATCCCGTTTTCACCACAGATAAGCACATGCAAGACATACATCAAGTGTTCTCAAATCCTTCAATACTCAATCCGATAAGATAACTTCAAAGGGAAAACTCAATCCATTACAAGAGAGTAGAGGGGGAGAAGCATCATAAGATCCAACTATAATAGCAAAGCTCACGGTACCATCAAGATCGTGCCAAATCAAGAACACGAGAGAGAGAGAGAGATCAAGCACATAGCTACTCATACATACCCTCAGCCCCGAGGGTGAGATACTCCCTCCTCGTCATGGAGAGCGCCGGGATGATGAAGATGGCCACCAGTGAGGGATCCCCCCTCCAGCAGGGTGCCGGAACAGGGTCCCGATTGGTTTTTGGTGGCTACAAAGGCTTGCGGCGGTGGAACTCCCGATCTATTGTGCTCCCGGAGTTTTTTGGGGTATATGGATATATATATAGGCGAAAGAAGTCGGTCAGGGGAGCCACGAGGGGCCCACGAGGGTGGGGGCGCGCCCCTGACCCTCGTGGCCACCTCGAAGCTTCCCTGACGTCTACTCCAAGTCTCCTAGATTGTTTCCGTTCCAAAAATTACTCTCCCGAAGGTTTCATTCCGTTTGGACTCCGTTTGATATTCCTTTTCTTCGAAACACTAAAATAGGCAAGAAAACAACAATTTGGGCTGGGCCTCCGGTTAATAGGTTAGTCCCAAAAATAATATAAAACTATATAGTAAATCCCATTAAACATCTGAAATGGGTAATATAATAGCATGCAACAATAAAAAATTATAGATACATTGGAGACGTATCACACAACAGTTTCAGATTCTTAGCCATAAAAAGGATCAGATTCAAGCAAAGTAATTATCTCAGGATCGATACAGAAATCATAATCCTTATCAGTAACACAGATATGTGAAGTAGCAAAAGCAGGGTCATATTTCATTCTAGCATTCAGAGACTTTTGTTTCAGCTTAGCTAATAACTTCTTAAGATCAGATCTATCATTGCAAGCAAGAAAATCTCTAGCAGTTTCTTCATCCATAACATAACCCTCAGGCACAACAGCCAATTCATATTTAGGGGGAGAACCTTCATCATCACTTTCATCAATATTATCAGTTTCAATAATTTCATTCTCTCTAGCCTTAGCAAGTTGTTCATCAAGAAATTCACCTAATGGCATAGTAGTATCAAGCATAGAAGTAGTTTCATCATAAGTATCATGCATAGCAGAAGTGGCATCATCAATAACATGCGACATATCAGAATTAATAGCAGAAGCAAGTTTAGGTGTCGCAAGTTTACTCATAACAAAAGGAGAATCAAGTGTAGAGCTAGATGGCAGTTCCTTACCTCCCCTCGTAGTTGAGGGATAAATCTTAGTTCTTTCGTCTTTCAAGTTCCTCATAGTGGCCAGCAGATATAAATCCCAAGTGACTCAAAGAATAGAGCTATGCTCCCCGGCAACTCCGCAAGGAAATAGTCTTGATAACCCACAAGTATAGGGGATCACAACAGTTTTCGAGGGTAGAGTATTCAACCCAAATTTATTGATTCGACACAAGGGGAGCCAAAGAATATTCTCAAGTATTAGCATTTGAGTTGTTAATTCAACCACACCTGGATAACTTAGTATCTGTAGCAAAGTATCTAGTAGCAAAGTAGTATGAAAGTAACGTAACAGTAGCAAAAGTAACAGTAACAGTTTTGTAGTAATTGTAACAGTGGCAACGACAAAGTAACTAAGCAAAGAGCAATATGTGAAAAACTCGTAGGCATTGGATCAATGATGGATAATTATGTCGGATGCGATTCCTCATGTAATAGTTATAACATAGGGTGACACAGAATGTAGGCATGTATTCTGAATATAGTCATACGTGCTTATGGAAAAGAACTTGCATGACATCTTTTGTCCTACCCTCCCGTGGCAGCGGGGTCCTATTGGAAACTAAGGGATATTAAGGCCTCCTTTTAATAGACTACCGGACCAAAGAATTAACACTTAGTGAATACATGAACTCCTCAAACTACGGTCATCACCGGTAAGTATCCTGATTATTGTCACTTCGGGGTTAACGGATCATAACTCATAGTAGGTGACTATAGACATGCAAGATCGGATCAAGAACTCACATATATTCATGAAAACATAATAGGTTCAGATCTGAAATCATGGCACTCGGGCCCTAGTGACAAGCATTAAGCATAGCAAAGTCATAGCAACATCAATCTCAAAACATAGTGGATACTAGGGGTCAAACCCTAACAAAACTAACCTGATTACATGATAAATCTCATCCAACCCATCACCGTCCAGCAAGCCTACGATGGAATTACTCACGTACGGCGGTGAGCATCATGAAATTGGTGATGGAGGATGGTTGATGATGATGACGACGACTGATTCCCCTCTCTGGAGCCCCGAACGGACTCCAGATCAGCCCTCCCGAGAGTGTTTAGGGCTTGGCGGTGGCTCCGTATCGTAAAATGCAATGAATCTTTTGGGCGCGCCCGGGGGGGGCACCCTCGTGGACAAGGTGTGGGCCCCCTGACATTGATTCTTTCACCAATATTTTTTATTAATTCCAAAAGGTTGCTCTGTGGATTTTCAGATCATTCCGAGAACTTTTATTTCTACACAAAAATAACACCATGGCAGTTCTGCTGAAAACAACGTCAGTCCGGGTTAGTTCCATTCAAATCATGCAAGTTAGAGTCCAAAACAAGGGCAAAAGTGTTTGGAAAAGTAGATACGACGAAGACGTGTCAAGGACAGCGAGGATGGCCGGCGGGGGTGGGGACAGGCAATGAGGACGGTGATGAAGTCATGTACCTAGGGTAGGGTCATGGACCTGTCCAAAGTACCCTCCCCAAGGGCATCTTTAGAAGAAGCTGCCTTCCAGTCGACCAAGAGGGATTCCACTCGACGGACTCGAAGGCACTCGACCATGAAGACTCACTCGACCACCAGGAGATCAAGAGCCACTCTGTATCCAAACGGCCTGTAATTGAGTAGTCTTTATGGCCATGATGACACTTTATGTAAGGCATTACTTGTAACGCCAGGCCTTAATGTACTTTAAACCCTCCACTACGTGGGCTGGCTGGGTCCTGGCAGACACTATATAAGCCACCCCCTCCACTGGCAGAAGGGTTCGCACCCCTGTAATTCATACGCTTATAATCCAGTCGACCGCCTCCGGGCTCCGAGACGTAGGGCTGTTACTTCCTCCGAGAAGGGCCTGAACTCGTAAATCCCTTGCGTATACAACTACTCCATAGCTAGGATCTTGCCTCTCCATACCTACCCCCCATTCTACTGTCAGTCTTAGCACCACGACAGTTGGCGCCCACCGTGGGGCAGGTGTCTTAGCGACTTATTGGAGAAGTTGCAATTGTTTCGATCGCCTGCATCATGGTTTCTGGCGGAGTTTTGGTCGAGGGCCGCGAGATCCGTCTCGGCACGCTCACATTCATCGCCGACGACTCCGCTTGGCTCCAGGAGGCCCCACTCGACATCGACGCGCTTCCCGTCCGCGGGGCGACGCATTTTCGTGCATGTGTCCGCGGCGTCCTGCTGCGGCAACCGTCGGCTCCGTATCGGTCGACTCTTGTGTCGTCCTCCCTTCCCGTCTCCCGCCAGCGCAAGCGCTCTGGTCGGTCGAGGCTTCAGCAGTGGGTAAGACACACAGTGGCTCGTCAATAGGCCACCACCCAAGTCGCGGCAATCGAGCCCGACGAATCTCTCTACGGCCTGTTTGATCTGTTGACTAGCTCCATAGAGACTGCATCCGAGTGTGACAGCAGTGATCCAGCGGCGGAGGTCCTGATGGTCAATGGACCTCATAGTCCTCCCGGTTTCCCTCGCGCTGACGGAGCGGATGGCGGAGGCGACCCCGCTCAGGTCCACGAGGAGTATCAACCCGAGCCACTCACTTCCCTGCAAAGGGAAGATCTTCGCCGTCAGAATATGGATACTCTGCATATTCCCATCATGGGAGAAACCCCCGAGGCTCGTGCCTTGGAGGATGCACGTTTGGCCAACTTGGCTAAACGCACTCGACTGGAGAATCTCCAGCGAGCACTCGACGAACGGGCGCGGCAACGAGTACCCGACTCCAGTCGACGTCAACTCTTTCCGCAACCAACTCAGGTATATCGAACCCCGATTCAGAATCTAGCAGCCGCTGCCCGTATAGCAGAGTCAATTCAGCCCTCTCAGTCGGAGGCTGGCAGAGGCTTGATGCAGATCTGAGATTTGCTTCGGGCAGCAGGTGATCAGAATTCAGCTGTGTCACAGTCGCGCAATAGGATTCACAGTCGATCCGTCGCTGCGAATACAGTCCAGTTGGCTCATAGCCCAAGATCGCCTCCGCGGCGTGAGGGACGTGGGGGTCGACGTGATCAGTATGATGACCGATTCGATCGTGATGATCGGTGTCGAGTGCCCACTCCTCCCCCAAGGGGTGGGTCTTATGCCCCTCGACTGCAAGATGATAGGCGGCAACATAGTGTTGGGCGGAGAGTTCCAGTCGACCCCAGGGAACCAGGCTTTGACGCGAGATCCATCATCGTGCAAGGTTTGGTCGACCGAAATAGAGCTCATCGAGAAGGCCACAACAGAGATGCGCCTACCAGCAGCCGAGTCCATGTTTCAGGACCAGAATGTTTCAGCAGAGCCATCAGAGCCGTGGTGATCCCTCCCAACTTCAGGTTGGCGACTGGGGTGAGTAAGTTCACTGGTGAGTCCAAGCCTGAAACTTGGCTCGAGGACTATCGAGTGGCTGTGCAGATCGGCGGTGGCAATGATGAGGTGGCTATGAAACACCTACCACCCATGCTGGAGGGTTCGACCAGAGCTTGGTTGAATCAGTTGGCTCCTAGCAGCATTTACACTTGGGAAGATCTTGCCCGAGTGTTCGTCAAGACATTTGAGGGGACTTGCAAGCGACCAGCAGGACTGACAGAGCTGCAAGTATGCGTGCAAAAGTCGAATGAGACCATGAGAGATTACATCCAGAGATGGATCACTTTGCATCATACGGTGGAGAACGTGTCTGATCATCAAGCAGTTTGTGCCTTCAAGGATGGTGTTAAGAACAGAGAGTTAAGTTTGAAGTTTGGTCGGACCGGAGATATGACCCTGAGTCAAATGATGGAGATTGCCACCAAATACGCTAACGGTGAAGAAGAGGATCGACTCCGGAGTGGCAAGTACAAGCCGAGTCAGTCGGAAAAAGGAAACTCCAGTCGGAAGCAGAAGCGGAAAGCCGAGCCAGCTGCTCCTGGGGAGGCCCTGGCCGTGACACAGGGCAAATTCAAGGGGAAGCCCAAAGGATCCTGGAACCCCAAGAAGGTAAAGGATAAGGAAGAAAATGTTGGGTAACGTGGTAATTTCAAAAATTTTCCTACGCACACGCAAGATCATGGTGATGTATAGCAACGAGAGGGGAGAGTGTTGTCCACATACCCTTGTAGACCCGAAGCGGAAGCGATCACAACGAGGAAGTAGTCGACGTTCTCCTCGCGATCCGACCGATCCCGCGCCAAGCACTCTGACGCCCGAAGTTCTTGACACACGTGACAGCTTGATGACATCCTCATACTCCGATCCAGCCGAGTGTCGAGGGAGAGTTTCACAAGACGACGGCGTGGGACGATCTTGATGTTTCATCGCGCAGGCTTCGCCTAAGCTTCATGACGGTATAACTGAGGTGGAATATGGTGGAGGGGGCACCGACACGGCTAAGGAACGATCTAAAGATCAACTTGTGTGTTCCAAGGTGCCCCCTTGCCCCCGTATATAAAGGAGCAAGGGGGGAGGGGGCCGGCGGCCAAGAGGAGGCGCGCCAGGGAGTCCTACTCCCTCTGGGAGTAGGATTCCCCCAATCCTAGTTGGACTAGGATTCCTGAGGGGGAAAGAGAGAGAGGGGCGGCCCTTCTCCTAGTCCTAATAGGACTAGGGAAGGGGGAAGGCGCGCCCACCCAGGGCTGGCCCTTCTCCTTTCCACTAAGGCCCATCGAGGCCCATTTACCTCCCGGGGTTTCCGGAACCTCCCAGACTCCAGTAAATTCCGCTTTCACCCGAACCATTCCAACTCCAAACATAGGCTTCCAATATATCAATCTTTATGTCTCGACCATTCCGAGACTCCTCGTCATGTCCGTGATCACATCCGGGACTAACTCCTTCGGTACATCAAAATACATAAACTCATAATAACATCGCCATCGAAACCTTAAGCGTGCGGACCCTACGGTTCGAGAACAATGTAGACATGACCTAGAACTATTCACGGTCAATAACCAACAGCGGACCTGGATGCCCATATTGGTTCCTACATATTCTACGAAGATCTTTATCGGTCGACCGCATAACAACATACGTTGTTCCCTTTGTCATCGGTATGTTACTTGCCCGAGATTCGATCGTCGGTATCCAATACCTAGTTCAATCTCGTTACCGCAAGTCTCTTTACTCGCTCCGTAATACATCATCTCACAACTAACTCATTAGTTGTAGTGCTTGCAAGGCTTAAGTGATGTGCATTACCGAAGTGGGCCAGAGATACCTCTCCGACAATCGGAGTGACAAAACCTAATCTCGAAATACGCCAACCCAACATCCGCCTTTGGAGACACTGTAGTACTCCTTTATAATCACCCAGTTACGTTGTGACGTTTGGTAGCACCCAAAGTGTTCCTCCAGCAAACGGGAGTTGCATAATCTCATAGTTACAGGAACATGTATATGTCATGGATAAAAGCAGAGCAACGCACTAAACGATCGTGTGCTAAGCTAAGGGAATGGGTCATGTCAATCGATCATTCTACTAATGATGTGACCTCATTAATCAAATAACAACTCCTTGTTCATGGTTAGGAAACATAACCATCTTTGATTAACAAGCTAGTCTAGTAGAGGCATACTAGTGACATGTTGTTTTGTCTATGCATTCACACATGTATCATGTTTCCGGTTAATACAATTCTAGCATGAATGATAAACATTTATCATGAAATAAGGAAATAAATAATAACTTTATTATTGCCTCTAGGGCATATTTCCTTCAGAAAATGACGTGATGGATCTGCCATGTCACATCCACACGAAGAAAGACGAAGAGGGTAACTTCATCTACCCAAAGCATACCACTCGCCAGTGCCGGCTCTTAATTCAGCAGTTTCAAGGAAACAGCCCAAGGATAAGGAAAAGGAGTCGGACAAGGCAGAGGACAAAGAGGACAGTGATGAAGGATACCCCATGTCAATTCCACCTCGATGATTTTTTGATGTGGAGAGCAAAAGTCGATTGAAAGTTATCAACCGTGAGGTAAATATGGTCGCTCCGGCGACACCAAGTTATCTGAAATGGTCTCAGACTGCCATTACATTCGACCAGTCTGATCATCCGACACACATAGCCACCCCTGGGAGGCAAGCTTTGGTGGTCGACCCGGTCGTTGAAGGAACTCAACTGACTAAGGTGCTGATGGACGGTGGAAGTGGATTGAATATATTGTATGCAGAGACGCTGAAAGGAATGGGCATTCTGATGTCTAGACTTAGTTCCAGCAACATGAGCTTCCATGGAGTCATTCCTGGAAAGAAGGCTGAGTCACTTGGCCAAATAGCTCTAGATGTGGTTTTTGGCGATTCGAAGCATTTCCGCAAAGAGAAGCTGACATTTGAAGTTGTGGATTTCCAGAGTGCTTATCATGCTATTTTGGGCAGGCCAGCTTATGCACGTTTCATGGCTCGACCATGTTACGTATACCTCAAACTGAAGATGCCTGGCCCCAAGGGTGTGATCACCATCACTGGCAATCGGAAAAAGGCAGAAGAGTGCTTTCAGAAGGGCTCAAAGATTGCCGATTCCCAAATAACAGTGGTGGAACTGGAAGAGTATAAGAAAAATGCAGATCCGAGTGATTTATTGCGGGCCAAGAAGCCCGCCACGGAGTCAGCATTCCAGTCGTCTGGTGAGACGAAGCCCGTTCACATTCACCCGACCGACCCCAGTGCTGCTCCGACTCATATTTCCACCACACTCGACTCTAAATAGGAAGAAGCGCTCATCCAGTTCCTCCGTGAGAGCTGGGACATTTTTGCATGGAAGCCTGCTGACATACCGGGTGTTCCCAGGGGGCTGGCTGAGCATCGTTTACGAGTCGACCCAAAGGCAAAACCTGTCAAAGAACATCTCCGACGGTCCGCCATCCAGAAAAGAAAGGCCATTGGCGAGGAGGTGGCTCGGCTTCTGGCAGCAGAGTTTATTCGAGAGATTTACCACTCCGAGTGGCTCGCCAATGCCGTCATGGTCCCCGAGAAGGACAAGTCACTTTGCATGTGCATTGATTTCAAACATATCAATCGGGCCTTGCCGAAAGATCATTTTCCTCTCCCTCGCATCGACCAAATAGTCGACTCGACTGCGGGATGTGAGAGATTGTCTTTTTTAGACGCCTATTCAGGGTATCATCAGATCCGTCAGTATGGACCCGACGAGATAAAAACAGCTTTCATCACTCCGTTCGGGTGCTTCTGCTATGTCACCATGCCATTCAGTCTCAAGAATGTCAGAGTCACGTTTATGAGGATGATTCATAAGTGTTTACTCACTCAAATCAGTCGGAACGTGGAAGCGTACATGGATGATATTGTGGTCAAGTCACGGAAGGGTTCCGACCCTCCGACCGACCTCGCTGAAACATTTGCCAATCTCGTGAGATATGATATCAAGCTCAATCCATCAAAGTGCACATTCGAGTTCTGGCGGAAAGTTACTCGGTTTTCGCTTCCAACGAGGAATCGACGCTAACCTGCAGAAAGTTGGCACTATACTCGAATGAAATGCCCCGGCGAGTGCGATGTCGCGTCCTTCTTTGGATGCTTGGCCACATTAAGTCGATTCATCTCTCGCCTCGGCGAAAAGGCATTACCTCTTTACCGACTGATGAAGAAGTCAGACAAGTTCGAGTGGACTCCAGAAGCTGATGCAGCATTTGCCGAGGTAAAAGCTCTGCTCTCCACCCAGCCAGTGCTTGATGCTCCAATCAGCAAAGAGCCTCTGTTGCTTTACATTGCAGCCACAGGACAAGTCGTCAGTACAGTACTTACGGTCGAACGGGAAGAAGAAGGGAAAGCCTTCAAAGTTCAGCGCCCAGTATATTATCTTCCAAAGTTTTGACCCCATCAAAGCAAAGATATCCTCATTATCAGAAGCTCGTGTATGGGATTTACATGACCACGAAGAAGGTTGCTCATTATTTCTCTGATCATTCCATTACAGTCGTCACCGACGCTCATTGTCGAGATTACGCACAACAGAGATGCAACTGGTCGAGTGGCGAAATGGGCGATTGAACTCCTTCCCTTGATATCAAGTTTGAGGCAAAGAAAGCCATTAAGTCCCAAGCAATAGCAGATTTCCTTGCCGAGTGGATTGAACAAACAACAGCCGACTCAAGTTCACTGAGCATTGGACCATGTTCTTTGATGGCTCTAAGATGTTAAATGGTTCGGTCTTTGGGGTAGTTTTGGTTTCCCCCCGAGGAGATAAGCTCAGATATGTGCTCCAGATCCACTTTGATTCCTCCAATAACGAAGCAGAATACAAAGCACTTTTATATGGGTTGCGCATGGCCATTTCACTCAGTGTCGTCGCCTTATGGTTTATGGTGACTCAGATTTGGTGGTCAATCAAGTGATGAAGGAGTGGGACGTTAGAAGCCCAGCCATGACTGGATACTGCAATGCAGTGAGAAAGCTTCAAAAGAAATTCGAAGGGTTAGAGCTCCATCATATACCCCGAATGAAGAATCAAGCGGCTGATGATTTGGCGAAGTTAGGTTCCAAGAGAGAAGTCATTCCCAGTGATGTGTTCTTAGAGCATATCCATACCCCATCAGTTAAAGAAGATCCTTTTACCGAAGAAGCTCCGCAGCCTAAAAGCGTCACAGATCCGACTGAGGTTGAAGTTCCAAAGAAGGGTCGACTTAATCATGGAAGCGTTAGTGATCACTCCCGATTAGACAAAGGCCGATATCGCAGATATCTTAAGGAAAGAGCTCCGGAGGATGAAGAAGAGGCTCGATAGATCGTCCACGATCTAAGGCCTTTACCGTGATAAGGGACGGTTATGCGAGAAAGTGCGATCGAGTTGGTCGAAATGTATAACGCCGTAAGAAGGTCGGATAATCCTTGACGATATCCACTTGGGGACTGTGGCCATCATGCGTCCTCTCGGACCATTGTGGCCAAAGCATACCGAAAGCGGATTTTACCGCCAAGAGCGAATGAAATGGCAAAGGAGATAGTCGACAAGTGTGAAGGATGCCGCTTTACTCCAACATGTCACACAAGCCCGCTTCACCTTGAAGACCATTCCACTCGTCCGCCTTTCGCTGTATGGGGATTGGATATGGTTGGACCATCGAGTGAGCGGCTTCACCCATGTGCTTGGTAGCAATCGACAAGTTCACCAAATGGATTGAGGCTAAACCCATCAAGAATCTTGATGCCGGCACAACTGTCAGCTTCATTCGGGAGTTGATATTCAGATATGGAGTTCCGCACAGCATCATCACCAACAATGGGTCAAACTTCGATTCCGAGGAATTCAGAGCCTTCTGCACATCTCAGGGCACACGAGTCGACTACGCTTCAGTTGCTCACCCCCAGTCGAATGGGTAGGCAGAACGAGCAAATGGCTTGATTCTCAAAGGATTAAAACCCCGATTGATGCGCGACCTCAAGCACGCTGCTGGTGCATGGGTCAACGAACTTTCGTCAGTACTTTGGGGATTAAGGACCACACCTAATCGGTCGACTGGGGGAACTCCATTCTTCTTGGTCTACGGAGCTGAAGCGGTCTTGCCGAGTGATCTGCTTCACAACGCACCCCAAGTCGAACTCTACACCGAAGCGGAAGCAGAGCAAGCCCGGCAGGATGCAGTCGACCTTCTAGAAGAAGAAAGGGAGATGGCCTTAATCCGATCGACCATTTATCAGTAGGACTTGCGCCGCTTCCACGCCAAAAATTTGAGGAGTCAAGCCTTCCAGGAAGGAGATTTGGTTCTCCGAGTGGATCAGCAGAAGCCACACAAGCTCGCTCCTTCTTGGGAAGGCCCCTTCATCGTCACCAAGGTTCTCCACAATGGAGCATACCGTCTTTACAATGTCGAGCACCATATCGACGATCCCCGAGCTTGGAACGCGGAACTTCTCCGCCCCTTTTACACTTAAGTATGCACTCGGAAATGTAATAAAAGTACTTATGTAGTTCATTTTTCAAAGACAATAGTGTTATAATTTTCCCAGTGATTGTTGTTACTTTTGTTTGTTCAATAAAATCCCCCCTAGTGGGCGGCTTAGCTGCGAATCCGTTTCGCCTAAGTTTGTAAAAATCCTACCGAGTGGTGAGCCAGTCTCTCACTTGGAGGCTTAGCTGCGAATCCGTTTTCGCCTAAGTTCAATAAAATCCTACCGAGTGGTGAGCCAGTCTCTCACTCGAAGGCTTAGCTGCGAATTCGTTTTCGCCTAAGTTCAATAAAATCCTACCAAGTGGCGAGCCAGCCTCCCACTTGGGGGCTTAGCTGTAGTCCAAGTACTCGCCTAAGTTTAAATAAAATCCTACCGAGTAATGAGCCAGTCTCTCACTCGGAGGCTTAGCTGCAGTCCAAGTACTCGCCTAAGTTTCAACGAAATCCTACCGAGTGGTGAGCCAGCCTCCAACTCGAAGGCTTAGCTGCAGCATATCGCTCGCCTAAGTACAAGTGTAACGTGCGCTCCGCAAGGAAGACGAGGTGCAGGTCGACTGCTACCCTCCTCTTCCGAGCTACGCCACAAGTATAATGTGCTCTCCGCAAAGAGGACGAGGTACAGGTCGACTGCCACTTTTCCCTCCGAGCTACGCCACAAGTATAATGTGCGCTCCGCAAGGAAGACGAGGTGCAGGTCGATTGATGCCTTCTTCTTCAGAGGTACGCCACAAATGTCCTTCCGAGTGGAGAGCAGACCTCCCACTCGAGGGTTTAGCTGCAGCCCAGTGCTCGCCTAAGTTTTTGAAAATCCTACCGAGTGGAGAGCAGACCTCCCACTCGGGGGCTTAGCTGCAGCCCAGTGCTCGCCTAAGTTTTTGAAAATCCTACCCAGTGGAGAGAGCAGACCTCCCACTGGGGCTTAGCTGCAGCCAGTGCTCGCCTAAGTTTTTGAAAATCCCACCGAGTGGAGAGCAGACCTCCCACTCGGGGCTTAGCTGCAGCCCAGTGCTCACCTAAGTTTTTGAAAATCCTACCGAGTGGAGAGAAGACCTCCCACTCGGGGGCTTAGCTGCAGCCCAGTGCTCGCCTAAGTTTTTGAAAATCCTACCAAGTGGAGAGCAGACCTCCCACTCGGGGGCTTAGCTGCAGCCCAGTGCTCGCCTAAGTTTTTGAAAATCCTACCGAGTGGAGAGCGGACCTCCCATTCGGGGGCTTAGCTGCAGCCCAGTGCTCGCCTAAGTTTTTGAAAATCCTACTGAGTGGAGAGCAGACCTCCCACTCGGGGGCTTAGCTGCAGCCCAGTGCTCGCCTAAGGGTGTTGAGGAACAAGTTGGTTGCAATAAGTGCTTCATCCTAGCCTGCAAAAGACACCTCAAACCAGATGCAAACATATTCAACGTCGAATCCAAGTTCAGATAACGTCTTACGGAACCATAAGTGCTCAGGCGCTAAGCCCATTAAAGTTTATCGGTTACAAAAACCACTCGGCATACCGAGGCAAATTTAAAGTGTCAAGCATAGAAGTTTTTTACCCCTCCCGCGGAGGGCTGGAAGGCACGACGAATTCGTCCAGGTCGATTCCATCTGCGATCCGAGTGGCAGCGGCGATGAAGGTCTCCATGAAGGATCGGAAATCATGCTTCTTGGTATTGGCCACCTTGAGGGCTGCCAGCTTGTCCTCTCGCGCTTCCTTGTAGTGAACACGGGCCAGAGATAGGGCAACGTCCGCGCCACACCTGGCAGAAGACTTCCTCCATTCTTGCACTCGACTTGGAACATCGTTCAGTCGAGTCATCAGAGACTCGAGGTCATTCTGAAGTGTTTCTCCTGGCCAGAGTGTTGTGTCAATGCAGGAAGTTGCGACCTTCAGCCTTGCGAGATAATCGACAACAGCAGCAACGCGAGACTCAAGTCGGAGCACATTCATGGCAGCTTCGTCCTTCACAGGAGAGTTGATGGGATCTAGGCTCGTCTCCAGTCGACCAGTTTCCTCTTCAAAATTCTGGCAGAACTCTGCAGACACATCCCCAAGGTTAAGACAGTAGTTTGATGGCAAGATCATAATAAAAAGACCTGTCTGATACAAAGGATTACCTTCGAGCATGAGGAATTGCTTCTTGGCGAGTCCTCCCAAATAAGCCTCTAGATCATTCCTCTTTCCCACCAATTCACCGGCCTTGTCACACAAAGTAATCTTGTCATTCTTCAGTCGACTGACCTCTTTGTTGGCCGCATCAAGAGCAGCTTTCAGATTGGTATTCTCCTCTTCAAGCTTGGTGATTGAGGCCAGCTTTTCTTCTGCGAGCTTGGTTTTCTCTGAAGCTGCTTTCTGCGCCTCAGCAAGGTCAAGATCCTTCTTCTTTAGAGAATCCCTCAGTTTATCTGCAAAATCACAGTGAGATCAGACTCGGGAATAAAACAAGAAACAAAGACAGTCGTCAAGGTTCTCACCAAACATACCTTTAGCCTCATCCTTTGCCTTCGTGAAGTTCTCCTGGACAAGTTTCAGATGAAGTTCGAGTTGGATATGCTTGTTCTCCAACTCAGTATAACGAGCTGCAAGCTCGCAAGATTTCTGCGAAGAACCAATCGACAGATGTCAAAGACAGGTCACTTCCGAGTGACTAAGAAAAAATCATAGCATTTCTAAGACTACGGCCGAATATAAACATTCGACCGTAGTCTCGGGAACTACACCCAGTGGGTGCACTCAGCGTGCCGCCACTAGTTTTATCAGCTAGAGTCGATCAGTCGACCAAAAAAGACAGAAAAGCTAATCATCAGCAGATAGCCACAAAAGAGAGAGAGAGGTGTTCTTCAGACCGTAGTCGACTGTCAACAGTCGACCACAGTCTCGGGGACTACACCCAGTGGGTGCACTCAGCGTGCCCCCACCGGTCTATGATTACATTCGACCTGGTCGAGTAAACAAAAATCTTAAGACATAAAGACTCTGGTCAACTGCCAGCAGCCCACCATAGCTTTGGAGACTACGCCCAGTGGGTGCACTCAGCGTGCCCCCACCAATACAGAATTTCAATCGACGCACCCAGTGGGTGTACGACAGACACTAAGATTTACAGAAAGAAAGATTTTCAGGTATCATATCCTAACAGAACAGGCGGTGATCAACTAATCTAAACATTGCTCTAGAGAGCTAAACTGGCGTCATAGGCCGCCTGACTGGCGTCTCGGATCGCCTTCACTTGCTCCATCATGACCCCTGCCTGGCGTATTGCTTCTTTAGCAGCGCTTGCTTGGTCTTCTGGGACGTGGTGGGTCTAGAAAAGTGAAGGCTGAGCAGCACTCGACGACGAAGGGCGAGCACTCGTCGGCGGCACCGCAAAGGATACGGTAGGCCGAGTGACGCTGTCCCCCTCCACAATCAACGTCTCGGGTGCTGACACGTCCTGAGTCGCCTTGCCAGCAGACGCTTTCCTATTCCTCCTCTGCCTCAGTGGTTCCTCGTCATCGTCGTCAGGAAAGTCAATAACGATGTTAGGTGGAGCTGCAGAAAAGAGTCAAAGTTAAAGACAAAGATCCAACCGACTAAAGACGGAACTACAAAGGTCATACTAGCTTTTGAAGTGATAGCATCTTCCATTTCATGGTCTTCAGGTTCGGTCGAGGTATCAGAAGTAGCATCACTACAGTTTCAGTATTCAGTCAATCAGTTAACGAATCGACCAAGAGTAATTCCGTGAGAAACAAAGAGATGCAAGTTATGTCATTACCCAGAAATAGTGGGAATCACCATCTTCATCTTCGGCAAGGCCTTCGTCGGCTTCGACGGTGCCACTCGAGATTGCTTCGGCGCTTTTTCAGTCGGCACCGGAGAGGTCGTCCGAGGACGCTTGGTCGACTGAATAACAGGTGCGACTCCTTTGCCACGCTCGACTGCAGGATCATGGACAAGTTTGGATCTCCTCTCGGAACGAGGAGGTGCAACTTCCTCCTCCTCTTCCTCGTTGGAGCCAGCATCTTCATCACCCTCATCACCATCCGATTCCCACTCTTCTTGACTTTCACCGCCACTTCCTTCCTCCTCCTCAGTCGGTGCTTGCGCCCCGTTGGGCATCGAATACAACTCAGTGGTAGCCTGGAAGACAACAAAGCAAGACGAGAGTCAATCGACCGATTTGCAGTGAAATGGAATGAATGAAACAGGATCACAACCGGAGATAAGTGGTCATACCGTGTCTGGCTCATAAGACTGGCCAAGCGGTGGGATCCTCCTAGCCCCACGAGGGTTGTCCTTGTTCCCCGTGATGGCAGTCATCCACCTCTCCAGCGTGGCGTCGTCAACCTCCTCTGGGTGGACCCGAGTGGTGTCCTCAATACCAGAGTACAACCACATCGGGTGGCCTCGGTACTGGATTGGTTGAATGGGCCGTCGAAGAAAAACCTCCAAAAGATCCATGCCAGTGACACCATCGCGAATGAATTGAACTACGCGCTCCATCAACATTTTAACCTGAGCCTTTTCTTCCGGAAGTACCTTCAGGGAAGACGGCTTGTTCACTCGGTCCATGGAGAACGGGGTAGACCAGTCGACTGCCCCGGCGTCGACTCGTCTTGGCAGTAGAACCAGGTCGACTGCCACCCTCTAACCGACTCAGGAAGGGTCATGGCTGGAAAAGCACTCTTACTCCTCATTTGGACTCCAAGACCCCCACACATCTGGATTACCTTGGTCCTCTCGTCATTCAGACTCGCCTTTTTCACCGTCTGAGAACGGCAAGTGAATATGTGCTTAAAGAGGCCCAGTGCGGCCGACAACCCAGGAAGTTTTTGCACAGAGACACGAAAGCGGCGAGATAAGCAATGGAATTGGGAGTGAAGTGATGGAGTTGTGCCCCAAAGAAGTTCAAAAACCCTCGGAAGAAAAGATTCGGTGGCAGAGAGAATCCGCGATCTACATGAGTGGCTAAGAGAACACACTCACCCTCCAGTGGCTGCGGTTGCCACTCGGTCCCCGGAAGTCTTGCTGACCCATTGTGACGCCCTCGATTCAATCGTACACAAATCATGCACGCAAATGTGTACGATCAAGATCAAGGACTCACGGGAAGATATCACAACACAACTCTAGACACAAATTAAAATAATACAAGCTTTATATTACAAGCCAGGGGCCTCGAGGGCTCGAATACATCAGCTCGAATACAAACGAGTCAGCGGAAGCAACAATATCTGAGTACAGACATGAGTTAAACAAGTTTGCCTTAAGAAGGCTAGCACAAAAGCATCTACGATCGAAAAGGCAAGGCCTCCTGCCTGGGAGCCTCCTAACTACTCCTGGTCGTCAGCGGTCTCCACGTAGTAGTAGGCACCGGCGGTGGCATCTGGCTCCTAGGCTCCGACATTTGGTTGCATCAACCGGAAAGAAAAAGAAAGGGGGGAAAAGGAGAGCAAAGCAACCGTGAGTACTCATCCAAAGTACTCGCAAGCAAGGATCTACACTACATATGCAACATTATCAAAGAGGGGTTGTATATGTGGACTGGGCTGCAAAAAAGCCGGAATAGAGAGAAGGCCTAGTCCTATCGAAGACTAGCATCTTCTGGAAACCACCATCTTGCAGCAATAGGAGGAAGTAGAGTAGCATAAAGTAAAGTAGTAGTAGGGTTATCAACCTCGTCCAGAGATCCTTTCTCGACTCCTTGCGAGAAAGCAATCCCAGAGCCATACTATCCAGTTGTCATCACAATCCAATTCTCATCACCATCCAATTCTCATCACAAGTATCCAGTTCTAGTTGTATCGATCGGGATACAACTCCAAGTGTCCGTTACCGTAGGATAGGCTATAGATAGATGTTTTCTTCCCTGCAGGGGTGCACCAACTTACCCGCCACGCTTGATTAACTCCGGCCGGACACACTTTCCTGGGTCATGCCCGGCCTCGGCCAAACAATACGCTGCAACCCGACCTAGACTTAACAGAGAGGTCAGCACGCCGGACTAAACCTATGCTCCCAGGGGTCATGGGCCATCTCCCCGGGAACTCCTGCACGTTGCGTACGGGGCCGGTGAGTAGACCTAGCTACCTCCTTTAAAAAGGAAGGTGCTTACCAGTCCAACCCGGCGCGCGTCGCTCAGTCGCTGACGTTTATTAAGCTTCGGCTAATGCATACAACGCAGAACGCCCATACTATGCCCACGTGATGGTTAGTGCTATCAGGCCAGAGGCCCCTCGGATCAAATATCCAAATCGTAGTGGATTAGGAACGTGCGGTAATAAGCAGAGACTCACGAAATATGTGACCCCGTTGGCCCGTCTCGAGGACTTGCGGCAAGGGCTAAGAATGCCCGGCCACGCCTCGTAATTATCTCTCAGGCACCTTCCAGGTCAACCCGACTCCACATCACTCGCAATTATGCTCGCTGGTACCCTCGTGGTCGACCCGCCTTTAGTAACATGGTTCGATGTAAAGTCATAGTAATCATAGTAATCGTGTGTCTAAACATCAAGGGGAAAACCCGAGGAATCACCCCCGGTGAACTCCACTCGATGTAATCATCAAGGTGAACGTAAGAGGAATCACCCCCGAGGTTCACACTTGAGGGGTTGCACGACAGAGTCGTATCGGAAGTGGTTAAGGCGGAATCACCCTTGATGACCACAACCGAATAGCTACACTACAGGGTTAACATCAGAAGTGTTGTAGAGGTCTCACCCTCGGCACTCGATAGTAACCCAGCAGTGTTGAGCAACTAAGGGGAAAGTGATGTGCGGTGTTAGGGCCTGGTCTTCAATCCCGTTGATTGGGTCTTCAATGATGAAGCAGGGGCAACAAGGACAAGGTGGGGGTCACTGATGGATCACTAACCAACCTATACTAAGCAGTTTAGGATAAGCAGGTAAGGTACAACAACAAATACAAAAGCAGGCTATGCATCAGAATAGGAGCAATCAATAACAGTAGCAAAATCTAATGCAAGCATAAGAGAATGGAATGGGCGATATCGGGATGATCAAAGGGGGGCTTGCCTGGTTGCTCTGGCAAGGAGGGGTCGTCGACGACGTAGTCGATCACAGGGGCAACATCGGTCTCGGGGTCTACCGGAGAGAAGAGGGGGAAGAAACAGTAAATATAAAGCAAACATAGCATAACAGGACAACAGGCAGAGCTAGACGTGTTCTATCGCGGTGCTACACAATACCGGCGAGGGGGGAAGTCAACCGGGAATGTTTTCCCGGTTCCGGACCTGTGTCACACTGATGACCAGAGGGGGAAAGTTCCGTTTTCAGCATGCTAGGGGCATGTGACAGATGAATGGACCACGTATCCGGATTCGTCACATTTTTCTGAGCAACTTTCATGTAGAAAACATTTTCATCCGAGTTACGGTTTATTTTCTACGATTATTCAAAGATTAAACCATTTTCTGGATTTATTTATATTAACAGAAATGGAATATGACGTCAGCATGATGTAGAGGTGATGTCAGTAGTCAACAGGACGGTTGACTGGGGTCAAACCTGACCTGTGGGTCCAGTGGGACCCACTAGTCAGTGACTGGACTAATTAAACAGTGTTAATTGGACTGATCTAATACTAATTATCAAGCGGGGCCCACTGTCAGTGTCTAATTGGTGAATAGATTAATTAATCAATTTAATTAACAGATTTTCTATTTATCTAAAACGTTTTATTGACTCGGCCCCACATGTCAGTGGGTTGACTCAGTCAATGAGTCAACTGGGCCCACCCGTCAGTGGCTCAGCGGGCCCCATACGTCGGCCACAGTCACCCTCACGGCGTTGGCGCCGAAGAGTCTCGGCGAGCCTCCGTGGCGGCGCACGCCGGAGAGGGATCGGGTTTAGCGCGAGGGGTTTCCGGGGTCGTAGCTAGGTGCGTTCGACGCGGTTCGACGTCGCACGCAAGATGGAGGCAACGGTCGGCGCCAGGAACGACCGAAACGGCGCCGGCGACGAGTAGAAACGGCGCCGGAGTACGGGCGCGAGCGGGTTTAGCGTTAGAGCGTGCGAGCAGCCAAACTAACCAACTAGGCGGGGTCTACGGTGCTCCAGGAGCTCGTCGGAGCTACTAGCTCGAGCAGAGGAGCTCGGTGGCGAGCCCTACGACGGCAATGGCGGACGGCGGAGCTCGGCTTGCGGGCGAGCTAGCTACGGTGAAAGGCACGACGCGAGGAGAGGAAAGGAGGAAGGGAGGAGCTCACCGGGCGGCCAAGAAAGGCCCGTGCGAGCTTAGGAGCAGCAGCATTGGACGAAGACGACGGCGGGCGCCGGCAACCGAGAAGGAGAGGTGAGGTCGATCCCGAGCGTGCGGTCGTTCCCGAGCTCGATGACGAGGTGTAGTCGAGGCTGCCGAGCGAGGCGGAGCGGTAGGGCGCGTCGGCGAGGCGATCGGGAGGCGGTGGCATGGGATCGGACGGGCGTCGATGACGACGCCGCAGTAACGAGACAGAGAAGAAGAGGGTGAACGAGGGAGAGCGAGGGGGCAAATGGATGAGGAGGCTGGGGGGAGGAGGTGGATCTTTATCCACCGCGACGCTAGAGCGGCGTGGTCGGCGAGGTGGGTTCGGCGGGCGGCGGGCGTGCCTCGGTCGCTTGAACAGAGAATGGGGAGGCGGAGGAGGCCGTGGTGCGTTGGGTTTAGGCACTTGTGCACTTAGGCCAAGGCACGATGGCTTTTTTATTTCTTTTTACGTAAAGGGTTTAGTAATATTTTGAGCTTCCATAAGATTTTGCAAAATGTGAAACTTGGTCACATAATTACTTTGTAATATCCAAGACCGCCACAAAAAGTTTGGGCATTTCAGAGTCATTCAAGCATTTTTGAAAATGAAAAGGACATCTTAAATATCTTTGGACCGTAAATAAGTTCCTGTGGGCAATTTGGGAATTCCAAAAATGTTGGCTTCAACATGACAAATATCTAGGGATTATTTGCCATAGGATGAACTATTTTATTTGCAAGAAAGAAGAAGCAAATATTTGACATGAAATTTGAATTTGAATTTGAAGCAGGTTTTGGACAAGTGGCATTTTGGCATGATGATCATGATGACATGACCTTCATTAGGGGGAGATTACTGTAGTGTGATGCTGGGGATATTACACCCATGGGAGATCAGTCTCTCATTGGCCAGATCTTCGAGATCCCTCTGGGTGATGGTCGAGCGGATGCAATCTCCTTGGACCCAGCCCTGCGGTAGGCGGGACCGCGACGAAGATCCACCCCGACTGGTCGCTCTTCCCTTTGCTTTCGTTGTCGCCGTCGCCTTCTTCGCTCGCTCCAAGGCCGCCGTCTTCTCCTTCACCATCGTCGCCGACGAGGCGTGCGAGGAGTGGATGGGCGGAGGTAAAAGCGGGCGCAGCGAGCGAGGTTGAGGAAGGGGGAGAGGGGAATGGAGACGCACTGTTCAAAAAACCACCGTCCGGCACCTTATATAAGGACACTTCCGAGTGGCTGACAGGTAGGCCCGGGCGATCCTGACAAATCTCAAAGCGATCAAGCAGCGACACGTGGCAAAAAAGGCGGCGCGGAAATCGAGGCGTCTTCGCCTTATCCCATCCGAGTACCGCGGTCCTCTCCGCTTAGAGCGCTTCCCAAAATTCGGATCCCACTAAATCCGCTAACAGCAGAGCAACTTGTGAGACGGTATATTTCCTACGATCCGTCGCTCGGAAATCTACCAAGTTCAAAAGTTCACTCGACAGAGGAAAAGAATGGATCAAGGCGACTGAAAGAAAAGTTGATGCCATCTCTAAAAAGTCATTGATCCGGAATGAGACATACTCAGAGCACAAATACAGGTCGGAAAGATTATCAACTCCTTCCTCACTCAAACCTCGATCCATTTGGGGGCTAATGATGAAGTCATGTACCTAGGGTAGGGTCATGGACCTGTCCAAAGTACCCTCCCCAAGGACATCTTTAGAAGAAGCTGTCTTCCAGTCGACCAAGAGGGATTCCACTCGACGGACTCGAAGGCACTCGACCATGAAGACTCACTCGACCACCAGGAGATCAAGAGCCACTCTGTATCCAAACGGTCTGTAATTAAGTAGTCTTTATGGCCATGATGACACTTTATGTAAGGCGTTACTTGTAACGCCAGGCCTTAATGTACTCTAAACCCTCCGCTACGTGGGCTGGCTGGGTCCTGGCAGACACTATATAAGCCACCCTCCACTGGCGAAGGGTTCGCACCCCTGTAATTCATACGCTTATAATCCAGTCGACCGCCTCCGGGCTCCGAGACGTAGGGCTTTTACTTCCTCCAAGAAGGGCCTGAACTCGTAAATCCCTTGCGTATACAACTACTTCATAGCTAGGATCTTGCCTCTCCATACCTACCCCCATTCTACTGTCAGTCTTAGCACCACGACAGACGGTCGGCGAGGGATGGCAATTGGAGAGTGTGTGCGGCTGGCGAGATGAAAGAGAGAGATGTAGAGTGAGGAAGACGAAGGCATCCGACGGCTACGACCCACCAGATCGGATGACGGCGGGTCGACTGACTCAAACTTGGCTGGCGCGCAGGCGCCTTGCACCCGGCTAAAAATATTTAGCACCCTCATCTACGTATCATGCCTAATATCAAAGCCAATCTAGAAAAATCTCTATCTCTACCTACTAATAAAGGAGCTATTGCTTCTGGTGGTACGTCACCGTAATTGCCCCCAAAGTTGCTATAAATTACCCCACTATGCCACCCAGAAATAAAGAAAAAATGAATTGTTTTTACTTTGAAATCGCGCTCGGGCTCCATAGTTCTTATATAGGCTGCTGCACTTACAGAACATGAGCGCCCGAGTAGCGCATTGGCTTCGAACTCCACCCTCGACCAGGGTTCGAACCATGGTTTCTACCCCTTTTCTCTTCCTTTTTCCTCTCGCAAGCACGCCTACTCCTCCCGCACGTACGGTAATGGGCCGGCCCATTCGTAGGTCGTGAGCGCCCTGTTTTCTATTTCATTTTTTTTACTTTCTCATTTCTGTTTTAGTTTTTTCTTCTTTAAATTAATTCATGATTTCCAAAAGAACCAAATTTCAAAAGTAGAGAGTCTTTTCTAAAAAATACTGAGAAATCATAAACTGTTTGTGAATTCAAAAAAAATGGGAAAATCAAAAAATGATCATGATTTCCAAAAATTGTTCAGATATTATAAAAAACACGATTTCAAATAAACTTTCATGAAATAAAAAATGTTTTCTATTTCATTTTTTGCTTTTTACGTTCTCATTTCTGTTTTAGTTTTTTCTTCTTTAAATTAATTCGTGATTTCCAGAAAAACCAAATTTCAAAAGGTTGTGAGTTTTTCAAAAAAGTATTGAGAAATCATAAACTGTTTGTGAATTCAAAAAACATTCAGAAAATCATAAAATGATCGTGATTTCAAAAAATTGCACATATTATAAAAAATATATCAGGATCTTGAATAAATGTTCGTGTAATAAAAAAATTCATGATTTTTTTAAAAGATCCAGTATTCAGAACATATTGGGGAATTTTAAAAAAATATTCATGAAATTTGGAATATGTTCAGAAAAATTAAAACAGATATGTAAATAATGAACATAACGAATCGTCGCTTACGTACATGTTTTATTAGGGTATCTGTAGGGGTTGTTTTATAATTTTATTTAATCCCTCGCTTTGGGTAAAAAAAAGGTTTTCATGTCTTGTACAATGCTGAGCCCCCAAAAATTGACACAACTTCTTATGAGTTAGTTTTTGTAAGCTATATAAAAATGACTAAATTTCTATTTTTCTTCCATACACAGCTACATTTATTCTGGTACCATATTACTGATTATGATAAACACCGCTATGCTAGGTCAAGGCGAGACACTCATTTATCAGTCTAGCTCAGGCAGGGTCCATCAATGTAGTTTGCTCAGTGACATTTTTTTTCCGTTGTGATGCTTTGGAAATCAAGTAGTGATGAGACCATCACATTTTTTGTTTTTAAAATGATTTTTAAAAGTCCCTTTATCTCATCATGACACTTTTTTATATATCTATCACACGTGAGTAATCTAATAGTTTTTCTCACATTGCAACGCATGGGCATATTTGCTAGTATATAGTCCCTCCATTTTCGTATACAAGGCCATTATGAAAATTACAATTTGCAGCAATACAAGGCCACTAACAACAATCGAAGTGAAATTGATGAGGTTTGCCTCGTACTAGCAACCGAGGATATTAATATCCCTTGCATACATGTGGGAGTGAGAGAAGAGCTAACCAGTAGACCTGTCAAGCGTTGGTCCCTCCCGTCCCTCCCCCGTGAGGCGGCGCCGCCCCACACCGGGGAGCCCCCGCCCTCCTCCTACAGCCTCGCCCCTCCTCCGCTCCCCTCCGCCATGGCATGCTTCAGGCGCCACAGGCAAAGCCCTTGTGGCGTGGCGGCGGCGGCGGTTTCTCCTCGGATCTCGATCTGGTTGGGAGGCGGCGCTCCTCTCCGGCCAGATCAGCGGCGGTGGCGCAGATTGGCAGCGACATGGAAGTGGTGCGGCGGGGAGGGGGGAGGGGGGAGGACGGCACCAGCAACGGCGGATCTGGCATTGACTCATGTCGGGCTAATTCATTGTGCTACTGATCTCAATCACCGTCGACGGGGCACTGCTCCTGGACTTGATCTGCAACACGAGGATGTCCGAGGCGCCGGCCCTAGGCTTGGTGGTGGTGGCCTTCTTCTTCGCCGGAGTTACTCGGACGGCTGGCTGTGCTCGCATGGTCATGCAGTGACCGGCGGCTTGGCCGGTCGGCGGCGGCGGAACTTGGCCGGTGCCAGCGGCAAAGTTCTGTCTGAATCCCGGGGCGGCGGCCCTGGAGGGTGACGGCCGGTGAAGCTCGAGCTTCCCGCGGCGGCATGGCGTGGTGCAGTCCCTGTGCAAGGCGGATCTGTGACGGCGATCTGCTATGGATTGGTTCGGATCAGAGACGGTGACGAGCGCGCGGGATCCTTCTTGGCGGCTCTCGTGGCTTGGCGAGGCGGGGTGGGAGCCCTCCTCCTAGGCTCCAGTGGTGGCACATTCAGGCAGTGGCTGGTGCGCCAGGGATCCCACGGTGGCACTGTTGCTGCGGTTGGTCGCCGAATCTAGGCGGCTGGATCTGGGCTTTGAAGGCGGTCGAGACGGTGCACATGTTGTTGGGTGGATTTCTTGGGACGGATCCGGGTGAAAACCTGATCTTCGGTCGATGGCCGGAGCCGGTGATGACGATGCCCTTATCATCGTTTCCTTCATGAAGGCATCATCAAGGTGAAGCTCCCAACTTCACTCAATACCTTCGGGGGAAACCCTAAATTAGCTGATCGGATGTTGGCAGCAATCATGTGTCGTAACCCCCTTGAGGGCGGCATTCTTGGAGGTGCACTCAGCTTCGCGGGACCAGCGGACGACTTCTTTGGTGGAGCGGTGCTTCATCTATACGTTGATGGCGACGGATCTGGACGGCGTGGCGCAGTGCAGATTCGGAGTTCGATGTGGGAGGATGGACTCGCGCAGGAGGACGACGCTGTCTGGCGTCGTGGTGGCATCGATGGCAGAGAGACCTAGCATGGTAGATGCAACAATATAGCTCTGAAGATGGACTCGTGGCAGGTGGCTGCGGCGGCCCCATACCCGGCAGGCATCCTGGTTGAGGAGTGCGCCGGACTGGTAGGTGCCCCATACCAGGCAGGCGTCTGGTTGGGACCTCAGGTCTTAGATGTTTAGGCTTGGTTGCGATGTCTGTTTGATATTAGGCCCAGACTCTCAGCGCCCCTTCATCAATTGGATAGGTGTAGCGACAGTTGTTGCTTAGACGATGGCTTCAGTCTTACTATTATATGACTTTGTAAGGTCTTGTGAGAATAAAAAATAAAGTGGCCGCATGCATCGCCCAGATGCAGAGGCCGGGGGTCATCCTCCTTTAAAAAACATGTGGGAGTGAGAAGATTGATTTTTCATGTACCACATTAATCAACCAACGAGAGTGAGAGGGTTGTCTTGTTGTGCGTTGAAACGTAAAATACACATTAATTAACACTTCAAGCGAGAATAAAAGACTAGCTTGCAACATTGGCTTAAATAGGCGTTAATTTATATCTTGATATCTGTAATATGGGTTTATAGCCTTGTATAAAAAATGGAGGGAGTATCAAAGTCAATGTAGAAAAATATACTCCATCGAAGTCAGCATTAAGCAAGTAATTATATCCTAACTAATATTAACACATACATTTATATCTTGCCTAAATTAATGTGATATAATTAATATTTTGCCTAATATTAACTGCCTTGCACGTACGCGATTGCAAGTAAAACCAACCATTCCACCCCAACGAACGCCGATGAGGTGCAATCTGGCCGTCGGCGTTGCCATCTCGCCATCCAATCTGTACATATATACACACATGGCGACATGCACAGCGCACGAGACGGACATCCCTGGGCCGGCCGGATTGAAGCACCAGACACCGACAGTCCAGGTCCCGCAAGTTTCTTCCTCCTGCCGCGCCTCCTCTCCCCCCGTCCTTGACATCTCTTTCCAGCGCGTGCCGTGCCGCGGTCGACCAACATGGACCGGCGGCGGCTCTGGACGTGGGCAGCTGCCGTCGTCGTGATCGCTACTGCTGCTGCGGCGGCGGGCCAGGAGAAGAGGCTGCTGGTGGGCATGACTCTCGTCCCGGGCGCCGCGTCGACGGGGGCAGGCAAGTCCGCGCCGCCTCTAATCAATCCTCTTTTCCTTCACCCGCGTTCACCCGGCCGCACATTGCCCTGCTCACCAGATGCTCTGCCTAAAGCTCTGGCATGCTAACCACATGGGAATGCCAATTAATGGTGCGCGCGTGAACTGCCGTTCAATTGCAGTGTGCCTCGACGGGAGCCCGCCGGCGTACCACCTCCACCGCGGCTCCGGCTCGGGCGCCCGCGGTTGGCTGCTCCAGTTCGAGGGCGGCGGCTGGTGCAACGACGCGCCGTCCTGCGCCGCAAGAGCCGGCACGCGGCGAGGGTCCACCCGGCTCATGAGCAAGCTCGAGGTCTTCTCCGGCGTGCTCAGCAACGATCCGGCCAGGAACCCAGGTACCGCAATGATCTTACTGTTTCTCTTCAGTTACAGTTCCTTTTCAATTTCTTCAGCAGAAACGCGCTGTTTCATAATACTTTTTCCAAGCAACGAACACGGGTTTGATTGATTGGAGAGACATTTTCCCCGTGCGTTCTTTGATTTCCTCGTACGTACGTACGTACCTTTTACGCCAAGTCGTCGATGATGATCAGCACAGCACAGCACATGCACGTCTCCGTTCATGGCGATGGTGGTACTGTCTTCTGCTTTTGCAAAAGGTTGCGGCCAGTCAACAATCACCATGATCCGGTAGGTAGCACCAGCAGTTTCGCTTTAACACATCTAGGCCCATGGCGAATTCAAGCTCATGGTCCTACAAGGATGATGATGATTGCCTCACATCTGCATCAGGCCACTGGGACAACTTCTGGTCAATGGAATACAGAGTTTCAGATTAGTTCTCGTCACTACTAAAGATCTCTTTTATTTTGACAATTCGAGCAGATTTTTACAACTGGAATCGCGTGAAGCTGCGGTACTGCGACGGCGGATCCTTCGCGGGCGATTCAGAGTTCAGAAATGGCGTACGTTCTCTTAAAAAGTTAAAATCATCGAGTGTACTGCATATGTAAACGAGTTGCTGCTGCTCACTGCTTGGTGTTTGTCGCCCCAATGTATGCAGTCCTCGGTCATCTACATGAGAGGTCACAGGATATGGGATGCTATCATCGCCGATCTCCTCACCAAAGGCCTCGCCAAAGCTGAAAAGGTTTCTTCAGATCTCATCAGTACTAGTCTATATACTTTCTGTGTGTTTTCCACTAATGCTAGGCTCTTAGTTAGTGGTGGAGTTTCAGTTAGTAGCCCAAATCACTCTACAAGACAGGTAGTTGTGTAATTGTTAAGTCGGTCATGGTTTTGAGCAAGTTCTGAATCCAACAGGTGCTGCTCTCAGGATGCTCAGCAGGAGGCCTAGCTACATTCTTCCACTGCGACGACCTCGGGGAGCTTCTCGGGGGCGTCGCTACGGTGAAATGCATGAGCGACGCGGGGTTTTTCCTTGATGTGTAACGCTGGAACTAATCGAGCAATGAGTTTACTTTTGGAATGTTGAGCTTTTGGTCAAATGTGTTAAAAGAGAAAAACTTGTCATTTTTTCAGGGATGACATCTCTGGCAACAACAGCATTAGGCCTTTCTTTAGCAGCCTAGTTGCTTTGCAGGTTATTTTGCGCCAGTCAACCTTCTCTTTACACACTAATTTGTCCTAAGATGTTTGAAAGTTTTTTTTATGCATGTTTTGATTTTCTTTCTTAATATAGGGAGCTGAGAAGAATTTGAACAAAGACTGTCTAAATTCAACACTCGATCCATATCTGGTCAGATATCTTTTCGTTCCTACTCTCCTTTCAGAGTACTGAACCATATTATTCGCACTGAAGTTTTACTGATCATACTTTTCGCCCCTTCTGTGCAGTGTTTTTTCCCTCAATATGCACTCCAAAACATTAAAACCCCATATTTCATCTTGAATTCAGCATACGATGTATATCAGGTAAAGGAATACATTGCACCAGTTAATATTTCCACCAGCTGACCACTAGTAAAAATATTATCATTTTTTGGCAGTTCCATCACATCTTTGTGCCTCCTTCGTCTGATCCTAGGGGTCACTGGAGTCGCTGTAAGGCGGACCCCAGCGCATGCAGCACATCACAAATTGCAACTCTCCAAGGTTACATTCAGTGCTTTGTACAAATTTTCGCTACATGTATCAACTATCAAACGAGCGGGTGTAAAGTTCTTCATTGAGTTACTGTCTTGAGGAATTTGTCTGCAGGCCTAAGAAGTGCAATGTTAACAGCTCTCAAACCGTTTGAAGGCGAGCCGGAGGTGGGGATGTTCATCAATTCTTGCTTTGCACATTGCCAGAGCGAGCTGCAGGACACATGGTTTGCACCGAATTCCCCAAGACTGGACAATGAGGTACTAATAATTGATGAGATTAAGTTGTATGTTTGTGGCCTTTTAGTGATGCATGGTGCTTGCACGAAAATCATTTTGGAGTTTCAGACAATTGCAGAGGTAGTCGGTGATTGGTACTTTGAAAGGGGTGCCGCCCAAGAAATCGACTGCGCCTATCCCTGCGACTCAACTTGTCACAACATTATACCATTGGATCAGGTCAGTTATTGGGAAATGCAAATGCACATGCAAGGGTGGGCGTTTGAGTTTGGGGTCTATCTATGCAGGGTACATCTGTTCATATTTTCCCATGATATTTTGCAGGTCGGCATCTAGTGGATACAATGTGTTGTGTACGTTGGTTCATAGTGTTCTTCAACTCAATACAGGAAATATTGGCAAAATTTTACTGTGTATTGCTTAGTTCATCATATATACTACAAATATATAGAAGAAATAGCTTGGGTGCCCAGCATGGAGGTATCATGTTTCGGGTTCAAATCCATCATTTCCATGTCTCTACATTTGCTTTCTTTGGTCCATTTTCTTTAACAATCATTCTTTGATTTTGGGACTGTCTATTTAACAGTCAGACGGAATTTCAATTGGTATTCATCTTTTTTTAGCCAATCATAAACCAACAACTGTATGCATTTGTTCCCTGTGTATGTCAACGCTTCAACTCTTCTTTTGAGAGAGAAATGTAAATATTTCACATGTATGTATGTATGTCAAAACCCGCCAAAATGTACTTAGCGGGTTATCAAATTCTTGATGGGTTGAACTGGACCCTGGTTGATTGCGATAGGGCCTAGCCAAGAAGGGCTGCCAAGAAAAGCAAGTATGCAGAGGACAAATAGGCCTGGACCAACACCTGAGAACACAAAAAAGAGTAATAAAAAGCCCGAGAAGAGTAGCTGAAATTGGAAGAACCGAAAATCAACAAGAAAATAACAAATTCCATAACATATTCTAACATTAGGGCAAGGGAGGGCCTTGGCCCCCCACCCCCTTTTCCTTATTTTAGTAAATATACAGAGTATTTAGGCACATATATCACATGCTTTTTTAGATAATTTTACCAATGGTTCGTGCCGTTCTAGATGTGTTGTTTGCTTGGCCACATGGGACACCGGAAGAGGATCTAGTCTTGAGGATCAGCGGGCAGTGGGTTATCAATCACCACTGTCTGATGAATGAGCCCAAAGGGCCAGAGGTTATGCCCACCACTCTGCTCAGGTTTAGTGTACACGATGTGAATATAACAAAGGCAGAGTCATCTGTTTTCATCTTTGACAGAACCCAGTTCAAGTTATTACAAATTCAATCAGAACTATGAGTTGATCTAGTATCTTATTGCGAATACACCTGATGTCACAACAGGAATGCCATTTGGTTACTACTCCCGCCTTTACAAAATATATGACGTTTAAGCAGTTCAATTTGAACTGCTTAAACGTCATATATTTCATAACTTAGGGAGTAGTTTTATGACTACAGACCAGCCGATCCAAAAAAGAACTAACAGTATGTTTCACCATGTAATCTAATTATGGAGTCAAAAATCACCGACCCAAACACCCAACTATTTGATGCACTCAATCTCGGCCTCAAACATCCCAGCTGATTTAAAAGTCCATCAATTTAAATACCATTAGGGCAATGCAGGGCATTGCCCCACTCTCTCCTTTCCTTGTTTAAATAATTGTAGGGAGTATTTAGGCACAAATATCACATGATTATTTAGATAATTTTACCAATGATTCTAAAATTCCATCAATTTAAATACCATTATGGCAATTATAGCCAAAAAAGTGAATGGATATGGCCTATCATTCTTCAGAGACGATATAAATAGGGGATTTAGGTCTTTCGGAAATGAGAACACGTGGCTGATTCCAATCAAAACAGTAAAGACTCTATTCCAACTAAGGATCAGACGTCATTACATTGTAAGTGCACCTCTTTTGTCCACACACAAAACTGTCTACGGTGTGCAATTCTCCACCCCAAGCAAGCTATACATGAATAGAGTACTTCCTGAAATATAATCCTCCAGCATTCCATTGATATATTATGAATCAAAGAGTCCCTTAGCTAGGATTCTGCAAAGCTGAAAATGAATTAAAATCACCGTTCGGTGTATATGCCCACGCATCACACCCCAGTTTGGCGCAATCAACATTTGTCGATAAATGATCGCTTACATTTACATATTGCTGGTTGCGTCGCAACTCTTTTGAATCATATAGAATCAGAGCTTTCAGATATTTGCAACTTTTAGGACTACTGTTTTCTTCAGACAAAAACAACAGAAATAAGTTGCAAAACAACAGAAATAAGATGCAGCTTTCACAGAACCCATAGTTCTACACTATCTCTTAGTCCAGTATATAATTGAGGTTCAAACCAGCCTACCAGAAGCAAGAATTTCATGTTCCAACTAGCTAGGCCTGCGATGCAACTATAGCCCTTTCATCCGGATCGATGGCCGGGAAGAACCAGAACGAGTCACCAGCGGTGAACTCGCCTTGCCGGTGGTGCATCTTCTTCTTCAGCACCAGCATATCATCCGAGCCGTCATCCACCCACGATTCCGCCCAGAACCACGCGAGCCCAGCGCCACAACCGCCCACGTCAACGAGACTCAACGACGGCTGGTGCGCAAACAACAGCATGCCAGGCGGCCGGCCCGACGCCGCCGGCACAGAGGCCGAGCACCCGCGGCCCAAAAGCAGGACACGGTCCCCGCGCACGCGGTCCTGCATCCACATCTTCTTGTCCCAGTCCAGCCTGAAGAGCGCGACGCGCGCGTTGTGCTCGTCCGCGAGCACGAGGTGGACGTGCCGGAGCGACTCCACGAGGTAGTGGCGCATGCTGCTCTCACCGAACGGGAGCTGGCACGCCGTGTTCCGGCGCTCCACCTTGGGCTCCGGGTCCGCGAGGTCCGCGCGCCAGACCTTCCTCCTGCCGTCGACCAGGTACACCATGGCGCCGACGGTGACCATGTCGCTGGCGGCCGGGTCGTAGCGGAACCCCGGGGCGCGCAGGGTGAGCCACCCCTGGTCCTGCTGGCCGGGGCGGCAGTAGGCGACGAGCCTGTCGGTGGCGAGGACGAGGAAGCACGCCCGGCGGTCAGCCGGCGAGGACGTGAGCGCGGCGTGGAATCGCCCTTCGGCGTTCTTCTCCTTGAACGGCCACGACAGGACCAGCCGCGCGCCGGCGACGGGGTTGGCGAGGACGAGGCGGCGCGGCGCGTCCACGGAGACGAACACGAGCCACCCGCAGGCGGAGGACGCGACGCAGCGGTGGTAGCCCTCCCCCGGGACATCGTACGCATAGGGCCGCCCCCCGGGGATGTCATAGAACTGGCGGCGCACGTTAGTCGGCGCGGGCGCGGACTGCGAGGCGGAGGCCGGCTCCGGGAGCATGAGCCACGGGAAGGGCGGCGGGCGGCGGCCGAGGCGGCGGGAGAAGAAGCGCCACGCGCGGCAGACGATGCGGAGGCGGAGGTGGTCGGCGAAGGTGATGTAGGGGGCCAGCGAGGCGAAGATGCGGTCGCCGGGGAGGACCCCCCTAGGGTTTTTCCCCGGATCGCGAGGCGCCGCTGCCATCGCCCGGCGTCGTCGAGGCGAGCGACCCATGCAACGCAAGAGGCGGGCCGGTTGGCTGGTTGGTTGGCTCGATCGATCGATTGGTCTCCGGGAAGCGCACGCGCCGCAACGATTTATGTATGATCTGGCGCCGCAATGCACATAAATGCATCGGATTTATTTCGTCAGATTTGGGCTTATTTAAAGGAAATCTTAGTATTGATCCAGAATATTTACCAGTTAATGCATCCTATCGCCTGCCGCGTCTTCAGCTTCAGCTTTCGCTTCCCAGTGATTGATGTCATAATTTGATTTAAATCTCTGCAATTCGTGGTGGTAGAACATAAGGGGAAACCAATTATGGCTGTTTGAACGGGCTATATGGCAACGAGTGTTTTCGGTTCTCATTTACGTCCAAAATAAAGTACAGTATATCTTAAAAAATTGCTCGCGACCCGTCAGCTCTGATGTCATCTAGCGGCTGAGCGCCCCTACCCCCTCCCATTGAAACAGAGGTAGTGTTACATAACCCTGATGGACGATGATCATACTGATTTGGTCAGCTAATGCCCCGCCACGATTCAAAATTTTGCTTGAAGAGTTGCTACAAATTCGTTAACTACATGGCAAAACAAATATTTGAGAGGGCCGGAGGTTTCAAGCACATGTCTAATTTATGCATTATGTAGAGGTCCTACGGTTGTGTATTTGTGCTTGTTGATGTTCGACATACACGTAGAGATGGCTTCTTCTGGCCCTTGAACCTTTGGCTAATATCAACAAGCTGATGACTGTTTAGTGCTGCTGGCATAATCGGAAGGAAGTGGTGCATGATAAACATGTGCCATCACTAGAAGTATCACAAAGGTTCTTATTTAACTACCTCGAGTCACTGATTGCGATGAAGTTAAACTCTACAACTGTTGGTGATATAACTATTAGGTATGACCCGCCCAGGAGGCCGAGTTATACCTATGGCGATTCATAATATGAAGCCCATGAGGATATTGAAGATGACGGCTCACAAGCAAGGGCCCAAGGCCCAAGGGCGACTTAAGGCCCGTAGGAGTAAACCGCCATATATGTAAGACTTGTATTGTAAGGCATATATAGATAGTCACCGAGCCGGACATGTTGTCTACGAGCCGGCCGAGACTCCGTGAGCCGCTGGGCGTCAACCTGTATATATAAAGGGACGACCCGGCGGCGGTTCAGGGTAAGAAACAAGAGATCGAAAACTAGGTCAAGCGGATTCGCTCCCTGGCAATCGAGACATAAGCAATAACCTCAAACTGGATTAGGCCTTTACCTTCACCGCAAGGGGCCGAACCAGTATAAACTCTTGTGTCCTTTGTCCTGTTGAACCCCTTTAAGCTAACCTAGTTGCGATGGCTCCACGACTAAGTCCTTCCACTAGGACATCTGCCGTGACTATTCCACGACAGTTGGTGCCACCGTGGGGCCAGCGCACGGTGGTTTCGAGTTCTTAAAGGGCAGCTTCAAAGGGCTCAAGGGATACGTTGTGGGCCGGATGACCAAGAGTCGTCGCGGCAAGCTCTACATCGACGATGCAGGCTGGGGCCCCGAGGCCGGCTCAATTGAGTACGGGTACCGGGTCCCCTTCGGCGGAATTCACGTTTTCATTGGCAAGATCGGCGAGCCGGGCCCTGAGCCGGACATCTGCACCGACATCATCGAGATGGCGTGCGAGACTCGCCCACGCTCAGCCCACCAGGAAGCGTGCCTTCGTGGGATTCACCCATGGAGCGGAATTTGATGAAGGGTCAATGTCTGGCGGTGAGACGGCCATCTAATCTGATGGTGAGTCGTCCACTGGCGAGACTACTTCCTTGTACCAATTGCAAGACGGCGGGCTTGGGGGCTATTCCGATGGCAATAGTATTCCGGACCCTTATGAGCCACCGAACCGGGTTGCAATCTTCATGGATGGTACGCAACCTGGGCAAAATTCTTCAACCGCGGCAGCGATGACTTCCGGGTCAGCAGCGGTGACGGCAGCCAGGGTAGGAGGCCCTGTGCACCCACCGGCTCAGGTGTTGAGGAGTTGCTGGATAGACTCACAGCCTTGTTAACAACAGAAGTTAACCCGACAAATCAAGCTCAGCATAGCGCGGAAATTGCAAAGTTGCGTGATGAGATAGGGCAAGCCAAGGAGAACCTGGCGACAGAGGACGTCAGGATGGCCGCGGAACGGGCTGCCATGGATGCTCAAGCCCAGCGGATTCAGTCAGAGGCTTTCCGGCTTACAATGGATCAAAATGCCTCAAATGAAATCATGAGGAGGAGGCACAAGTCTCGCCTGCCTCTGGTTTATGAGGCGAGAAACCTCTTTTGCACGCCTGGAGCGGGGACCAGTAACCCACCGGAGATAAACCGGGCTACAGCACCTGGGATTGGAACGCCAGTTCAATCACGCATGACGGAAGCCCCACGGCTAAATAGCGCTCCGCCTTGACATGTCCCAACTCCACCGGGTCATTATTCCAATCCTTTGGAAAACGTGATTGTTGCGGCGGCACGATTGGCGGCTCTCCCGGTGGATGGCGACTCTCCAGAGGCGGTTGAAACATGAAGGGCTAGAGAACTTCTACAGACAACATTGGTGCAGCAGGATGCATATTCTTATAGCCGGGATAGGATTCATTCGACCCCTCGCCCAAGCCGGAGTTATAGCAGACACATGGACTCACCGGCCGTTTCAAGCAATGCCCAGCGCCATAACCAGCCACATGGGCATGGCCCAGCGCATGATGGAGCTCATAACTTGGTCGATCAGGACAGAGTGCGTCAAGAGGCTGAGCAGGCAACTCAACGGGCGGCTCATCAGCTCCTTCTGGTTTATCCAATGGCTCCATTGGAGGCAGGCGTGACCTCTACAACCACAGGTGTACCCTGTTTGGTGCCGGCTCCGTGTAATGAGCGTTTGCCCAAGAATTTCAAAGGACCTCGCAAGGTGCCTAACTACACAACCGACTTACCCCCTGAGGTGTGGATTGAGAGTTATGAGATGGCCATGGAACTGCTGGAGGTCAGTGATGCTGCGTGTGCTAAATACTTCACCATGATGCTTGATGGAACGGCCCGTACTTGGTTAAAAGGGCTGCCAGCTAATTCCATCGGATCATGGGCTGAGCTAAATGCCCGGTTTATTTATAACTTTAAAGACACATTGATGCGGAGCATCCCTACGTCATCCCCATGGACTCTACTACAACTCGTCAAGCACCTCATGGACCAATGACAAGAGCACGTGCATGCACCGTCGAAACCGAGGTTAACTCTTTCCTCTCTGAGTTTCGTCCGGATTCACCTGAGAATGGGATTCTACCTCAAAGAGACGCGTTGTGCATTCTTAGGTGCTTCGGAGATCGTCACGAGGAAGCACGGAGGAATCACCAAGTTCACCAGAGACCCAAGAAGAAGGAGAGGGAGAAGAACGAGGAGAACCGGAGCACCCTGGACACTCCGGGTGCCCGGAAAGGAGGACCCCGGGTGCCCAGGCATGCAACCGCGGGGTGGGCAAAGCCCCTGGACACACCGGGTGCCTGGACCCTACAGCCCCGGGTGCCCGGCCCCTCCACCTGGGTGCACCCCGGGTGCCCGGCCTCCCAGCCCCGGGTGCCCGGCCCCCTCCTCCCAGGCGACGCCCCGGGTGCCCGGGCCCTCAAACCCCGGGTGCCCAGCCCTTCTCCAGCCGCCTGCCGCCGCCCGGGTGCTCGGGCCCTCAACCCGGTGCCCGGCCCTCCCTGACCGCAGCCAGTGTGCCTCAGCCACCCGGGTGCCCGGGCCTCACACCCCCGGGTGTCTGGACCCCTCCGCGTGCCTGCGTGCACTTTTGGGATTTGGTTGTATCCCCATCTTCCTCTCATTTCGTCCCTAGACTATATAAGCACCTCCCCTAGCTCATTAGAAGGATAGCAAAGTATATGAGATGATTTAGAGAGCTTTGCTCCTTGTACCAACTCCTCTAGGAGATCAAGACCTCCTAGGAGAAGATCCCTAGTGGATATCAAGCCCCCATCTTGGGAAGGATCCCCATCATAGGATCATGAAGACCTCTCTCCTCATAGGATTGGGATAAACTAGTACCTTGTATCTTTCCTCTTGTTGTCCTTGGATTCATTGTGACCTCTTGTATGTTCTTGGATCTAGCATATGTGTGATTGGATCTAGTCAATTTGAGTGTTTCCCCTCTCTTAGTGCTCTCCCTGTTCTTGGGGATTTCCCCTCCAATTCGTGAAAGATCTCCATCTAGGGTTCCACCCTACGACATCTTGGTATCATGAGCCACGTTGATCACGAAATTGGAGCATCCCCTCCTTGTTTTCTAGCCTAATTTTGCTTGTTCTTGCCCAAATTCAAAAATTCCCCACCAAAAATAACTCCATTTTTTTGTGATTTGTTGGTTTGATGAGGTTTTGTTGGATTTGATCCATGGATTTGCTTGGTTTCAAGTGGATCTAGCTTTCCCCGCATCCATCTCCACCTTTCCCTCCACAAAATCCATCAATTTCTTCCATTTTCCCATGAATTTCCGCCCAAATCCGTGACCCCGGCACTTGGGACCTCAAACCCCGGCGCCGGACCCCCCAAGATCCCGTGAGGCCCCGGTGCCGTTGAAGGAAATATGCCCTAGAGGCAATAATAAAGTTATTATTTATTTCCTCATATCATGATAAATGTTTATTATTCATGCTAGAATTGTATTAACGAGAAACATGATACATGTGTGAATACATAGACAAACATATAGTCACTAGTATGCCTCTACTTGACTAGCTCATTAATCAAAGATGGTTATGTTTCCTAACCATAGACATGTGTTGTCATTTGATCAATGGGATCACATCATTAGGAGAATGATGTGATTGACATGACCCATCCGTTAGCTTAGCACTTGATCGCTTAGTATTCGCTATTGCTTCCTTCATGACTTATACATGTTCATGTAACTATGAGAATTGTGTAACTCCGTTTACGGAGGAACACTTTGGTACTACCAAACGTCACAACGTAATCGGGTGATTATAAAGGAGTACTACGGTGTCTCCGAAGGTACATGTTGAGTTAGCATAATTGAGATTAGGATTTGTCACTCCGATTGTCGGAGAGGTATCTCTGGGCCCTCTCGGTAATACTCATCACCTAAGCCTTGCAAGCATGTAACTAATGAGTTAGTTATGAGATGAAGTATTACGAAGCGAGTAAAGAGACTTGTCGGTAACGAGATTGAACTAGGTATTGGATACCGACGATCGAATCTCGGACAAGTAACATACCGATGACAAAGGGAACAACGTATGTTGTTGTGCGGTTTGACCGATAAAGATCTTCGTAGAATATGTAGGAACCAATATGGGCATCCAGGTCCGCTATTGGTTATTGACCGAGACATGTCTCGATCATGTCTACATCGTTCTCGAACCGTAGGGTCCGCACGCTTAAGGTTTCGATGACAATTATATTATGAGTTTATGTATTTGGATGTACGAAGTTTGGTGAGTCCGGATATGATCACGGACATGACGAGGAGTCTCGAAATGGTCGAGACATAAAGATTGATATATTGGACGGATATATTTGGACACCGAAAGGTTAGGAAGAGTTTGGGAATATACCGAGCTCAGGAGGTTCTGGAACCCCCCGAAGTATATGGGCCTTATTGGGCCCATGTAGGAGGAAGGAGAAGGAGCAAGGGAAGAGGCGCCCCCAAGCCCAATCCGATTGGGGAGGGGGCGGCCCCCTTCCTTCTCCTTCCCCTCTTCCTTTCCTACTACTAGTACTCCTTCCTACTACTAGTACTCCTTCCTTTCCCTCCAAATAAGATTAGGAAAAGAGGGAAACCTACTTGGAGTAGGTTTCCTCCTCCTATGGCGCGCCCCTCCTTGGGCCGGCCACCTCCTCCCTCCCTCCTTTATATACGGGGGTAGGGTGGCACCCTAGAACACACAAGTTGATCATTGATCGTTCCTTAGCCGTGTGTGGTGCCCCCCTCCACGATATTACACCTCGGTCATATTGTAGTGGTGCATAGGCGAAGCCCTGCAACTGGAGAACATCAAGATCGTCACCACGCCGTCGTTCTGACGGAACTCCCCCTCGGAGCCTCTACTGGATTGGAGATCGAGGGTGCGTCATCGAGTTGTACGCGTGTCAAGAACTCGGAGGTGCCGGAGTAACGGTGCTTGGATCGGTCGGACCGGGAGGACGTACGACTACTTCCTCTACGTTGCGTCAATGCTTCCGCTTCGGTCTACGAGGGTACGTAGACAACACTCTCCCCTCGTTGCTATATCATCACCATGATCTTGCGTGTGCGTAGGAAAATTTTGAAATTACTACGTTCCTCAACAGTGGCATCCGAGCCTAGGTTTTTATGGTTTGATGTTATTTGCACGAGTAGAGAACAAGTGAGTTGTGGGCGATATAAGTCATCGCTTACCAAGCATGTCATACTTTGGTTGGCGGTATTGTTGGATGAAGCGGCTCGGACCGACATTACGCCAGACGCTTACGCGAGACTGGTTTTACCGCCGTGCTTTGCACACGGTGACTAGCGGTGTCGGTTTCTCCAACTTTAGTTGAACCGAAGTGTGGCTACGCCCGGTCCTTGCGAAGGTTAAAACAGCATCAACTTGACAAACTATCGTTGTGGTTTTGATGCGAGGTGAGATTGGTTCTTGCTTAAGCCCGTAGCAGCCACGTAAAATTTGCAACAACAAAGTAGAGGACGTCTAACTTGTTTTTGCAGGGCATGTTGTGATGTGATATGGCCAAGACGTGATGCTATATTTTATTGTATGAGATGATCATGTTTTGTAACCGGTTATCGGCAATGGCAGGTGCCATATGGTTGTCGCTTTATTATGAAATGCAAGCATCTGTAATTGCTTTACTTTATCACTAAGCGGTAGCGATAGTCGAGAAGCAATAGATGGCGAACGACAACGATGCTACGATGGAGATCAAGGTGTCGCTACCGGTGAAGATGGTGATCACGACGGTGCTTCAAGATGGAGATCACAAGCACAAGATGATGATGGCCATATCATATCATTTATATTGATTGCATATGATGTTTATCCTTTATGCATCTTATCTTGCTTTGATTGACGGTAGCATTTTAAGATGACCTCTCACTAATTATCAAGAAGTGTTCTCCCTGAGTATGCACCGTTGCGAAAGTTCTTCGTTTGAGACACCACGTGATGATCGGGTGTGATAGGCTCTACGCTCAAATACAACCGGTGCAAAACAGTTGCACACGCAGAATACTCAGTTATACTTGACGAGCCTAGCATATACAGATATGGCCTCGAACACGGAGACCGAAGGTCGGCGTGAATCATATAGTAGATATGATCAACATAGAGATGTTCACCATTGAAACTACTCCATCTCACGTGATGATCGGTACATGGTTTAGTTGATTTGGATCACGTAATCACTTAGATGACTAGAGAGATGTCCGTCTAAGTGGGAGTTCTTAAGTAATATGATTAATTGAACTTAAATTTATCATGAACTTAGTACCGATAGTATTTTGCTTGTCTATGTTTGTTTGTAGATAGATGGCTCGTCTTTGTTGTTCCGTTGAATTTTAATGCGTTCCTTGAGAAAGCAAAGTTGAAAGATGATGGTAGCAATTACACGGATCGGGTCCGTAACTCGAGGATTATCCTCATTGCTACACGTAAGAGTTACGTCCCGAAGCACCGCTGGGTGCCAGAACTGCTGCCGATGCATCCGACGACGTTAAGAACGTCTGGCGAGCAAAGCTGATGACTACTCTATAGTTCGATGTGCCATGCTTTACGGCTTAGAACGGGTCTTCAACGACGTTTTGAACGTCATGGAGCATATGAGATGTTCCAGAGTTGGAGTTAATATTTCAAGCAAATGCCCGAATTGAGAGATATGAAGTCTCCAATAAGTTCTACAACTGCAAGATGGAGGAGAACAGATTACGTCGGTGAGCATATACTCAAAATGTCCGGGTATAATAATCACTTGATTCAACTGGGAGTTAATCTTCCGGATGATAGCGTCATTGATGTAATTCTCCAATCATCGCCACCAAGCTACAAGAGCTTTGTGATGAACTATAATATGCAAGGGATGAACAAGACTATTCCGAGCTCTTCGCGATCTTTGAAAGCAGCGGAGGTAGAAATCAAAAAGGAGCATCAAGTGTTGATGGTCAACAAGACCACTGGTTTCAAGAAAAGGGCAAAGGGAAGAAGAAGGGAACTTCAAAAGAACAGCAAACAAGTTGTGCTCAAGAGAAGAAACCCAAGTCCGGACCTAAGCACAAATCGAGTGCTTCTCTCGCAAGCGGATCGACACCGGAAGCGGAACTGCCCCAAGTATTTGGCGGATAAGAAGGATGGCAAAGTGAACAAAGGTATATGTGATATACATGTTATTGATGTGTACCTTACTAATGCTCGCAGATAGCACTGGTATTTGATCTTGGTTACATTGCTAACATTTGCAACTCAAGCAGGGACTACGGATTAGCGAAGATTAGCTAAGGACGAGGTGACGATCGGCGTGGGAAATGGTTCCAAAGTCGATGAGATCGCGGTCGGCACGCTACCTCTACATCTACCATCGGATTAGTTTTAGACCTGAATAATTGTTATTTGGTGCTGCGTTGAGCATGAACATTATATCTGGATCTTGTTTGATGCGAGACGGTTATTCATTTAAATCTGAGAATAATGGTTGTTCTATTTATATGAGTAATATCTTTTATGGTCATGCACCCTTGAAGAGTGGTCTATTTTATTGAATCTCGATAGTAGTGATACACATATTCATAATGTTGAAGCCAAAAGATGCAGAGTTGATAATGATAGTGCAACATATTTGTGGTACTTGCCGTTTAGGTCATATCGATGTAAAACGCATGAAGAAACTCCATCTTGATGGACTTCGGAATCACTTGATTATGAATCACTTGGTACTTGTGAACCGTGCCTCATGGGCAAGATGACCAAAACACCGTTCTCGGATCTATGGAGAGAGCAACAGATTTGTTGGAAATCATACATACAGATGTATGTGGCCCGATGAATGTTGAGGCTCGTGGCGGATATCGTTATTTTCTCACCTTCACAGATGATTTGAGCAGATATGGGTATATCTACTTGATGAAGCACAAGTCTGAAACATTTGAAAAGTTCAAAGAATTTTAGAGTGAAGTAGAAAATCATCATAACAAGAAACTAAAGTTTCTACGATCTGATCGTGGAGGAGAATATTTGAGTTACGAGTTTGGTTTACATTTGAAACAATGTGGAATAGTTTCGCAACTCACGCCACCTGGAACACCACAACGAAATGGTGTGTCCGAACATCGTAATCGTACTTTACTTGATATGGTGCGATCTATGATGTCTCTTACCGATTTACCGCTATCGTTTTGGGGTTATGCTTTAGAGACGGCCGCATTCACGTTAAATAGGGCACCATCAAAATCCGTTGAGACGACGCCTTATGAACTGTGGTTTGGCAAGAAACCAAAGTTGTCGTTTCTCAAAGTTTGGGGCTGCGATGCTTATGTGAAGAAACTTCAACCGATAAGCTCGAACCCAAATCGAGAAATGTGTCTTCATAGGATACCCAAAGGAGACTATTGGGTACACCTTCTATCACAGATCTGAGGGCAAGATTTTCGTTGCTAAATTCGGATCCTTTCTAGAGAAGGAATTTCTCTCGAAAGAAGTGAGTGGGAGGAAAGTAGAACTTGATGAGATAATCAGTATCTACTCCCTTATTGGAAAGTAGTTCATCACAAGAACCGGTTCTGTGACAACTACACCAATTAGTGAGGAAGCTAATGATATCGATCATGAAACTTCAGATCAAGTTTTCTTGAACCTCGAGGTCTACTAGAGTAAGATCCGCACTGAGTGGTGCGGAAATCCTATTCGGAAGTCATGTTACTTGACCATGATGAACCTACGAACTATGAGGAAGCGATGATGAGCCCAGATTCGCAAAATGGCTAGAGGCCATGAAATCTGAGATAGGATCCATGTATGAAAACAAAGTATGGACTTTGGTTGACTTGCCCGATGATCGGCAAGCCATTGAGAATAAATGGATCTTTAAGAAGAAGGCGACGCCGATGGTAATGTTATCGTCTACAAAGCTCGACTTGTTGCAAAAGGTTTTCGACAAGTTCAAGGGGTTGACTACGATGAGACTTTCTCACCGTAGCGATGCTTAAGTCTGTCCGAATCATGTTGGCTATTGCTGCATTTCATGATTATGAAATTTGGCAAATGGATGTCAAGACTGCATTCTTGAATGGATTTCTAGAAGAAGAGTTGTATATGATGCAGCACTGAAGGTTTTGTTGATCCAAAAGGTGTCGACAAAGTGTGCAAGCTCCAAAGTGTTCCATTTATGGACTGGTGCAAGCATCTCGGAGTTGGAATAAACGCTTTGACAAGTGTGATCAAAGCATATGGTTTTATCTGAGACTTTTGGAGAAGCTCAGATTTACAAGAAAGTGAGTGGGAGCTCTGTAGCATTTCTAGTTTTATATGTTGATGACATATTATTAATTGGAAATGATATAGAATTTCTGGATAGCATAAAGGGATAATTGAATAAAAGTTTTTCAATGAAAGACCTCGGTGAAGCTGCTTACATATTGGGCATCAAGATCTATAGAGATAGATCAAGACGCTTAATAGGACTTTCACAAAGCACATACCTTGACAAAATTTTGAAAAAGTTCAAAATGGATCAAGCAAAGAAAGGATTCTAGCCTGTGCTACAAGGTGTGAAGTTGAGTCAAACTCAATGCCCGACCACAGCAGAAGATAGAGAGAAAATGAAAGGTGTTCCCTATGCTTCAGCCATAGGCTCTATCATGTATGCAATCTGTGTACGGACTGACGTATGCTTAGCAATAAGCTTGGCGGTAGGTACCAAAGTAATCCAGAGTGGATCATCGACAACGGTCAAGAACATCTGAAATACGAAAAGGACTAAGGATATGTTTCTCGATATGGAGGTGACAAAGAGCTAGTCGTAAATGGTTACGTCGATGCGAGCTTTGACACCGATCCGGACGATTCTAAATCGCAAACCGGATACGTGTTTATATTAAACGGTGGAGCTGTGAGTTGGTGCAGTTCTAAACAAAGCGTCGTAGCAGGATCTACATGTGAAGCGGAGTACATAGTTGCTTCTGAAGCAGCAAATGAAGGAGTCTAGATGAAGGAGTTCATTTCCGATCTAGGTGTTATACCTAGTGCATCGGGACCAATAAAAATCTTCTATGACAATACTGGTGCAATTGCCTTGGCAAAGGAATCCAGATTTCACAAGAGGACCAAGCACATCAAGAGACGCTTCAATTCCATTCGGGACCAAGTCCAAGTGGGAGACATAGAGATTTGCAAGATACATACGGATCTGAATGTTGCAAGACCCGTTGACTAAGCATCTCTCACGAGCAAAACATGATCAGCACCAAGACTCCATGGGTGTTAGAATCATTACTGTGTAATCTAGATTATTGACTCTAGTGCAAGTGGGAGACTGAAGGAAATATGCCCTAGAGGCAATAATAAAGTTATTATTTATTTCCTCATATCATGATAAATGTTTATTATTCATGCTAGAATTGTATTAACCGGAAACATGATACATGTGTGAATACATAGACAAACATATAGTCACTAGTATGCCTCTACTTGACTAGCTCATTAATCAAAGATGGTTATGTTTCCTAACCATAGACATGTGTTGTCATTTGATCAATGGGATCACATCATTAGGAGAATGATGTGATTGACATGACCCATCCCGTTAGCTTAGCACTTGATCGTTTAGTATTCTGCTATTGCTTCCTTCATGACTTATATATGTTCCTGTAACTATGAGAATTGTGTAACTCCCGTTTACCGGAGGAACACTTTGGGTACTACCAAACATCACAACGTAACTGGGTGATTATAAAGGAGTACTACAGGTGTCTCCGAAGGTACATGTTGAGTTAGCATAATTCGAGATTAGGATTTGTCACTCCGATTGTCGGAGAGGTATCTCTGGGCCCTCTCGGTAATACTCATCACCTAAGCCTTGCAAGCATGTAACTAATGAGTTAGTTATGAGATGAAGTATTACGAAGCGAGTAAAGAGACTTGTCGGTAACGAGATTGAACTAGGTATTGGATACCGACGATCGAATCTCGGACAAGTAACATACCGATGACAAAGGGAACAACGTATGTTGTTGTGCGGTTTGACCGATAAAGATCTTCGTAGAATATGTAGGAACCAATATGGGCATCCAGGTCCCGCTATTGGTTATTGACCAGAGACATGTCTCAGTCATGTCTACATCGTTCTCGAACCGTAGGGTCCGCACGCTTAAGGTTTCGACGACAATTATATTATGAGTTTATGTATTTTGATGTACCGAAGTTTGTTCGGAGTCCCGGATATGATCACGGACATGACGAGGAGTCTCGAAATGGTCGAGACATAAAGATTGATATATTGGACGGATATATTTGGACACCGGAAAGGTTCCGGAAGAGTTTGGGAATATACCGGAGCTCCGGGAGAACCCCCCCGGAAGTATATGGGCCTTATTGGGCCCATGTAGGAGGAAGGGAGAAGGAGCAAGGAAGGCGCCCCCAAGCCCAATCCGAATTGGGGAGGGGGGGGGGCCCCCCCTTTCCTTTCTCCTTCCCCCTCTTCCTTTCCTACTACTAGTACTCCTTCCTACTACTAGTACTCCTTCCTTTCCCCTCCAAATAAGATTAGGAAAAGAGGAAACCTACTTGGAGTAGGTTTCTCCTCCTATGGCGCCCTCCTTGGGCGGCCACCTCCTCCCTCCCTCCTTTATATACGAGGGTAGGGGGCACCCTAGAACACACAAGTTGATCATTGATCGTTCCTTAGCCGCAGCGGTGCCCCCTCCACGATATTACACCTCGGTCATATTGTAGCGGTGCTTAGGCGAAGCCCTGCAACTGGAGAACATCAAGATCGTCACCACGCCGTCGTGCTGACGGAACTCCCCCTCGGAGCCTCTACTGGATTGGAGATCGAGGGCGCGTCATCGAGCTGTACGCATGTCAAGAACTCGGAGGTGCCGGAGTAACGGTGCTTGGATCGGTCGGACCGGGAGGAAGTACGACTACTTCCTCTACGTTGCGTCAACGCTTCCGCTTCGGTCTACGAGGGTACGTAGACAACACTCTCCCCTCGTTGCTATATCATCACCATGATCTTGCGTGTGCGTAGGAAAATTTTGAAATTACTACGTTCCCCAATACCCGCACCCCGAGCCCCGGGCACCCGCACCCCCGGGCTGTTTGCCCCTGACCACCCCGGGTGCCCGCACCTTTCACCCCCGGGCACCCGCACCTCCCCGAATCAGCTCACCGACAAAAACCGTTTCGGCCATAACTTTTGCTCCCGGAGTCCGATTTTGACGTTCTTTAGCTCGTTGAGTAGCTATTGACATCCCCCATCCATCTAGATAGGTTCCAACACCATTTGAATCCATCAAAAATTTGGTATTTTGGCATCTTTGCATAGGCCATCCACCATATCATCCGCCATACCACCATCGCTTTCCACAACTCAACCCTTTTTGCTCCATTTAGAATTTGTGGTTGCTTGAGTGGTGACTTGAGTCTACTAAGGTGTTTTGGCTACTTAGGGACGGTTGCTTCGCAATCAACCACCACTTCCGCATTGCTAACTCCGGAACCACCAATGCATTCCGCTACCACCATTTGACATTTTCCTTGAGATTTTGAGTTTGCGGTTTTTTCCATTTCCTAGGATGTTTCGCATATCTAGGAATGGTTCGACATCGTCAACACCGCCGCTCACCTTCGTCAAGTATTCATCATCGACCACTTCACCAATTTGACACCCTAACCGTAAGCAAGAATGGTAACATCCATATCACCTTGGTATCGTGGTATCCCTTCATTGTACATTCTTGCCATTACATCGGTAACCCCTTAGCCCATTTTGCATCACTTGCCTATCGAGACTAGCCTTTGAGTATTGCCGGCAATGTTACTTCTGCACATTAGTGATCCGTGCCTTCCATTGCATACATACCATATCATCTTGGTATCATCATATCATCCCTTGTGTCACAAGATTGTTCCCGCATATACACAAAGGCTACGGATTCAACGTTAATCATTACAAATTTATTTTAAACCGGATGATTTAAGCCGGATTCTGAAGGAGTCTGACAAAGGGTATTATTTATGCTCATGGTTAAGTCTAAGTCTACAACATACTCATCATAAACAGTAGACTTGGGGGCTAACAGGAGGTGCATAACCCAATAAAGGAGGAGCTCATACCTCAAATTTTTGGTGCATCTGCTTCACCATGTCAACTTCAAGTTCACGGCTGTTGTGTACTCGACTGAGAAAACCAGAGTATATTTCACCAATGCTCAGTTGAGAATAATTGGCGACATCAAATCGCACTTTGCGCTGTTCAATGTGTTCTTCCTTGGCGGAGTGCTTGGCCAGAGCAGTGGGTCTTCCCGGCTCTCTAAAGCCGGTATTCGTGATCACTACATCATCATCTTGTGCGTCAGTCGTCTTGACAGGGCTTGATGCTTCAGGATTCAAAGTGTCGTTGCTGGCTTGATGTCGGTGGGAAACGACACCTATGGGATCACTGGAATCCCTTCTACGGTTGCGAGGCGCGAGGATCGTGAGGAGAGCAGGACTAGCAGACGACACAAAGGGATTTACCCAGGTTGGGGCCGCAAAGATGTGTAAAACCCTACGATCTTGCTTTGGTGGATGTATTAGTGTTCTTGAGCTCCTGAACTAGCTCTAGGTGCTGCGATGTTTCAAAGAGCCGAATCCTTTCTCTGTGTGCCATGGGCCCCCTTAATAGGCGAAAGGGGCTGCCACAGTGGCACACAGGAGGTGGAAAGTGCTACAGCATTGTGATTTTATCGCTAGTATTACAGGACAAGACGCATTTAATGTGAGGCTTAGGTGTCCCTTTGCTTTATCGGGGATGGGGGCGAGGCCCGTCCCGTCCGTTGCCGCTCCTCCTCGCTCCGACACGCGCCCCTGGCCAGCGATGCATGTGGTGCCATGTAGGCAGGCAGGCAGCTGAGGTGGCGCGGTGGTGGAGCCTCCACGAAGGTTTGCATGTTGCCACGCAGGTGCCTGCCTACCTGATTGGGTCGGAAGCTGCATGCGAACGGTGGTGGTGACTTGGCTTGTGCGGGCTTGGCGGTGGCCCTGCCGGTGCGCTTGGCGAGGGTCTTGCCGGGTAGCCCGACAAGGGTCTTGCCGCGGCGCGCTGGCTTCCCCGGCAAGGATCTTGCCGGGGGTCTTCCGGGTTTCCTTGGTGTGATGGTTGCCTTCCTGTCCTATTTTGATCTTGTCTATTCTTTGTCTTCGCAAAGATCTGCATGCCACCACAGAGGTGCCTCCCGAGTCCTGTCCCAACGCATTTGTCTAGCATTGGTGGGCTCAAGGGTGGCTCACTTCGGCTGGCGTGGGCATGCTGCCCCGGCAAGGGTCTTGCCGGGCTTGCTGAGGCTCCACCGGCAAGAGTCCTTGCCGGGGAGACCTGCTACGCCTATTTGATCTTTGTGGCCTTGGTCCTTGTCGTTGCTTTGTTTGCCTTGTGGCCTCGGCTTCTCTCCGGCTTCCCTTTCCTGCCATGTCTATGCATGGCCGTGGCGAGAGGCTCTAACTGCCCGTGCACAAGTAAAGGGGTCAAAAGCAGAGCCCCTACTTTTGTACACCGACAGGAGCCCCCGGGCCCGGGCCATACATAGGCGCAGCACATTGTTGGGCCAGGCCCAGAACGGTGTGCGGGCAGCTGGGGCGGATTTTACCGCGGCCACTGTCCCGTCCGCTGTGCTTCCCCATGGCCCGCGTTGAACGCGCGACGTGGGGGTCGTGCGTGCGCATGACGTGGGAGGCATGTGTGGGACAGCTCGCACGCATGAGTCGCATCGCAGTTAATGGGAAAGGAGGCGGCCCGCGCCTTCCCCATAAAAAGGAATAACCGCGGGCGCGCTGCTCACTTTGCCCCTTCCTTGCGCCTTCCTCCAATCTCAGAGCTGCCGCCCCTTTCTTCTCGAGCCCCTATGCTTTCGCCCATCGCCGCCGTGCTTCCGCCATCCTCTGCCATTTCGCTTCCCGCAGCCGCCATGGAGCCCAAGTCCACCAAGAGTAAGGGAGCGGCGAATCATGCTGGCATGTCGGAGCAGCCGGAGAGCGAGCTGGTGGTGCGGCGGGCGCAGTCCGCCTACTTCCCATCGACGATCGGTGTGCCCGAGCTTCGGGGGATGTTCAAGTGTTTGTGGGGGCGTGAAGACGGGGGGAGAGAATACGGGTCATCCGGCCACGACCGTCGTCCCTGCGAGCGTCGGGCCCTCCCCGCATCGGTACCCCTTCTTTGTCGATTACTTCTCATGTGGGCTCTGTCCCCCCTTCTCTGATTTCTTCAAGGACATCATGCACACCTACGGCTTCCGCCTCTTGGATTTTACCCCGAATGTCGTGGCGTGCATGGCCCTCTTCTCTCATCTCTGTGAGGGGTCCGTCGGGGTGTACCCCAGCACGGCGCTCTTCCGCCATTATTTCTCCCCTCGGATCCAGAAAGGGGGCGCCATTGCTGGCTGTGTCACCTGGATCCCGAGGGGCAAGGGGGCATACCCGGACGGCGCCACGAAGGAGAGGTGGGAAGAATGGCGGGGCCAATGGTGCTGGACTAAGGAGAAGGACCCGCCAGCATTCTGCGAGGTTCGCCAAAAGCCGTCGGTCCATGGCAGCGATTGGGACGACGTCAACGCCGATGACCCGAAGCTCACGATCACCACCACCAGGATTCTCCGGCTCACCCAGGCCGGGCTCACCCTTGAGATGATTGGGGCGGACTTCATCCGCCACCCGATTGCCCCTCTGCACGACAAGAGGAGGCCAGCCTGGCTCTTTGTGAACGCCGCCGACATCATGAGGCTCCGCCCCGGCCTCGACAACAATCTGACGGTGTTGCGGCATGCCCACCTTTGCCAGCGAATCTTCCAGCTCGAGGTTGACGACGCGGGCGAGGTCGAGCGGTCCAGCAAGCTTGCCAGGGCCGCCGCGAAGGCCGGCAAGGTCAACAAGGAGCCTGTCTTCAAGCTGCCGGTGGGGGTGGTCCCGCTGAGCAACAACTCTCGTCGGAACAAGATCATCGCCATGATGCCGCTCTTCAACGCACACGGCCTCGACCCAAACTGGGTCGAGCCGGATGAGCTCGTGGTGCAGGAGTTCTTTGACACCCTGCACGAGATATACATCACCGACGAGCCGCGGCTCATCCAGGATACTTCCCCGGGGGAGCTGGACTATATTGCCGCCAGGGTGGAGGAGGCGAGGCTTGCCGTGGAGGAGGCGAAGCTCGTCAAGGAGGCCGGCAGCGCCGGCGGCGTGGTGGACAAGGCCGCGGCGGAGGCGGAGGAGGGGGAGCTCGCCCGGTGGGCAGCAGCCACTGGGGAGACCAGCGGCGCCGACACCGGGGTTCCCCTTGTCGAGGACGCCGCCGACGGGTCGTCGGAGGAGGAGGGCGAGGAGGAGAGGGCTGCGACCGCCGATCCTCCGATCACCGGAAAAAGGCGGGTCATGCAGCGTGCCACCTCCGGCGAGCCGGTCCGCCTCGACCAGGCCGTGCAGCTACGACAAGCCCAGGAAGCGTCTGTGCGCCAGACGAGGGCGGTGGCGATGAAGAGAACGGTGAAGGCCGTGGCATCAAAGAAGAGGACATCTGCTTCTTCGTCGTCCAAGCACGCCCGGACGCCATTGCCTCCCCCCTCGCCGGCAAACATCAGCGCAGGGATTGGGGGTGACTTGTTTGACTTCGGGCCTCTCAGCCCGGAGAGAGAGCTCGGGCCTCTCAGCCCGGAGCAAAAGAGGAAAGCAACGGAGGAGGAGGAGGAAGAGAACGAAGAGTAAGCCTCTGCTTTCCTCCCTCACTTCTTACTCTCCCCCCGATGGCGTTGCTTACTTGTCTTCATCTTGCAGGGATGTGGAGACGCTGGCCTAGAGGATAAAGAGGGCCAGGACTTCAGCAAGTGGCCAGCCCCCGGCAGGCACCTCCAGTACGCCACTGGTGGTGTCGACCAGCCCGGACAGCAGTCCCCAGCCCAGCCCCCAGCATGAGTCCACCATATGCCCTTCATCAACGTGTGTTATGGTCGCTACTTTAGTGTTAACCGTGCCGTGGATGCAGGAGAGGAGCAGCACCAAAGGGAGCCACGGAGGGCTTCTCCGATCGTGCCACCCCCGTCGACTGCGCCGCCCCAAGGGGCGTCCCCAGCAAGGACACCAAGCACCGAGGCCATGCACATGGAGGAGGGGGAGGAGAACACAGGCGCTGGCGGCTTCGCCTCGACGCCAGACCTCGGTGGAGAAAGGGCTTCCGCCTCTCGGCCCGGCACGGGTAAGCTACTTGCTCTTCTTTTCTGCCTACATTCTTCTTTTCCTCTTTTCCTCATTGGCTTTGGATCTTGGCTTCGCCCCGTCCCTTTCTTGGCGTCCAGACCCCTCCTCGGAGGACGTTGACACCAAGATCAAGGACGTTGCCACGGAGGCCGCGGCGGAGGCAGAGAAGATTGCTGCTGAGGAGAGCGCCAGGGGCGCCACCGAGGATGCCGCCAAGGGGCCCACCGAAGAGCCCGGCAAGGGGCCTGCCTGGGGCGCCGGCAAGGCCACTGCCGAGGAGGTGGCGTTCGACGACCTGCCCTCCTCCTCCGCTGCCTCTAGCTCCGGCAGGTAGCTGAGGGTCAGCGACGACCTCTTCGTCCATCTCCTGGGCGCGTCGAGCACCAGGGCTCCCTTCGAGGGAGAGGTGTTAGAGGAGGAGACGCTTGCCACGGCCGGGCTCGAGGTCGTTGACGAGCCGGGCGTTGGTGGCGCCGGCTCCCAGGAGGAGCAGCTGCTCCAAGCCATGGGTGCCAGCTTCTGGAAGCTTCAGGCGCTCCATCGTGCTTGTCTGGACAAGGCCAAGTCCAGGACATCGGTGGTGGAGAAGATGGAGGAGGACTTTGGGGGGCGCGTCGCCGAGGCGCTGGACTGGTTCCGCCAGGCCTAGGATGAGCTAAAGGCCGCCCAGGGTGAGCTGGCCAACCGCGAGGTGGAGCTCGCCCAGAAGCTGGCCGACATCGAGAAGGCCCAGGAGACGGCGAAGAAGTTGGCCAACGAAGCCGAGGCCGTCCGGTCCCAGCACGAGGCCGCCCTGAAGACCCAGGAGGAGGACCTTGCCGAGCACGAGGAGAAACTTGCCGCCATGCTCCACGGCAAGGACGAGGAGGTGGACAAGCTTGTCCTGCAACGGACCCAGGAGCTGGAGCGGAGGCATCAAGAGGCGCTCAACGCCCTGGCTCAGGCCCACGTCGACAAGGTGAAGGAGCTGGAGGAGCAAGCTCTGAAGCTGGCCCAGGAGAAGCACACGCTCAATGGTGCCCTGACGGTGGCGCAGGGCGAGGTCATCAGCAAGTCTGGAGAGCTCTCCGAGGCCAACATCTCCATCAAGGATCTCAAGCTGAAGCTGGGAGAGCTCGAAGAGACGCTGTCGGGGGCCTTGACCCGGGAGGGGCTCCTGACAAAGGAGCTGGAGACGGAGAAGCAGCTACTGAGGAACAAGACTGCCAACCTCAAGGACTACAAGGCGGGCGAGAAGCGCTGGCTCGGGCGCCTTGCTGCCGTCGCAAACTCGGCCGCCGATCAGCTGGCCATTATGGGGATGCCGGAGATGGTGTACGCCCCCGAAGCGAGCCTGTGCTCTAATGCCAACCTGACCATATACTTCGAGAAGGTCGTCGGCGCGCTGAAGCGGCTTCACTCCAACCGGGCGACCTCCCTGGCCAAGGAATCCCGGATACTCTGCCGGGGGACCATGACCAGGGTGCTCACCAAGATCGCGTACTGGCACCCCGACCTCGACTTTGGAGCTGTGATGAAGAGCTTGCCGGAGGGTGTCAACACCGCGGCGCTCAGTGAGCGTATCCAGCCCATCCTCAGCCGCATCGACAAAATCAAGAGGGTGGAGGGCCAGCGCCGGGACTAGGCATCCCGTTCTCTGTCGCGCTGCAGGTTCATGACCAAGACAAAGCTATCTTTAGTTAGAACCACGGCGGCAATTTGTGTAATATAACTCCGCGATGCCCCTGAAACTATGCATGTTATTTTCCTATTCGATTTTCCTTTGTATGTCCACCCCACATCAACTGGGTACGCTCGCCGGCACGTAAACCCAGGGCGGCACTCTGAGGACGGATCCTCATTTACCTGCCGGGTGTGCTTGTTGCCGGGCAAAGCACCTTACCGCCCTTGGCGCGGCCGCTCGGTCTGTCAAGCTTGACTTGAGTTAGGATTGAGAGCGTTGCCAATGGCGGAAGGCCACCCTGCCGCTCTTGACGCGTCCGCTTGAACTGTTGAGCGGGCTCAAAACAGAACAAGGGTGTTGTCGATCGCAGGAGGGCCCCTCTGCGTTCAGGCTTCCCATACATAGGCCGAACCGTCGAGGATAATAACTTTATATTTAAGGAAAGGAACTTAAAATTCAGCATGACTTAGCTCTCTCTTTGCCACCTCGGCGTCCTTCACACTGCGGGCAGCGCCGCCTTCTTGGCCGGAGTCGTGGTGATGAGGAACGGCCAGGCCAACTACTAGGCCAAATTCTCATGATTGGGCACCCCTACCTGGCGCGCCAAAGATGTCGGTGGGAAACGACACCTACGGGATCACTGGAATCCCTTCTACGGTTACGGGGCGCGGGGATCGTGAGGAGAGCAGGACTAGAAGATGACACAGAGGGATTTACCCAGGTTCGGGCCGCAAAGATGCGTAAAACCCTACGATCCTGCTTTGGTGGATGTATTAGTGTTCTTGAGCTCCTGAACTAGCTCTAGGTGCTGCGAGGTTTCAAAGAGCCGAATCCTTTCTCTATGTGCCATGGGCCTCCTTTTATAGGCGAGGGCTGCCACAGTGGCACACAGGAGGTGGAAAGTGCTATAGCATTGCAAGTTTATCGCTAGTATTACAGGACAAGACACATTTAATGCGAGGGTTAGGTGTCCCTTTGCTTTATCGGGGACGGGGCAAGGCCCGTCCCGTCCGTCGTTGCTCCTCCTCGCTCCGACACGCGCCCCTGGCCAGCGATGCATGTGGTGCCATGTAGGCAGGCAGGCAGCTGGGGTGGCGCGTTGGTGGAGCCTCCAGAAGGTTTGCATGTTGCCACGCAGGTGCCTGCCTGGCTGATTGGGTCGGTAGCTGCATGCGAACGGCGGTGGTGACTTGGCTTGTGCGGGCCTGGCGGTGGCCCTGCCGGTGCGCTTGGCGAGGGTCTTTCCGGGTGGCCCGGCAATGGTCTTGCCGCGGCGCGCTGGCTTCCCAGGCAAGGATCTTGCCGGGGGTCTTGCGGGTTTCCTTGGTGTGATGGTTGCCTTCCTGTCCTCTTTTGATCTTGTCTATTCTTTGTCTTCACAAAGATCTGCATGCCACCACAGAGGTGCCTCTCGAGTCCTGTCCCAACGCATTTGTCTAGCATTGGTGGGCTCAAGGGTGGCTCACTTCGGCTGGCGTGGGCGTGCTGCCCCGGCAAGGGTCTTGCCGGGCCTGCTGAGGCTCCTCCGGCAAGAGTCCTTGCCGGGGAGACCTGCTACGCCTGTTTGATCTTTGTGGCCTTGCTCCTTGTTGTTGCTTTGTTTGCCTTGTTGCCTCGGCTTCTCTCCGGCTTCCCTTTCCTGCCATGTCTATGCGTGGCTGTGGCGGGAGGCTCTAACTGCCCATGCACAAGTAAAGGGGTCAAAAGCAGAGCCCCTACTTTTGTACACCGACACTTGATCAATAGGAGGCTCAGAAGTCACTGGCGGAACATTAAGAACAGGCTCTGATGATTGAGGAACAGAGATCTTAGGTGCTGGAGTTTGTTGTTCCGGCTTATTAACTTTCGGATCTTCAGTCGGCTCAGTCACCTTGGCCTTCTTGGTGGGCTTGGCTTTTGCACTGCATAAGTCATGAGAAGTCAGTAAGTATAAAGGTTCATAATGAGTAAACAATAAGTAATAGTATTTACCCGGGAGCAGTCTTGAAAGCTGGCAGATGAGATTGAGATGAGTCACCGGAGGAGGAACGAGACGTTTCCTGATAATTTGAGTCGGAAGAATTAAGTGGTTGGCGGATGAGACCTGCCAGGGGATAAAAAGAGTTTAAATCAAGGGTGACATCTGCTACGTCTTGAGCTTGCGTTGGTTTTCCTTGAAGAGGAAAGGGTGATGCAGCAATAGTAGCGTAAGTATTTCCCTCCGTTTTTGAGAACCAAGGTATCATCCGAAGAGGAGGCTCCTCAAAAGTCCCACGCACCTACACAAACAAACAAAGAACTCGCAACCAACGCAATAAAGGGGTTGTCAATCCTTCACTGCCACTCATGAAAGTGAGATCTCGATAGAGATAGTATGATAAGATAAATATTTTTTGGTATTTTATGATATAGATTGGAAAAGTAAAGATGCAAATAAAAGTAGATTGAAAGCTCATATGATAAAAGATAGACCCGGGGCCATAGGTTTCACTAGTGACTTCTCTCAAGATAGCATAAGTATTACGGTGGGTGAACAAATTCTTGTCGAGCAATTGATGAAAAGTGAATAATTATGAGATTATCTAGGCATGATCATGTATATAGGCATCACGTCCGCAACAAGTAGACCGACTCTCCTGCATCTACTACTATTACTCCACACATCGACCGCTATCCAAAGATGCATCTAGAGTATTAAGTTCATAAGAACAGAGTAACACATTAAGAAAGATGACATGATGTAGAGGATAAACTCATTCAATATGATATAAACCCCATCTTTTATCCTCGATGGCAACAATACAATACATGCCTTGCTGCCCTAACATCCTTTGGGAAAGGACACAGCAAGATTGAACCCAAAGCTAAGCACTTCTCCCATTGCAAGAAAGATCAATCTAGTAGGCCAAACCAAACCGATAATTTGAAGAGACTTGCAAAGATAACTCAATCATACATAAAAGAATTCAGAGGAGATTCAAATATTTCTCATAGATAAACTTGATCATAAACCCACAATTCATCGAATCTCGACAAACACACCGCAAAAAGAGTTACATCGAATAGATCTCCAAGAAGATCGAGGAGAACATGGTATTGAGATCCAAAAAGAGAGAAGAAGCCATCTAGCTAATAACTATGGACCCGAAGGTCTGCGGTAAACTACTCACAATTCATCGGAGGGGCTATGGTGTTGATGTAGAAGCCCTCTGTGGTTGATTCCCCCTCCAGCGGAGCGCCGGTGAAGGCTCCAAGATGGGATCTCGCGGATACAGAAGGTTACGGCGGTGGATTTTTTCGCGGCTTGTTCTGATGTTCTCGGGGTACGTGGGTATATATAGGAGGAAGAAGTAGGTCGGTGGCCGCCAGAGGGGCGCGCCCTGTAGGGGTGGGCGCGCCCTCCACCCTCGTGGCCACCTCGGCTGCTTCTTGACTTGCACTCCAAGTCCTCTAGATCACGTTTGTTCCAAAAATAACGCTCCCAAAGGTTTCATTGCATTTGGACTCCGTTTGATATTCTTTTTCTTCGAAATACTGAAATAGGCAAAAAAACAGCAATACGGGTTGGGCCTCTGGTTAGTAGGTTAGTCCCAAAAATGATATAAATGTGTAAAATAAAGCCCATAAACATCCAAAACAGGTAATATAATAGCATGGAACAATCAAAAATTATAGATACGTTGGAGACGTATCAAGCATCCCCAAGCTTAATTCCTGCTCGTCCTCGAGTAGGTAAATGATAAAAACAGAATTTTTGATGTGAAATGCTACCTAGCATAATTCTCAATGTAATTTTCTTTATTGTGGCATGTTCAGACCCAAATGATTCAAAATAAAAGTTCATATTGACATAAGAAATAGTAATACTTCAAGCATACTAATCAAAGCAATCATGTCTTCTCAAAATATCATGGCTAAAGAAAGTTATCCCTACAAAATCATATAGTCTGGCTGTTGCTCTATCGTCATCACACAAAGTATTTAATCATGCACAACCTCGATGACAAGCCAAGCAATTGTTTCATACTTTAGTAAATCTCAATCTTTTTCAACTTTCACGCAATACATGAGCGTGAGCCATGGACATAGCACTATATGTGGAATAGAATGGTGGTTGTGGAGAAGACAAAAAAAGGAGAAGATAGTCTCACATCAACTAGGCGTATCAACGGGCTATGGAGATGCCCATTAATAGATATCAATGTGAGTGAGTAGGGATTGCCATGCAACGGATGCACTAGAGCTATAAATGTATGAAAGCTCAACAAAAGAAACTAAGTGGGTGTGCATCCAACTCGCTTTCTCACGAAGACCTAAGGCACTTTGAGGAAGCCCATCACTGGAATATGCAAGCCAAGTTCTATAATGAAAAATTCCCACTAGTATATGAAAGTGACAACATAGGAGACTCTCTATCATGAAGATCATGGTGCTACTTTGAAGCACAAGTGTGGTAAAAAGGATAGTAGCATTGTCCCTTCTCTCTTTTTCTCTCATTTTTTTCTTTTTTTTCTTTTTTCTTTTTTTCTTTGGCCTTTTTTGGCCTTTCTCTTCCTTTTCTTTAGTCCAAAGTCTCATCCCGACTTGTGGAGGAATCATAGTCTCCATCATCCTTTTCTCACCGGGACAATGCTCTAATAATGAAGATCATCACACTTTTATTTACTTACAACTCAAGAATTACAACTCAATACTTAGAACAAGATATGACTCTATATGAATGCCTCCGGCAGTGTACCGGGATATGCAATGAATCAAGAGCAACATGTATGAAAATTATGAAGATGGCCTTGCCACAAATACGATGTCAACTACATGATCATGCAAAGAGCAATATGACAATAGTAATGTGTGTCATATAAATGGAACGGTGGAAAGTTGCATGGCAATATATCTCGGAATGGCTATGAAAATGCCATAATAGGTAGGTATGGTGGCTGTTTTGAGGAAGGTATATGGTGGGTGTAGGATACCGACGAAAGTTGTGTGGCACAAGAGAGGCTAGTAGTGGTGGAAGGGTGAGAGTGCGTATAATCCATGGACTCAACATTAGTCAAAAGAACTCATATACTTATTGCAAAAATCTACAAGTCATCAAAAACAAAGTATTACGCGCATGCTACTAGGGGGATAGATTGGTAGGAAAAGACCATCGCTCGTCCCCAACCGCCACTCATAAGGAAGACAATCAATAAATAAAATTGTGCTCCAACTTCATCACAAAGCGGTTCATCATACGTGCATGCTACGGGGATCACAAACTTCAACACAAACATTCTTTAAATTCATAATCACCCAACTAGCATGACTTTAATATCACTACCTCCATATCTCAAAACAATTATCAAGTATCAAATTGATCATAGCATCCAATTCACTTCCTATGATAGTTTTTATTATACCCAACTTGGATGCCTACCATTCTAGGACCAATTTTATAACCATAGTAAATACCATGATATTCTAAAAGACTCTCAAAATAATATAAGTGAAGCATGAGAGATCAACAATTTCTTCAAAATTAAGCCACCACCGTGCTCTAAGATATATAAGTGAAGCACTAGAGCAAAAACTATCTAGCTCAAAAGATATAAGTGAAGCACATAGAGTATTCTAATAAATTCCAATCAAGTGGGCTTCTCCCAACAGGTGTGTACAACAAGGATGATTGTGGAAAACTGAAAAGCAAATACTAATATCATACAAGAAGCTCCAAGCAAAACACATATCATGTGGCGAATAAAAATATAGCTCCAAGTAAAGTTACCGATAAACGAAGACGAAAGAGGGGATGCCTTCCGGGGGCATCCCCAAGCTTAGGCTTTTGGCTATTCTTGAATATCTTGGGGTGCCACTGGCATCCCCAAGCTTAGGCTCTTGCCACTCCTTATTCCATAGTCCATCAAATCTTTACCCAAAACTTGAAAACTTCATAACACAAAACTCAACAGGAAATCTCATAAGCTCCGTTAGTGAAAGAAAGCAAAACCACCACATAAGGTATTGTAATGAACTCATTCTTTATTTATATTGGTGTTAAACCTACCAGTGGAAGGTTGCATGAAGCTGAATGTAAGTGGATCTTTTGTCTCAGAAGGAACTACGGTAGCAGGTATGGTTCTGAGGAACAACTCCAGAGGAATTGTGTCTTCAGCTTACAAACAATTATTCTTGTGTTGCAAGGCTCTTGAAGCTGCATGTTATGCTTGTATGGAGGGGTTATCTTTTGCTCTTCAGAGATGTGACTCCCCAATCTTGTCAAGGAGAGCAAGCATCTCATGTCTCTTCTTAAAGCTTGTATTACTCATATTAGACGCTCTCAAAATAAAGTAAGTGATGTGCTTAGCTAATTTTACTAGAGTTAAGGGAAGAACCACTTCAAATATATTAGAGCAAACACTAGCTCAGATGACTTTGTGGTTGAGTAATACAAGATTTTTCACCCGCAAAAAATATTATAGAACACTTTGCAACAGAGCCCATGTTGCAGAAAGTATGTTGCAGGAAAAAACATCGTCATTTATTTTGCAACATAGGTGTTGTTGGGGAAGAAACTTTTGCAATGTAGATAATGTTGCAAAAACAATTTACGATGGAGATGATGTTGTAGAAACATCGTCGCCGTTGCCTACAACATCGTCTTTTTTGTCGCCGGTGTTTGCAACTCCATCATCACAACTGTATTAGGGGGCGTGGATGGTGGTGATTGAGGATTGCATGGAGGAGGTTAGCGGCGGCGAGCTCCGGAGCTCCGTGGCGGTCGATGGGCCTGCGGTGGCGGCTGTGTGCTTGTAGCGTCATCGCCAGGCAGTGGGCAGGGCTTGGAGAATGATACGTCCATTTTGCATCATGTTTTTTATGTTGATATTTATTGCATTATGGGCTGTTATTACACTTTAAGATACAATTCTTATGCATTTTCTCTATTATTTTACAAGGTTTACATGAAGAGGGAGAATGCCGACAGCTGGAATTCTGGACCGAAAAGGAGAAAATCTGAGATACCTATTCTCCACAACTCCAAATGTCCTGAAACTTTGCGGAGAATTGTTTTGGAAAAAATATTGGGCAAAGAAACAACATAAGAGGACCCACCAGGTGGCCACAAGCCTGGAAGTGCCCTACCTCAAGATGGCAACGGGGATGAAACCCATCGGGTTTTGCCTTCCCAAACCAATCCCCACGAGAAAATTGTAAACCCGTCCCAGTCCCCATCACCGTGCGCGGGGCTAGTTTTCCGCCCGTCCCCTAAACCCATCGGTTTCCAGAGAACCCACAGGGAACCCATAAAAAATCAAAATATTTAAACAAACACTAGTGGCGACAAATAATAACATTTCAGCAGCAAAACAAGAACATTCCAGCAACATAACTTGAGCAAATTTCAACAAAAAACAATAGTAGATGGTTCAACAACTATATAAAGTGTATTTTAGCAGCATGATGCCACATTTCAGCAACAAAGATGATCAGATTTCAGCAACAAAAATGATCAGATTTAAGTCATACATGGTTCAACAAGATGTGCAATTACACAAGTTCTAAAATAGAATTCTTGGTTCACAAATCACGAGCACAAAGGAGACGAAGTGGTCCAACACATAAGTTCTGAAATAGAATTTATAGTTCACAAATCACTTTAAGATTGTAATCATCATGTATCTTGCACATCTCCAAGCCTCCAAAAGAAATGTAATTTCACGGGTATTGCCGGGTTTCGGGTTCGGGGCCTACCGAAATGGGTGTAAACCACGAAACGTGCCGGGTTGTATAATGTGCCCAACAACAGCCCCACGGGGATAAAAAGATGCTCATACCCGTTCCCTAATAGGGTAAAAACCCACGGGGATGCGGGTTTCGGGGGGCCGTTACCATCTTGAGCCCTACCCCACGGGTGCGCCATCTCGAGGCGGAACCTGGGCAGAGCCTCGCCATCGACCCGTCTTCCCCGACTGCCACCGTCGCACGCCGTCCCTGATCCGCCGTGCTACGCTGCGAGCTCCGACGAGCCTTAGCGTGCTCCGATGTGAGCCCCCGCATCCTCCTCTTTTCTAGCTAATTCGGTTTTGAGCTCATGCATATCCGCCGTCGCGTGCCGTAGCGCCGACGCCGCCCGACGCTGTCGTTGTGGCCAGCTCCGGTCACTTTTGCTCGAACCACGCGTGCCACCGCACTCACCTCGCAACGCCCATCCACCCGCTGCCGCACACGCGCGCGCCCCAGTGAGCTGTTGTGCTGATGCGCTCACCGCAGTTGCTCTGCGTGCTCTGCTCTGCTGCTGCTTCTCGCCTGCCGCCGCTGCTTGTAACTGGTGCTCGCTGCCGCTGCTGCCGCGGCCGTCGCCCGCCTCTGCCTGACGCAGCCACGACTGGCCAGCTCACCGCCCGCGCCTCCCGCACCCGCTGCTGCCCCATTGCTGCTGAGCTGCTCTCTGCCTACAGCCGATGCTCTGCCTGTGTTGTTGCTGCTACAGTAACAATCAGTTACTGTAGCGCTGGCTAGCTTTTCTAATTCTACGATGACTAACCCTCTAGACGACCCCTAAACTCCGGCAAAACAATTGTTAACAGGACTAAAAAAATATGGGAAGGTAATACACTTGACAAGGTTCAAAACGTTCCATTGGACCAGATTCAAAAGGTGTAAGGATTAAATGCAATGAAAATGAGAAAAGGCTATGTTCTGTTAATTGAAAAACAGAAAACAGAAATACTGCAGTAGCACTTTTCAGACAAAGATTTGAACAAGCAAATGGACACTAATGTAGATGGACTTGATACTGTCATGTAGATCACAGAAAATTGATCAATATTGATATAAGGCATTAACCCATAGATTGAACAGAACAATAGTTATAGCCTTTTTAAAACAGCCAAATGATGTTTAAAACTAAGGACTTAGCAGAATTTCAGTAATTCCAGAAAATGTTTTGAACTTCAAAAAATCATAGAAAATAAACCGTAGCTCGGATGAAAATATTTTCTAATGAAAGTTGCTCAGAAAAATCCAACGAATCTGAATACACTGTTCGTTCATCTGTTACATGCCCGTAGCATGCTGAACATGGAACCATCTCCTCTCTTTCACCTGTTCGGAATCCGCCTAACGCCGGGAATTCATCCTCAGATGTTTTCCCCTCCGTCTGCAACATGTAGTACTATGTTAGGTTGACCCTAGTTCTGCATATCCTCATGTCCTGCTTAGTGATACCTCTGTTTGCTCTGTATTTACTGTTTCTTCCCCTCTTCTCTCCGGTAGACCCCGAGACCGATGCTGCCCCTGTGATCGACTACGTCACTGACGACCCTTCTTCCTTCGCAGCTGAGCTTCCAAGCAAGCACCCCCCCCCTTGATCATTCCTATATCGCCCATTCCATTCTCTCTCATGCTTGCATTAGATTTTGCTATTGTTATTGTTTGCTCATATTCTTATGCATAGCCTGTTTTTGCTACCTGCTTTCATACCTTACATGTTTATTCTAAACTGTTTAGTATAGGCTGGTTAGAGATCCATCAGTGACCCCCACCTTGTCCTTGCCCCACTATATGTTCGATGACTCGATCAACGTGATCGACATCCAGGCCCCGACACTGCACATCACCCCCCCTTAGTTGTACGACTCTGCAGAGTTACTATCGAGTGCCGAGGGTGGTACCTCGTCAGCACTTCTGATGTTAACCCTGTAGTGTAGCTATTTGGTTGTGATCATCGAGGGTGATTCCTCCTTAACCTCTTCCGATACGACTCCATCGTGCAACCCCTCAAGTGTGAACCTCGAGGGTGATTCCTCCTTAACCTCTTCCGATACGACTCCGTCGTGCAACCCCTCAAGTCTGAACCTCGAGGGTGGTTCCTCCTACGTTCACCTTGATGATTACATTGAGTGGAATCCATCGAGGGTGATTCCTCGGGGTTTCCCCCTGGTGTTTGGACACACAGATACTTGGACTTTACAACTGTTACTTGGAAAGGTGGTCGACCCTGAGGGGTACCTGTTGGAAATATGCCCTAGAGGCAATAATAAAAGATTATTATTATATTTCCTTGTTCATGATAATTGTCTATTATTCATGCTATAACTGTGTTATCCGGAAATCGTAATACACGTGTGAATACATAGACCATAATATGTCCCTAGTAAGCCTCTAGTTGACTAGCTCGTTGATCAATAGATAGTCATGGTTTCCTGACTATGGACATCAGATGTCCTTGATAACGGGATCACATCATTAGGAGAATGATGTGATGGACAAGACCCAATCCTAAGCATAGCACAAGATCGTGTAGTTCGTTTTGCTAGAGCTTTTCCAATGTCAAGTATCTTTTCCTTAGACCATGAGATCGTGTAACTCCCGGATACCATAGGAGTGCTTTGGTGTACCAAACGCCACAACGTGAATCGGGTGACTATAAAGGTGCACTACGGTATCTCCGAAAGTGTCTGTTGGGTTGACACGGATCGAGACTGGGATTTGTCACTCCGTATGACGGAGAGGTATCTCTGGGCCCACTCGGTAATGCATCATCATAATGAGCTCAAAGTGACCAAGTGTTTGGTCATGGGATCATGCATTACGGTACGAGTAAAGTGACTTACGATACTTGAGACCGAACGAGGTATTGGGATACCGACGATCGAGTCTCGGGCAAGTAACGTACCGATTGACAAAGGGAATTGTATACGGGGTTGATTGAATCCTCGACATCATGGTTCATCCGATGAAATCATCGTGGAACATGTGGGAGCCAACATGGGTATCCAGATCCCGCTGTTGGTTATTGGCCGGAGAGCTGTCTCGGTCATGTTTGCATGATTCCCGAACCCGTAGGGTCTACACTTAAGGTTCGGTGACGCTAGGGTTATTAGGAAGACTTGTATGTGATTACCGAATGTTGTTCGGAGTCCTGGATGAGATCCCGGATGTCACGAGGAGTTCCGGAATAGTCCGTAGGTGAAGATTTATATATAGGAAGTGCTGTTTCGGCCAACGGGAAAGTTTCGGGGTCACCCGGTATTGTACCGGGACCACCGGAAGGGTCCCGGGGGTCCACCGGGTGGGGCCACCTATCCCGGAGGGCCCCGTGGGCTGAAGTGGGAGGGGAACCAGCCCCTAGTGGTCTGGTGCGCCCCCCTTGGGCCCCCCTGCACCTAGGGTTGGAAACCCTAGAGTGGGGGGGCGCACCACTTGCCTTGGGGGGCACTCCACCCCCTGGCCGCCGCCCCCTTGGGAGATTCCCATCTCCAGGGCCGACACCCCTCCTCCTGGGGGCCTATATAAAGAAGGGGGGAGGGAGGGCAGCCGCACCATGAGTCTTGGCGCCTCCCTCTCCCTGCTACACCTCTTCCTCCTCCCGCAGTTGCTTGGCGAAGCCTCGCCGAGTATCTTGATCTCCACCACCACCACGCCTCGTCTGCTGCTGGAGCCTTCTTCCTCAACCTCTCCTTCCCCCTTGCTGGATCAAGAAGGAGGAGACGTCATCCGCTCCGTACGTGTGTTGAACGCGGAGGTGCTGTCCGTTCAGCACTTGGTCATCGGTGATTTGGATCACGGCGAGTATGACCCCATCATCCCCGTTCTCTTGAACGCTTCCGCTCGCGATCTACAAGGGTATGTAGATGCTCTCCTATCACTCATTGCTTAGATGAACTCATAGATGGATCTTGGTGAAACCGTAGGAAATTTTTTATTTTCTGCAACGTTCCCCAACAGTGGCATCATGAGCTAGGTCTATGCGTAGTTCTCTATTGCACGAGTAGAACACAAATTTGTTGTGGGCGTAGATGTTGTCAACTTTCTTGCCGCTACTAGTCTTATCTTGCTTCAGCGGTATTGTGGGATGAAGCGGCCCGGACCGACCTTACGCGTACGCTTACGTGAGACAGGTTCCACCGACTGACATGCACTAGTTGCATAAGGTGGCTAGCGGGTGTCTGTCTCCCCCACTTTAGTTGGAGCAGATTCGATGAAAAGGGTCCTTATGAAGGGTAAATAGAAGTTGACAAATCACGTTGTGGCTTTTTCGTAGGTAAGAAAACGTTCTTGCTAGAACCCTATTGCAGCCACGTAAAAGATGCAACAACAATTAGAGGACGTCTAACTTGTTTTTGCAGCAATTGCCTTGTGATGTGATATGGCAAAAAAGTTGTGATGAATGATGAATGATATATTGTGATGTATGAGGTCATGTTCTTGTAATAGGAATCACGACTTGCATGTCGATGAGTATGACAACCGGCAGGAGCCATAGGAGTTGTCTTTATTTTTTGTATGACCTGTGTGTCATTGAAGAACGCCATGTAAATTACTTTACTTTATCGCTAAATGCGTTAGCCATAGAAGTAGAAGTAGTCGTTGGAGTGACAACTTCATGAAGACACGGTGATGGAGATCATGATGATGGAGATCATGGTGTCATGCCGGTGACGAAGATGATCATGGAGCCCCGAAGATGGAGATCAAAGGAGCTATATGATATTTGCCATATCATGTCACTACTATATAATTGCATGTGATGTTTATTATGTTTATGCATCTTGTTTACTTAGAACGACGGTAGTAAATAAGATGATCCCTTATAACAATTTCAAGAAAGTGTTCTCCCTAACTGCTTGCGTTGCTAAAGTTAAATGTTTCAAGCACCGCGTGATGATCGGGTGTGATAGATTCTTACGTTCACATACAACGGGTGTAAGACAGATTTACACATGCAAAAACACTTAGAGTTAACTTGATGAGCCTAGCATGTACAGACATGGCCTCGGAACACAGAGACCGAAAGGTCGAACATGAGTCGTATGGAAGATACGATCAACATGGAGATGTTCACCGATGATGACTAGTCCGTCTCACGTGATGATCGGACACGGCCTAGTCGACTCGGATCGTGTAACACTTAGATGACTAGAGGGATGTCTAATCTGTGTGGGAGTTCATTAAAATAATTTGATTAGATGAACTTAATTATCATGAACTTAGTCTAAAACCTTTGCAAATATGTCTTGTAGATCAAATGGCCAACGCTCATGTCAATATGAACTTCAACGCGTTCCTAGAGAAAACCAAGCTGAAAGATGATGGCAGGAACTATACGGACTGAGTCCGGAACCTGAGGATCATCCGCATAGCTGCCAAGAAAGCATATGTCCTAGACGGACCGCTAGGTGAAGCACCCATCCCAGAGAACCAAGACGTTATGAACGCTTGGCAGTCACGTGCTGATGATTACTCCCTCGTTTAGTGCGGCATGCTTTATAGCCTAGAACCGGGGCTCCAAAAGCGTTTTGAGCAACACGGAGCATATGAGATGTTCGAGGAGCTGAAAATGGTTTTCCAAGCTCATGCCCGGGTCGAGAGATATGAAGTCTCCGACAAGTTCTACAGATTGTAAGATGGAGGAAAATAGTTCGTCGGTGAGCACATACTCAAAATGTCCGGGTTGCACAACCGCCGTCCCGGTGGACATTAACCTCCCGGACGAGGCGGTCATTGACAGAATCCTTGATCGCCCCACCGAGCTACAAGAGCTTTGTGATGAACTACAATATGCAGGGGATGGTGAAAACTATTCCTGAAGTATTTTCAATGCTAAAGTCGGCAGAGGTAGAAATCAAGAAAGAACATCAAGTATTGATGGTCAATAAAACCACCAAGTTCAAGAAGGGAAAGGGTAAGAAGAACTTCAAGAAGGACGGTAAGGATGTTGTCGCGCCCGGTAAGCCAGTTGCCGGGAAGAAGTCAAAGAATGGACCCAAGCCTGAGACTGAGTGCTTTTATTTCAAAGGGAAGGGTCACTGGAAGCGGAACTTCCCCAAGTACTTAGTAGACAAGAAGGCCGGCAACACTAAAGGTATATTTGATATACATGTAATTGATGTGTACCTTACCAATACTCGTAGTAACTGAAGGAAATATGCCCTAGAGGCAATAATAAAGTTATTATTTATTTCCTTATTTCATGATAAATGTTTATCATTCATGCTAGAATTGTATTAACCGGAAACATGATACATGTGTGAATGCATAGACAAAACAACATGTCACTAGTATGCCTCTACTAGACTAGCTTGTTAATCAAAGATGGTTATGTTTCCTGACCATGAACAAGGAGTTGTTATTTGATTAACAAGGTCACATCATTAGTAGAATGATCTGATTGACATGACCCATTCCCTTAGCTTAGCACACGATCGCTTAGTATGTTGCTACTGCTTTTATCCATGACATATACATGTTCTCGTAACTATGAGATTATGCAACTCCGTTTACGGAGGAACACTTTGGTGCTACCAAACGCCACAACGAATCGGGTGATTATAAAGGAGTACTACAGGTGTCTCCAAAGGCGATGTTGGGTTGGCGATTTCGAGATTAGGTTTTGTCACTCCGATTGTCGGAGAGGTATCTCTGGGCCCTCTCGGTAATGCACATCACTAAAGCCTTGCAAGCACTACAACTAATGAGTTAGTTGTGAGATGATGTATTACGGAACGAGTAAAGAGACTTGCCGTAACGAGATTGAACTAGGTATTGGATACCGACGATCGAATCTCGGGCAAGTAACATACCGATGACAAAGGAACAACGATGTTGTTATGCGGTCCGACCGATAAAGATCTTCGAGAATATGTAGGAACCAATATGGGCATCCAGGTCCGCTGTTGGTTATTGACCGTGAATAGTTCTAGGTCATGTCTGCATTGTTCTCGAACCGTAGGGTCCGCACGCTTAAAGTTTCGATGGCAGTTATTATGAGTTTATGTATTTTGATGTACCGAAGAAGTTCGAGTCCGGATGTGATCACGGACATGACGAGGAGTCTCAAATGGTCGAGACATAAAGATTGATATATTGGAAGCCTATGTTTGGAGTTGGAATGGTTCCGGTAAAACAGAATTTCTGGAACCCCGGGGTAAATGGGCCTCGGTGGGCCTCGAGGGAGAAGAGGAGGGCCGGCCAGGAGGTGGCGCGCGCCCCTCCCCCAGTCCGAATAGGACAGGAGGGGGCGCGCCTCCTCTTTCCCCTCCCCCAATCCTATTCCAACTAGGAAGGGGAGTCCTACTCCGGTGGGAGTAGGACTCCTCCCAGCGCTTCTAGCTAGGCCGGCCGGCCGCCCCCTCCCTCCTTTATATACGGGGCAGGGGGCACCCTAGAACACACAAGTTTGATCTTTAGATCGTTCCTTAGCCGTGCGGTGCCCCTCCACCATATTCCACCTCGGTTATACCGTCGCGAAGCTTAGGCGAAATCGCGCCGTGAAACATCAAGATCGCCACCACGCCGTCAGGTCGACGAAACTCTCCTCGACACTCGGCTGGATCGGAGTACGAGGGACGTCATCGAGCTGTACGTGTGTCAAGAACTCGGGGGCGTCGGAGTAACGGCGCCGGGATCGGTCGGATCGCGAGGAGAACGTACGACTACTTCCTCTACGTTGTGATCGCTTCCGCTTCGGGTCTACGAGGGTACGTAGACAACACTCTCCCTCTCGTTGCTATACATCACCATGATCTTGCGTGTGCGTAGGAAAATTTTTGAAATTACTACGTTCCCCAACAGTGGCATCCGAGCCTAGGTTTTTTCTATGGTTTGATGTTTTGCACGAGTAGAACACAAGTGAGTTGTGGGCGATACAAGTCATACTACCTACCAGCATGTCATACTTTGGTTCAGCGGTATTGTGAGATGAAGCGCCTGACCGACATTACGCAGACGCTTACGCGAGACTGGTTTCACCGCAACGAGCACTCGTTGCTTAAAGGTGTTGGTGGGTGCTGCTCTCTCACTTTAGTTGAACTGAGTGTGGCTACGCCCGGTCCTTGAGAAGGTTAAACGGAGTCTATTTGACGAAGTATCGCTGTGGTTTTGATGCGAGGTGAGACTGGTTCTTGCTTAAGCCCGTAGCAGCCACGTAAAATTTGCAACAACAAAGTAGAGGACGTCTAACTTGTTTTTGCAGGGCATGTTGTGATGTGATATGGTCAAGACGTGATGCTATATTTTATTGTATGAGATGATCATGTTTTGTAACCGGTTATCGGCAATCGGCAGGAGCCATATGGTTGTCGCTTTATTGTATGCAATGCAATCGCCTGTAATGCTTTACTTTATCACTAAGCGGTAGCGATAGTCGAGAAGCATAAGTTTGGCGAGACGACAACGATGCTACGATGGAGATCATGGTGTCGCGCCGGTGGCGATGGTGATCATGGTGGTGCTCCGGAGATGAAGATCACGAAGCACAAGATGATGATGACCATATCATATCACTTATATTGATTTGCATGTGATGTTTATCTTTTATGCATCTTATCTTGCTTTGATTGACGGTAGCATTATAAGATGATCTCTCACTAAATTATCAAGAAGTGTTCTCCCGAGTATGCACCGCTGCCAAAGTTCGTCGTGCCTGGACACCACGTGATGATCGGGTGTGATAAGCTTCACGTCCATCTACAACGGGTGCAAGCCAGTTTTGCACACGCAGAATACTCGGGTTATACTTGACGAGCCTAGCATATGCAGATATGGCCTCGAACACGGAGACCGAAAGGTCGAGCGTGAATCATATAGTAGATATGATCAACATAAGATGTTCACCATTGAAAACTACTCCATTTCACGTGATGATCGGTTATGGTTTAGTTGATTTGGATCACGTGATCACTTAGATGACTAGAGAGATGTTTTTCTAAGTGGGAGTTCTTAAGTAATATGATTAATTGAACTTAAATTTATCATGAACTTAGTACCGATAGTATCTTGCTTGTTTATGTTTGATTGTAGATAGATGGCTCGTCTGTTGTTCCGTTGAATTTTAATGCGTTCCTTGAGAAAGCAAAGTTGAAAGATGATGGTAGCAATTACACGGATCGGGTCCGTAATTTGAGGATCATCCTCATTGCTGCACGTAAGAGTTACGCCTGGATGCACCGCTAGGTGCCGTGACTCTTGCTAATGCAACTGCAGATGTTATGAACGTCTGGCGAGCAAAGTGATGACTACCCTATAGTTCGATGTGCCATGCTTTACGGCTTAGAACCGGGACTTCAACGACGTTTTGAACGTCATGGAGCATATGAGATGTTCCAGAGTTGAAGTTGATATTCCAAAGTAATGCCCGGATTGAGAGATATGAAGTCTCCAATAAGTTCTATAGCTGCAAGATGGAGGAGAATAGTTACATTAGTGAGCATATACTCGAGAATGTCCGGGTACTACAATCACTTGACACAATTGGGAGTTAATCTTCGGATGATTGTGTCATTGATGTAATTCTTCAATCACTGCCACCAAGCTACAAAGGCTTCGTGATGAACTATAATATGCAAGGGTTAGTAAAGACTATACCTGAGCTCTTCGCAATGCTAAAAGCTGCGGAGGTAGAAATCAAAAAGGAGCATCAAGTGTTGATGGTCAACAAGACCACTAGTTTCAAGAAGAAAGGCAAAGGGAAGAAGAAGGGGAACTTCAAGAAGAACAGCAAGCAAGTTGCTGCTCAGAGAAGAAACCCAAGCCTGGCCCTAAACCTGGCTGAGTGCTTCTCCGCAAGCGATGGTCATCGAAGCGGAACTGCCCCAAGTATTTGGCGGATAAGAAGGATGGCAAGGTGAACAAAGGTATATGTGATATACATGTTATTGATGTGTACCTTACTAGAGCTCGTAGTAGCACTGGTATTTGATCTCGGTTCATTGCTAATATTTGCAACTCAAACAGGACTACTGATTGCTTAACTCGCAAAGGACGAGGTGACGATGCGCGTGGGAAATGGTTCCAAAGTCGATGTGATCGCGGTCGGCACGCTACCTCTACATCTACCTTCGGGATTAGTTTTAGACCTAAATAATTGTTATTTGGTGCTGCGTTGAGCATGAACATTATATCTGGATCTTGTTTGATGCGAGACGGTTATTCATTTAAATCAGAGAATAATGGTTGTTCTATTTATATGAGTAATATCTTTTATGGTCATGCACCCTTGAGGAATGGTCTATTTTGATGAATCTCGATAGTAGTGATACACATATTCATAATGTTGAAACCAAAAGATGCAGAGTTGATAATGATAGTGCAACTTATTTGTGGCACTCGCCGCTTAGGTCATATCGGTGTAAAGCGCATGAAGAAACTCCATGCCGATGGACTTTTGGAGTCACTTGATTATGAATCACTTGGCACTTGCGAACCGTGCCTCATGGGCAAGATGACTAGAACACCGTTCTCGGTACTATGGAGAGAGCAACAGATTTGTTGGAAATCATACATCTGATGTATGTGGTCCAATGAATGTTGAGGCTCGTGGCGGATGTCGTTATTTTCTCACCTTCACAGATGACATAAGCGAGATATGGGTATATCTACTTAATGAAACATAAGTCCGAAACGTTTGAAAAGTTCAAAGAATTTCAGAGTGAAGTTGAAAATCATCGTAACAAGAAAATTAAGTTTCTACGATCGATCGTGGAGGTGAATATTTGAGTTACGAGTTTGGTCTACATTTGAAACAATGCGGAATAGTTTAGCAACTTACGCCACCGGAACACCACAACGTAATGGTGTGTCCGAACGTCGAATCGTACTTTACTAGATATGGTGCGATCTATGATGTCTCTTACAGATTTACCGCTATCGTTTTGGGGTTATGCTCTAGAGACGGCCGCATTCACACTGAATAGAACACCGTCGAAATCCGCTGAGACGACACCTTATGAACTATGGTTTGGCAAGAAACCAAAGTTGTCGTTTCTTAAAGTTTGGGGATGCGATGCTTATGTGAAAAAGCTTCAACCCGATAAGCTCGAACCCAAATCGGAGAAATGTGTCTTCATAGGATACCCAAAGGAAACAGTTGGGTACACCTTCTATCACAGATCCGAAGGCAAGACATTCGTTGCTAAGAATGGATCCTTTCTAGAGAAGGAGTTTCTCTCGAAAGAAGTGAGTGGGAGGAAAGTGGAACTTGATGAGGTAATAGTACCTTCTCCCTTACTTGAAGGTAGTTAAATCGCAGTAAACCGGTTTCGAGACACCTACACCAAGTAGTGAGGAAGTTGATGATGTTGATCATGAAACTTGAGATCAAGTTACCGCAGAACCTCGTAGATCAACCAGAGTAAGATCCGCACTGAGTGGTACGGCAATCCTGTTCGGAAATCATGCTACTAGATCATGATGAACCCACGAACTATGAAGAAGCGATGGTGAGCCCAGATTCGCAAAATGGCTCGAGGCCATGAAATCGAGATGGGATCCATGTATGAAAACAAAGTATGGACTTTGGTTGACTTGCCCGAGGGTCGGCAAGCAATAGAAAACAAGTGGATCTTCAAGAAGAAGACCGACGACGACGGTAATGTTATCGTTTATAAAGCTCGACTTGTCGCAAAGGGTTTTCGACAAGTTCAAGGGATTGACTACGATGAGACCTTCTCACCCGAAGCGATGCTTAAGTCCGTCCGAATCATGTTAGCAATTGCCGCATTTTATGATTATGAAATTTGGCAAATGGATGTAAAGACTGCATTCTGAATGGATTTACGGAAGAAGAGTTGTATATGATGCAACCGAAGGTTTTATCGATCCAAAGGAGCTAACAAAGTGTGCAAGCTCCGGCGATCCATCTATGGACTGGTGCAAGCATCTCGAGTTGGAATAAACGCTTTGATAGTGTGATCAAAGCATTTGGGTTTGTCTGGACTTTTGGAGAAGCCTCGATTTACAAGAAAGTGAGTGGGAGCTCTGTAGCATTTCTGATATTATATGTAGATGACATATTGTTGATCGGAAATGATATAGAATTTCTGGATAGCATAAAGGGATACTTGAATAAGAGTTTTTCAATGAAAGACCTCGGTGAAGCTGCTTACATATTGGGCATTAAGATCTATAGAGATAGATCAAGACGCTTGATTGGACTTTCACAAAGCACATACCTTGACAAAATTTTGAAGAAGTTCAAAATGGATCAAGCAAAGAAAGGGTTCTTGCACGTGTTACAAGGTGTGAAGTTGAGTAAGACTCAATGCCCGACCAACGCAGAAGATAGAGAGAAAATGAAAGATGTTCCTATGCTTCAGCCATAGGCTCTATCATGTATGCAATGCTGTGTACCGGACGATGTGTGCCTTGCTATAAGCCTAGCAGGAGGTACCAAAGTAATCCAGAGTGGATCATCGACAGCGGTCAAGAACATCTGAAATACCGAAAAGGACTAAGGATATGTTTTCGATATGGAGGTGACAAAGAGCTCATCGTGAACGGTTACGTTGATGCAAGCTTTGACACCGATCCGACGATTCTAAATCACAGACCGGATACGATTTACACTAAACGGAGGAGCTGTCGGTTGGTGCAGTTCTAAACAAAGCGTCAGCGGGATCTACATGTGAAGCGGAATACATAGCAGCTTCGGAAGCAGCTAATGAAGGAGTGCGGATGAAGGAGTTCATATCCGATCTAGGTGTCATACCTAGTGCATCGGGTCCAATGAAAATCTTCGTGACAATATCGAGCAATTGCCTTAGCGAAGGAATCCAGATTTCACAAGAGGACCAAGCACATCAAGAGACGCTTCAATTCCATCCGGACTTAGTCCGTGGGAGACATAGAGATTTGCAAGATACACACGGATCTGAATGTTGCGAGATCCATTGACTAAGCCTCTTCCACGAGCAAAACATGATCAGCACCAAAACTCCATGGGTGTTAGAATCATTACTATGTAATCTAGATTATTGACTCTAGTGCAAGTGGGAGATCAAGGAAATATGCCCTAGAGGCAATAATAAAGTTATTATTTATTTCCTTATTTCATGATAAATGTTTATCATTCATGCTAGAATTGTATTAACCGGAAACATGATACATGTGTGAATGCATAGACAAAACAACATGTCACTAGTATGCCTCTACTAGACTAGCTTGTTAATCAAAGATGGTTATGTTTCCGACCATGAACAAGGAGTTGTTATTTGATTAACAAGGTCACATCATTAGTAGAATGATCGATTGACATGACCCATTCCCTTAGCTTAGCACACGATCGCTTAGTATGTTGCTACTGCTTTTATCCATGACATATACATGTTCTCGTAACTATGAGATTATGCAACTCCGTTTACGGAGGAACACTTTGGTGCTACCAAACGTCACAACGAATCGGGTGATTATAAAGGAGTACTACAGGTGTCTCCAAAGGCGATGTTGGGTTGGCGATTTCGAGATTAGGTTTTGTCACTCCGATTGTCGGAGAGGTATCTCTGGGCCTCTCGGTAATGCACATCACTAAAGCCTTGCAAGCACTACAACTAATGAGTTAGTTGTGAGATGATGTATTACGGAACGAGTAAAGAGACTTGCCGTAACGAGATTGAACTAGGTATTGGATACCGACGATCGAATCTCGGGCAAGTAACATACCGATGACAAAGGGAACAACGTATGTTGTTATGCGGTCCGACCGATAAAGATCTTCGAGAATATGTAGGAACCAATATGGGCATCCAGGTCCCGCTGTTGGTTATTGACCGTGAATAGTTCTAGGTCATGTCGCATTGTTCTCGAACCGTAGGGTCCGCACGCTTAAAGTTTCGATGGCGATGTTATTATGAGTTTATGTATTTTGATGTACCAAGAAGTTGAGTCCCGGATGTGATCACGGACATGACGAGGAGTCTCGAAATGGTCGAGACATAAAGATTGATATATTGGAAGCCTATGTTTGGAGTTCGGAATGGTTCCGGGCGAAAACAGGAATTTACCGGAGTACCGGGAGGTTACCGGAACCCCCCGGGGGGTAAATGGGCCTCGGTGGGCCTCGAGGGAGAAGAGGAGGGGCCGGCCAGGAGGTGGCGCGCCTCTCCCCCAGTCCGAATAGGACAGGAGGGGGGGCGCCTCTCCTCTTCCCCTCCCCAATCCTATTCCAACTAGGAAAGGGGGGGAGTCCTACTCCCGGTGGGAGTAGGACTCCTCCCGGCGCGCCCTAGCTAGGCCGGCCGGCCTCCCCCCTCCCTCCTTTATATACGGGGGCAGGGGGCACCCTAGAACACACAAGTTTGATCTTTAGATCGTTCCTTAGCCGTGTGCGGTGCCCCCCTCCACCATATTCCACCTCGGTTATACCGTCGCGAAGCTTAGGCGAAGCCCTGCGCCGGTGAAACATCAAGATCGTCACCACGCCGTCGTCTCGACGAAACTCTCCTCGACACTCGGCTGGATCGAGTACGAGGGACGCCATCGAGCTGTACGTGTGTCAAGAACTCGGGCGTCGGAGTAACGGCGCCGGATCGGTCGGATCGCGAGGAGAACGTCGACTACTTCCTCTACGTTGTGATCGCTTCGCCGGGTCTACGAGGGTGCGTAGACAACACTCTCCCCTCTCGTTGCTATACATCACCATGATCTTGCGTGTGCGTAGGAAAATTTTTGAAATTACTACGTTCCCCAACAGTAACTCCTGGGTATTTGATACCGGTGTCGTTGCTCATATTTGTAACTCACAGCAGGAGCTGCGGAATAAGCGAAGACTGGCGAAGGACGAGGTGACGATGCGCGTCGGGAATGGTTCCATGGTCGATGTGATCACCGTCGGCACGCTACCTCTACATTTACCTACGGGATTAGTTTTAAACCTTAATAATTGTTATTTAGTGCCAAGTTTGAGCATGAACATTCTATCTGGATCTCGTTTGATACGAGATGGCTACTCATTTAAATCCGAGAATAATGGTTGTTCTATTTATATGAGAGATATGTTTTATGGTCATGCCCCGATAGTTAATGGTTTATTCTTGATGAATCTCAAACGTAATGTTACACATATTCATAGTATGAATACCAAAAAATGTAAAGTTGATAACGATAGTCCCACATACTTGTGGCACTGCCGCCTTGGTCACATTGGTGTCAAGCGCATGAAGAAGCTCCATGCTGATGGACTTTTAGAGTCTCTCGATTATGAACCATTTGACACATGCGAACCATGCCTCATGGGCAAAATGACCAAGACTCCGTTCTCCGGAACAATGGAGCGAGCAACCAACTTATTGGAAATCATACATACCGATGTGTGCGGTCCAATGAGCGTTGAGGCTTGCGGAGGATATCGTTATGTTCTCACTCTCACTGATGACTTGAGTAGATATGGGTATGTCTACTTAATGAAACATAAGTCTGAGAATCACTGGAGACTGTTGGAAATATGCCCTAGAGGCAATAATAAAATATTATTATTATATTTCCTTGTTCATGATAATTGTCTATCATTCATGCTATAACTGTGTTATCCGGAAATCGTAATACACGTGTGAATACATAGACCATAATATGTCCCTAGTAAGCCTCTAGTTGACTAGCTTGTTGATCAACAGATAGTCATGGTTTCCTGACTATGGACATCAGATGTCGTTGATAATGGGATCACATCATTAGGAGAATGATGTGATGGACAAGACCCAATCCTAAGCATAGCACAAGATCGTGTAGTTCATTTTGCTAGAGCTTTTCCAATGTCAAGTATCTTTTCCTTAGACCATGAGATCGTGTAACTCCCGGATACCATAGGAGTGCTTTGGGTGTACCAAACATCACAACGTAACTGGGTGACTATAAAGGTGCACTACAGGTATCTCCGAAAGTGTTTGTTGGGTTGACACGGATCGAGACTGGGATTTGTCACTCCGTATGACGGAGAGGTATCTCTGGGCCCACTCGGTAATGCATCATCATAATGAGCTCAAAGTGACCAAGTGTTTGGTCATGGGATCATGCATTACGGTACGAGTAAAGTGACTTACCGGTAACGAGACTGAACGAGGTATTGGGATACCGACGATCGAGTCTCGGGCAAGTAACGTACCGATTGACAAAGGGAATTGTATACGGGGTTGATTGAATCCTCGACATCGTGGTTCATCCGATGAAATCATCGTGGAACATGTGGGAGCCAACATGGGTATCCAGATCCCGATGTTTGTTATTGGCCGGAGAGCTGTCTCGGTCATGTCTGCATGATTCCCGAACCCGTAGGGTCTACACACTTAAGGTTCGGTGACGCTAAGGTTATTAGGAAGACTTGTATGTGATTATCGAATGTTGTTCGGAGTCCCGGATGAGATCCCGGACGTCACGAGGAGTTCCGGAATAGTCCGGAGGTGAAGATTTATATATAGGAAGTGCTGTTTCGGCCAACGGGAAAGTTTCGGGGTCACCCGGTATTGTACCGAGACCACCGGAAGGGTCCCGGGGGTCCACCGGGTGGGGCCACCTATCCCAGAGGGCCCCGTGGGCTGAATAGGGAGGGGAACCAGCCCCTAGTGGGCTGGTGCGCCCCCCCTTGGGCCCCCTGCGCCTAGGGTTGGAAACCCTAGGGTGGGGGGCGCACCACTTGCATTGGGGGGCACTCCACCCCCCTGGCCGCCGCCCCCTTGGGAGATTCCCATCTCCAGGGTCGGCGCCCCCCCTGGGGGCCTATATAAAGGAGGGGGAGGGAGGGCAGCCGCACCATGAGTCTTGGCGCCTCCCTTCCCCTGCTACACCTCTTCCTCCTCCCCAGCTTGCTTGGCGAAGCCGCCGCGCGATCTTGATCTCCACCACCACCACGCCATCGTCTTTGCTCTTTGGAGCCTTCTTCCTCAACCTCTCCTTCCCCTTGCTGGATCAAGAAGGAGGAGACGTCATCCGCTCCGCACGTGTGTTGAACGCGGAGGTGCTGTCCGCTCAAAGACTTGGTCATCGGTGATTTGGATCACGGCGAGTACGACTCCACCATCCCCGTTCTCTTGAACGCTTCCGCTCGCGATCTACAAGGGTATGTAGATGCACTCCTATCACTCGTTGCTTAGATGAACTCATAGATGGATCTTGGTGAAACAGTAGGAAATTTTTTATTTTTTGCAACGTTCCCCAACAGTACCTGCGAGTGATGTGGAGATGAGTTGACCTAGAGGGTACCCGAGAGTCGAATACGAGGCGTGGCCGGGAATTCTTGGCCCTTGCCGCAAGTCCTCGAGACGGGGCAATGGGGTCACATCTTTCGTGAGTCTCTGCTCGCGACCGCACTACCAACACACTAACGGTTTGGATATTTGATCCGAGGGGCCTCTGGCCTGATAGCACTAACCATCACGTGGGCATAGTATGGGCGTTCTGCGTCGTATGCATCAGCCGAAGCTTAATAGACGTCAGCGACTGAGCGGCGTGTGCCGGGTTGGACTGCGTAAGCACCTGCCTTTTTAAGGAGGTAGCTAGGTCTGCTCATCGGCTGCGTACGCAATGTGCAGGAGTGCAAAGGGAGATGGGCTCGAGACCCCTGCACGCTTAGGATGTAGACCGGCATGTTGACCTCTCTATTAGGCCTAGGTCGGGTTGCGGTGTACCGTTTGGCTGAGGTCGAGCATGACCCAGAAAAGTGTGTCCAGCCAGAGTTAATCGAGTGTGGTGGGTAAGTTGGTGCACCCCTGCAGGGAAAACAACATCTATCGATAGCCTGTCCTATGGTAACGGACGCTCGGAGTTGTATCCCGATCGATACAACTAGAACTGGATGTTGAGGCATGTAATGGAAACGATGGCTCCGGGATTGTTTCCTCGCAGGGGGTCGAGGAAGTGATCTCTGGGCGCTAATGTTACAACATGTTTGATAAATATAAACTACTATTCTATACTTTTATTAATGTTGCAAGATGCTTGGAGATGCTTGAAGATGCTAGTCTTCGATACGCTAGGCTTTCCCCTTCTCTTCTAGCATTCTGCAGTTCAGTCCACAGATACTACCTGTTTCATTGATACCGATGCATATGTAGTGTAGATCCTTGCTTGCGAGTACTATGGATGAGTACTCACAGTTGCTTTGCTCCCCTTTTTCCACCTCTTTCCATTCTTCTCGAATGTTGCAACTAGGTGGTGGAGCCCAGGATCCAGACGCCACAGCCGACGACTACTACTACCCCGAGGGTGCCTATTACTACGTGGCGGACGTCGATGACCAGGAGTTAGTTAGGAGGCTCCCAAGCAGGAGGCCTTGCCTTTTCGATCATTGCTGTTTTAGTGCTAGCCTTCTTAAGGCAAACTTGTTTAACTTATGTTTGTACTCATATATTATTGCTTCCGCTGACTCGATTGTATTTGAGCTTATGTATTCGAGCCCTCGAGGCCCCTGGCTTATAATATAAAGCTTGTATTATTTTAATTTGTGTCTAGAGTTGTGTTGCGATATCTTCCCATGAGTCCCTGATCTTGATCGTACACATTTGCGTGTATGATTAGTGTACGATTGAATCGGGGGCGTCACACATCACGTCTGTGATAAGTAGACCAAAACGATTATGCATCTACTACTATTACTCCACACGTAGACCGCTATCCAGCATGCATCTAGTGTATTAAGTTAACAAGAATTGAGTAACGCCTTAAGCAAGATGACATGATTTAGAGGGATATATCCAAACAATATGGTAAAAACTACATCTTTTTATCCTTAATGGGAACAATATAAATACATGCCTCGCTACCCCTTCTGTCACTGGGTGAGGACACCGCAAGATTGAACCCAAAACAAAGCACCTCTCCCATTGCAAGATAGATCAATCTAGTTGGCCAAACCAAATCAATAGATCGGAGAGAAATACAAAGGTATCTTAATATTGCATAAAAGAGTTCGGAGAAGACTCAAATAATATTCATAGATAATCTGATCATAAATCCACAGTCATGGATCTCAACAAACGCACCACAAAAGAAGATTACATCGAATAGAACTCCAAGAACATCGAGGAGAACATTGTATCGAAGATCAAAGAGAGAGAGAAGAAGCCGCTACTAGCTATGGACCTGTAGGTCTGTAGTAAACTATTCACAAATCATTGGAAGGGCAGCAAGGTTGGTGTAGAGGCCCTCCATGATCGAATCCCCCTCTGGCAGAGTATCGAAAAAGGCCCAAAGATGGGATCTCACGTGAATAGAAGCTTGTGGCGGCAGAAAAGTATTTTTGGTGTGCCCTCTGGTATACAGGGAATATTCGGATATTTATGAAGCTGAGATTAGGGTTAGGGGGTCCTGAGGGGCCCACAAGCTTGGGGCTCCCTATGGGCTTGTGGCCCTCCCGTGGATCCTCTAGCCTCCTCGTGAAGCTTCATGAGTGTCTTGTTGTCCAAGAAAAATCATCAGAAAGTTTTGTTCCATTTGGACTCCGTTTGGTATTGATTTTCTATAGAAGACAAAAACAAGGAAAAACAGCAACTGGCACTGGGCACTAGGTTAATAGGTTAGTCCCAAAAATGATATAAAATAGCATAATAAATTAATAATGCATATAAAACATCTAAGATGGATGATATAATAGCATGGAACAATAAAAAATTATAGATACGTTGGGGTGTATCTTGGGCCACCTTCCCGGCTTGTATACTTTGCCTGTGTTCTGCGAAAATGGTTATGTTCACACTATTTTTGCATTGTCTATTACTTGACCAGGCGAATGCATTCGAAGTTTTTTTGTGGGCTGGCCTTTCTTCGCGTGGAAATTGTATCTTTACACGGGTGAAAAAGTAAGCAAAAGCAGTTTAGTAAATGCCGACTATCCCTGCACATTGCCAAAATAGCTAGGAGGAGCTTGAGACTTGGCCCATGTTCACCCACATCCATTTCTTTTACAATTATCTTGTATATAGACACACGTATTTACTGCTTTACACATAAGAATTGCAAATCTTTGGTTGTTCATGCACATGGGTGATCCATCGTACCATTCACGCAAAGACCAATCCCAGTAAAAAAAGCTAAGCAACCTATGAACAGCATGTTCTATGAATGATCTCCAAAGGGTACCCGATTCCTTGGATAACTATGGGCAAGCACAAACACAAGTACACCAAGAAATATATTATAACCATGTTAGAAAATATACCATGACCAATGCTATTCGCCACTGTCATATAAATGACCCTTTGCGTAATTGGCGGAAAGTCCAAATGCAACCATGAAGTTATGTAATTTGTTTGAAGAACATAACATTGGATCGCATAGCCACCGAAAAAGGATAGGAATAGGAACATTAGCGACCATCACAGGAATATGAATTCCTTGCTTATGTATAAATGTGTGTCATTTATAAAATACATATGAAATGTTATACTTCAGGCCCAGCTAATCCAAGAATGGTCAATTCAAAGCTTCACAAAGTTTGATCTCAAACAAACTTGTCACGCGAAGTAAAAAGAAACACAAGGAGTGTAAGACCAGAGATTTAAGTTGGACATCACCAAATCCGACCAGGGAGCACTTATGAGCCGAGTAGATGCAAAAATACCTGATAACCCCCGAATCATACTGACCGTTTGAAAAAACAATGACGCCCTACCAGCCGGCATCACACGAGTGGGTATTGGAGAACGAGCACATGGAGGGACACTGTATACACAACCTGAGTCTCCCTCCTCCTGCCTTACTCTGACTAAACATAGCCTCGCGACCATAACCGATGAATCCAAAATGTGTGGTGATTTTGATGGGTATTCTATGGCTACACCGTAGGCTTTGTATAAATTACCTTGTTCGCGCATTGCTTTTTGTCGGTTTTCCCGGAAATGTCTTTTGGAGCAATTAAAATACTATAGAAGAAATCCCAGGAAATTATGGTGAAATCGCGTCATTTAATGTGATTGCTACCATAAAAGAAATTAAGCAAAGGAGAAAGTTGGAGGCCGTAAGGCTCTCCCAAAGCGCAAGACGGCCATCCATTCGAGCGCATGCGCTCATATTTTTCAAAATCATGTTTTTGAATATATTTTTATAATGTGTGTTAAACAATTTTCAAATACACATTGGAACCCTATTTTGAATAATACAAATCATTTCTTTTCAACTATGCAGTTTTTCTACATTGTATATAATAATTTTGTAAATGTCACTAATATGTTTTGACACATGTGAACATTTTTTTCAATGGAACATACAATTTTTATAATGGTATGAACAATTTTTCAAAAAATTGCACAAGCATTTAGTGTACAATGTATAAACATTTTTTAATTTTACATACAATTTTTTTAAATGCATGAACATTATTTTAAAATCATGTGATCATTTCTTTAATGCTAAGAACAATTTTTGAACTACTCTAACAAAAAAATACACCATTTAAACATTTTTTTTAAAATTCATGTTGTTTAGTTTTTTAAGTAATTTTATATTTTGGAATATGCATATTTAGAATATCTCTTTCAAAACTATGAACTAAATAAACAAATAAAAGCGAACTAACCAACAAAGGGCTAATTGGGCCGGCCACTAGCACCTTGAGTTGAGAGAAATTTGGTCTCACAACAGCCGCATTAGCGGCAGAATGACGGGCCTTAGCACAAGGATTCATCCGCTAGGGCCAGCTCACGAGGGAACAGCCAGTGGTGAAAAATAACAAAAAAATGCGGCAACTCCCTCTGGTGGGTGCACACAGCTAGCCACTGGAGCTGGCCAGTGTTCGTCATGCATATGTAGTGCGAACAGTTTAGAACTAACAATATTCACCTCCTATTTTTTTCAAAAAAGTATTCTTGCTTTTCAAAATAATAAAAATGTTCATTTCTAAAATTTCTTCCGAAAGGTAAAGATAGTTGTATTTTCAAAATTGTACAAGAATTCTTAAAAAAATAGTTCAGAGTGTACAAAATTGAAAAGCATCCACAAAAATGGAATTTCAGACATTTTTTTTTAAAAAAAGAGGAACAAAATTTTGAAATGACAAAAGTTTTTTGAATTTTCCTGAATATTTTTTGATTGTGATAATTTTTTACACTGAAACATTTCTGAAATTCTAAACAAAATTTTAAAGCACAAATATTTTTCAAAATTTACCGAGCATTTTTAATTTCTCAGAGGAAATTTGAAAATGGGAATATTTTCTGAATTTGAGCAAATTTTAAAAAGGTCCTTTTTCTGAAATTGTGAATAAAACACTGAAACTACGCTTTTTTGAAATTCCTCAACATTTTTTGAAACTCGAACATTTCTTAAATTGTGAGAAAATTTGAAAACATGAATGTTTTTGAATTTGTGAAAAAATTGTGAAATTGTAAGCATTTTATGAAAATCAGAGCTATATTTGCAAATTTGGAATAAATTAGCAAAGGGGGAAACTAAAACAAAAAATGAAAATCTTAAAACAAAATAGAAAAGCAGAAAAAGTTAGAAACCCTAATAAGTGCCGCATGTCTGACACAAACACATGACAACTCCGAATGTTATTTATGGCAAGTTTAGTGATGCAAGGATGACAATTTTATTCGTCAAGCATGAAAAAAAAAGGATGTCAAGTTATAATTTGTTTTGAGTTTGTTTTTTTCTTTTTAGATGGCAATTTTAGTTGTAGAAAACCTCAGGTCCGGATTGCTTCGTGCCACACGTGTGGCACATATCATTTGGCAAATTAAAAACAAAAAAGCATTTCAGAAATTGTTCCAAAAACTTGGTCTGGTAAAAGCACGCTCGTTAGGGCCAGCCGATCTCGCTCCCTGGTCACTCCCCGCTGTGCGAATCAGCGACAGATAGAAATTTCCATACATAGGGAGTGTGTGTGAGAGCTCCTATGCGCCGCTCGTTGCGGTGAACTACCGAGCGAACGCATAGGCGCGACTCCAGCTGGGCCGGTCCATTAGCGGAACACAGTGAAAATCACAAAAAATTGGACCTCATGTTACTTACGCACGAGCCTAGCCAACGCGATAAACAAGCTTTCTTGATTTAATATGGCGCGCGAAGCTAAATGTAATGTAGATCCGAACATTTTATCCAAATCCGTACGCGACCATTATTTTGAAAAAGTTTTTTTTTAAAGCGAACACTTTTAAATTTGATAAGAAAAACTAAAAAGCTCGAACATTTACTGAATATGTGAAGAAAGGTTTGATAAACTAAACACGTTTTTGAAAATCTTGAACATTTTTGAATATGTGAACAATTTTTTTTAAGAAACTCTGAACAAAAATTGGGAAACGCAAATATTTTTGGAATCCATGAACTATTTTTGAAACAAGAACATTTTTTCAAACTCAGAACAAACTTTGAAAAATGAAAACATTTTTTAATTTTCGAACTTTTTTGAAAAACATGGACAGTTTTTATTGAATCACAAACAATTTTTTACAAACACTCTGACAATATTCTTAAAAAACGAAAAAGGAACAGGAGAAAAGAACAAGAAAAATCGAAAAAGGAAGATGAACATTTTTCAAATTCCAAAAGTAAAATTTTGGATACGTGACCATGTTTAAAAAAAATGGAAACTCCTGAACAAAATTAGAACATGTAAACATTTATAAAAATTTGTGACATTTTTCTTAAACTACCAAATAAGATTAGAAAGAGACATATTTTCGAAAATTATGAACAAATTTTTAAATGGAAACATTTTTTGAAACTACAGAACAAAATAGGAAGACACAAACATTTTTCTTAAAATTGTGAATGAATTTTGAAAGAGGAACATTTATTCAAACTCCAGAAGCAAATTTGAAAACACAAACATTTTTTTATATTACGAACTATATTTGAAAGGTGAACTTTTTTCTAAATATGCGAACATTTTTATAAAAAATGGAGAATTGTTTTTTGAATTTGTGATCAAAAGATAATAACAGGAATATTTTTTAACTTCTTAACACTTTTTGAATTTTCTGAAAAAATTTGAGATCCTCAAGGACAAGAAAGAGAAGAAAAATGAATTACAAAGAAATAGAAAAAATGAAGTAAAGAAACAGAAATACAAAAAAAGGATAGTTTTTTTAACGCGAACATTTTTGAAACTATGGGAGAAATTTGAAACTGTGAACAACTTTTGGAAACCCAAACATTTTTTGAAAAACAAGAATTTTTGAAACTCGCAAGTTTTTGTAAAATGCAAATTTTTATATAAATGTGTGAAGAATTTTCACGAAAGATGAATATTTTTTGAAATAAAAAAGAAACAGGAAAAGGAGAAAAAAAGAAACCAAAAAAATTGAAACAACAAAAAAACCGGTTCAGGAACCTCATAGAAAGTTCTCAAAACCAAAAAACACTGGTTCAGAAACCCCCTGGAAGGTCCCCAAAACCAGGATCATAAAATCGATGGGCGGGCCGGCCCACATCATCCCTCGCTTGCAAACCTCTTTTAGTATCGCGTTGCTATTCTTTCGCTTGCATGTGCCAGTCGTGGTGGTTACCTCCACGGGAGGTAGACGGTTCGATACCTGGGGCGTGCTGTTTTTGCGCCCTATGCGAAGCGGCAACTAGTTGCCGCAATAAGCGCGTATAGGAAATTCCAGTGTGGGGGCAAATGAGGAAACGCGCACCCACTGTCACAATTTGGGACATCATATCAGGCGTAGCACTCCTTGTCTTTTTCATTACGTTTTTTATTCTTTGCCTCAATTTATTTTTACATTTTTCTTCTTAGTCTTTTCCGTTTTTAGTTTTTTGTTTGATTTTTAAAATAACATTCGGTATTTCTGGAATTTCTGATTTTTCAAAAAGAAAATCATGAATTTGATTGTTTGCAAATTCGGTTTTTTATTTTCCTTTTTTGAAAAAAAACAGAATGTTTGTAAATTCAGAAAATATTTGCGATTTTGCAAAAAAATTATGCATTAAAAATTTATCAGTGAATTCAATTATTTTGCCTGAATTATTCAAAAAAAGGTTCATGAATTCAAAAAAATCTCAATTTTTAAAAAGATTCGTGAATTCAAAATGTTCTTGAATTCCAAAAAGACTTGTGAATTCATTTTGTTTAAGATTCATGAACAGAAGGCTTTTGCTGGCGAGTTTACTTCCGTGCCGGTGTACGCCACCGTGTTTTTGAATCACAATTTCGTGCACTAAAAGACTCATTTACTTGAACGGGGGGCATTACCGAAATGCAAAATTGTAAAGTCCATTTCATGCGTTGCTAAAGGCCTAAAGGAATCTGTTTCATGCACTCCAATTCCTTGAGTCTCCTCAAAAGGAGAAAACAAAACAGACAAATGGATGGGAATGAAGACGCCTACCAGAACCAATCTGAAAGACAAACAAGCTGCTGTGCTTGCATCAAATTTGCGCACATTTGGTGCAAGAAGTGAGTAGTTTTACTTCGAATAATCCGTCGGAAAGCTAAAGCCTAGCGACCAGCAGGTACGGGCAAAGGAAAAATCGATAGGTGGGGACGACGAAATCCCCTCCCCCTCCCACGCTCCTGCGACGCGCCGCGCCGGCGCCCGCAGCCACCATAGGTGCGGCTCCGGCCCACCGCCCAGCCTCCTCGCCCCGTGCCTCCGCGGCCTCCCCGCCCTCGCCGCGGTTCCCTCCTGGTTTCCCCTTGCCGCTGCTCTCGCGCCCGGATCTGGTTGTTGGGCTTTTCCGAATCGGTGGCGGTCCGCCAGATCCACGCCGCGGCCCGTTCTTGATCGCTTCTGGTCGGTCAGCAGGTGAGCTTGCGATTAATCTTTGCCGTCTTTGGAAGGCACGCCGCCACCTCCCATTCAAGGCGCCCCGCGGCCTTGCCTCAAGTCAGGTTCATTCATGGCGCCTGGTCAATCTTCGCTGCACGTCTCCCCCTCGAGCCCTGCGCGCCCTTCATGGCGATCTGATGGCTCAAGCGGCATCCCGGAGGAGGAATGGCGCCTCGTTAGGCCCGCGTATTGGTGGCGGGCAGAGCGCTCCACCCACTAGTCATCAAGGCGCCCCCCTGGATCTCCTTTTTCCTCTCCGTGGCGGCAGTCCTCAAGGCGTCCTCCTGGGGCTTCTTATTCCCCCCCCCCCCACAGCGACAGCAGCAGTTCGTCAAGCTTCGAGACAGAGAATGCCACCGCTGCTTGCTTAAGGGCCACTGCCAATCTGGCTGCCGCAACCCCCTGACCTGTCGTCGCTGTCGACGGATCGGGCACAAGGCTAGGGGCTGCACCAACCCTCCCTCCCCCTCCGTGCCTGTGGTGGCAGTCCCTTTCCAGCATCTGCCGCCGCCGCCTGTGCTGCCCCAGCCACCCTTGCCTGGCCCCATGGCGCGTCACGCCCCTCGCCCACTCCGCATCGGTGACCCCTCGCTGCGCCCGGAGGAGGGCCAGGTGGTCATCGTCTCCACGCCGGAGATGGAGGCCAATGCGGCGAGCCTCGAATCCCTTGGCGCCTTCCTGTGGCTCGGTGGGAACCGGCCCACGGCCAACGCCGCAGAGATCAAGGACACCATCATCGACCAGTTTGTCATCGACCGTGTCACGGTCGTCCCTCACTACCCTGAAGATTTCTTCGCGCTGTTCGAGTTCCAGCACCACCGGGACAGGGTCACCGCATCGCCGGGGCGCTTCCGGCATGCCGGCCTCGACATCCACTCCTCCAACTGGCGGCGCGACGCCCACTCCGATGTCGTCCAAGCAAACTTCCATGTGCATCTTTGCATTGAGGGCATCCCGCTCAATGCCTGGAGCGACTATGTGGCTGCGCAAGTCCTGGGACCGGTCACCTTCGTCCACTACTTCGACATCTCAACGCTCCGTCGTGAAGATGCCTCCTGCCTAAAGCTGTGGGCGTGGTCCGACAACCCGTCGTCCATCCCCAAGGTCCAGCGCGTCACCATCGCGCCGTGGGTTCCCAATGGCCCTGGCGGTGCCCCGTCCGTTGCCATTGGCCATCGTGGAGTCCGACGCCGAGCCATCATCCACCTGGACCGGCTAGAGGACTTCACGCCGGATGCAAGCGGGCAGGTGCCCCGCCGCCCTTGCACTGATCCTTTCACATGGAGCTACGGGGTGGTTGATGGGGAAGAGAGACCCAGGGACCCTATGGACCCGCCGCCGCGACGCCATGAAGACGACGACCGCCACCGCAGGGATGATGACCGCGACAGGGACGACAGGAGAGGCCGTGATAATGATCGTCATCGCTCCTCTTCCTGGAGGGGCCTCTTTCGCAGCCGCTCTCGAGCTCCTGAGAGGCGGGCGGATGAGGATCGCCGCGGAGACCGCAACGGTGACCATGGCCGTGGGAGAGATGATCGTGACCGAGGGCGTGATGGAAGGCGTCGTGCTTGTTCTCTGGACCAGCCACGCCGGAGGGACTCGGTGGATGTCCGTGGGCGCTCGCCGCCGCCGTCACCTCGAACCACCTCCTGCGACATTATCCAGATCAAGCCTTCCTCGACTGCTGTTGGCTGGCTGCACCGGGCTGCACCTTGCTTTACGGCTACTCCAGTGCAACCATCGCTCAACCTCGACGCATTGGTGATCTCTGATGTGCATTGCTCCCCTGCGGTGTTGGGCTCGCCTTTGCCTGTGGCGTCCCCACCGGAGCACAACACGGGCTGGGCGCGCTTTGCACTGTTCTTTGTGCGCTACTGGACCGCACCACTTCCAGGTCCATGTCTTGTGCTGGCCGCTCAAGGTCTTTCGCTATTCGATCCGCACCATATTGTCCCGAAGTCGCTTCACCGAGATGCTCAAGAGGAGGCCACTGAAGATGCTACCACCCCCATCTTTGTCCCCTGTAGGCCGGCTCTTCTCCCCTCTCCACCAACCTGGACGCCACCACGGCCACCTACCAGGCGGCGCAAGACTCTGGCGGGCGTTGCAAGCCTCAGCCTCGGTCGTCGCTGCCTGAGGATCCGTGCCAAGAACAAGAGGCTGCCCATTGCGACCCTTGCAGAGCGACTTCTCTACCAGCGTTTGGGCATTGTGGGCGAGGGCGAGCAACTAACCGAGGCGGCTATCAGCAAGTTTGTGCAGCTGTTCAATGGCCGTCTTCCTGACATCACCGTTGCGGCTTTACGTGCTCTGTTCAACCTGGACTGTGACCTGATGTCAGCGGTGGAGAATGCCTTGATCGAGCATGGCGGAGAGGAAGGTCCGGACCTGGGCTTGGAGGAGGATGCGGAAGCAGCTGCTGCGACCTGATCTTCTGTTACTTAGTGATGCTGTGATGTAGCTTCTTTATTATGTTAGACATCCTGTTTGTTGTTAGAGAAGGAAAGCATGTTTGTACCTGCAGTCTGTTGTAGCTACATGGTGCCTTGGCAAGGCTGGTTGTTACTTGTACGCCTGTTTGCTGCTGCTGTATGTGGCTGCAGCTCCTAGGGGCCCTGGCGAGGTAATCAAATATGCTATTGCTGCTCCTGATCATTGTCGCCGTTCCTCCCAGTTCTTGTCGCTCTGCTGCGATCATTGTTGTTTACCGAGTTTCCAAATGACAGACCACAACCACAACCACAATCTCACGATCCTGAACTGGAATGTTCGAGGCCTCAACTGTCCTGACCGCCGCACTACCGTCCACAAGACCATAGCCTCTACTCCCTGTCACATTGTTTGCCTCCAGGAGTCCAAGATGGAGTCAGTTGATGCTTTCACTGCAGCACATATTGGCGGCCACAGGCTTAAGAACTTCGCCCAGCGCCCGGCCGACGGTACTCGTGGTGGCATCCTCCTGCTTTGGGACGACAGTGTGGTGTAGCTGTCCAACATCCAATTCCGAGCTTTCACTCTCTCAGCAACAGTTACTTTATGCCCACAAAGCCCAGCTCCCACCTCCTTCAAGCTGACCACGGTCTACGGGCCGACCCGAAGTAACCTCAAGGACGCCTTCTTTGCTGAGCTTATTGCAGAAAAACCACCACCGGGCACCATGTGGCTGGTCACGGGGGACTTCAACCAAATTTACCGGGCGAGAGACAAAAACCGTTCAAATGTTGATCGGAGCCGAATTGTCAGATTTCGAAACGCTCTCAACTCCTGTGAGCTCAAAGAGATTCATCTCCAGAACAGGAGATACACTTGGAGTAATGGGCAGAGTGAGCCCACATTGAGCAAGCTTGATAGCTTTTTCTGCAATGAAGATTGGGATTTCGAGTTTGGCTCTCATATTCTGCATGCCTTATCATCCTCCCTCTCTGACCACTGTCCCCTTCTGCTTGCAAACGCAAACGGCCCGAAGCGCTCCAAATGCTTCCGCTTTGAAAATTTCTGGATCAAGATGCCAGGCTTCTTGACAACTGTCCAAGATGCGTGGAATGAAGGACACAACCACGTTGAGCCGTACCATATCCTGCACCACAAGCTCAAGAAAACTAGTGTCAGACTGAAGGCATGGAGCAAGTCCCTCTTCTCCAACACGAAGGTGCAAATGCATATGGCCTTGGAGGCCATCCTTCGCCTTGACATCGCTCAAGAGTCAAGGTCTCTGAGCCCGCAGGAGGCTGATCTTAGGAAAAGGCTCAAGAGGAAGGTGATTGGCTTGGCGGTGCTTGAAAAGGCCCGAAAGCGGCAGACCTCTAGAATAACAAACATTAAAGAAGGGGATGCAAACACTAAGTTCTTCCACCTCCGAATCAATCGTCGGTGACGAAAAAAAATTATTCACCGCCTCAAGCACAATGCGGGGTGGGTAACCGACCACAATGGCAAGAAGGACATTATCCACAGTCACTTCTCCTCCGTCATCAAAAAGGGATCCAGAAGGATTAAGGACTTTAATTGGGAGCATATCCCCACTCCAGGTTGTGATCTTAGTGACCTTGGGGCTCCGTTCACCATGGAAGAGACTAGAAAGGTCGTCTTTGATTCGCCAGGCGATAAGGCGCCGGGGCCGGATGGGTTCACGGGTGCGTTCTTCAAGGCGTGTTGGGATGTTATCAAGGTGGATGTTATGCCTGCTGTCAACCACTTCTCCAATCTTCATGCCACCGACTTACACTGGCTAAATTCAGCCAACATCACTTTAATCCCCAAGAAAGATGGCGCTGAAGATATCTCCGACTTTAGACCGATAAGCCTAAGATGATGGCGACGCGACTTTCCATCCACATGAACGACCTCGTGTCGCCGGCTCAAAGTGCTTTTATCAAGAAGCGAAGCATCCACGACAACTTCACCTATGTCCGCAACCTTGCACGAAGGTTACATCGAAGCAAGACACCCATGTTGCTTTTCAAACTTGATATCAAGAAGGCCTTTGATTCAGTAAGATGGGACTACTTGATGGATCTTCTTCAGCATCTTGGCTTCCCCGCGTGCTTCAGAGGCTGGGTCTCGGCGCTCCTTGCCTCGGCTACCTCGAGAGTGTTACTCAATGGCACGGTGGGAGACCCCATTAGGCATGGGAAGGGATTACGGCAAGGAGACCCGATATCTCCGCTTCTTTTTGCGCTGGCATTGATCCCTTGCACCACATTCTAAGCAAGGCCACGGCCCAAGGCAAACTTCACCCCATCAGAAGAAATACCGCAACTCCCTGTGCCTCCAATGACTTACTTGGGGCTACCACTTTCTGTGAAGAGACTTAAGGCGGTTCATTTCTTGCCTCTGGAGGACAAAGTTGCGCGCAGGCTCGCCCCCTGGATTGGTCACCTCATGGCTGCTCCTGGGAGGGCTGTTCTGGTTAAGGCAGTTCTCACCGCCATAGCTATCTATAGCATTACTTCGCTGATCCTGCCAGCGGAGGTGATGAAGCGTATCGATGCCTTACAACGGGCTTTCCTTTGGGCAGGCTGCGACAAAGTCACTGGTGGCAAGTGTAAAATCAATTGGAACAGAGTTTGCAGCCCTAAAGCTATGGGCGGTCTGGGTGTCCTTTGCCTGGACAAGTTTGCCACTGCCCTCCGCTTGAGGTGGCTTTGGAACGAGTGGGCGGAGCAGCCAAAGCCATGGGTTGGGCTGGGCACCCCTTGCACTGCGGCTGACAGGGACCTTTTCGCGGCGGCAACGAGGGTTGTGGTTGGAAACGGAGATAAGGCTTGCTTTTGGACGTCTCCCTGGCTTGATGGTCTCAGGCCGATGGACATCGCTCCTAAAATCTTTGAGATCTCCAAAAAGAAGGATTGCTCTGTTAGGAAGGCCCTCACCGATGGTCTATGGATTTCACATGTGGACATGGATAACGGCATCACCGTTGGGCACATACAGGAGTTTACCATCCTTTGGGAGAAGTTGGATGGGATAACCTTAGATCAAAACACGAACGACACGATCATTTGGAAACTTACAGAGAGCGGTTCCTACTCCACTTCTTCGGCCTATTCGCTACAGTTCGAGGGGAGCACCTCCACGCCACTCCTAAAGACCGTTTGGAAGGTTTGGGCTACACCAAAATGCAAGTTCTTCGCTTGGTTGATCATCCACAACAGAGTATGGACGGCAGATAGGCTTCACCGAAGAGGGTGGCCAAATTGCGGTTTATGCCCCCTTTGTTGCCAAGTCCAGGAGTCGGCGGCTCATCTCCTCTTCCAGTGTCGATTCTCGGTTGCAATTTGGAATGCAGTCAAGGCGAGGACCGGGCTCAACAATATTGTCACAGCAGACTGGGCGGCTATGCAAAGTGTCAGGCACTGGTGGACGGAGATGGTGCTTACGCGCTCGCCTAACAGAAAAGGGATGGCCTCCCTCCTTATGCTCATCTCGTGGGAAATTTGGAAGGAGAGGAATGCTAGGGTCTTCCGGAACGTCTCCGCGCCTATGTTGATTCTCGTGGACAAGATTATGGAGGAGGCGGCCCTGTGGGTTTTGGCGGGGCCCAAAGGCCTTGATGTAATTTTACGCCGTGAGTAGTTGATTTATTTTGGCCATTATATGGCTGTTGTCCTCGGACCCTGTTTCTACTCTCTCTTAATTAATGAAATGGCAAATCTTTTGCCTTGTTTCAAAAATAATAATAATAAAAAATAAAGCCTAGCAGATGCTCTAACATAGGTGTGTGTAGATACGGAGAAGCTCCTCGTCGCACAGCGCGCTTCTGCTCCGTGAAGTTCTTCCCTGGGAGACACGACGCCTGCAAATGCAGGAGAACCGCTGAACAAACGACAACACGCACCCCACACGGCCACAAATACCAAATGTCAACTCCTTTTAAAATCGAGCCAGCCAGCCAGAGCCCAGGGCCAGGGGCACGACTCACGAGCCAGCTGTTAACCAAAGAGAAAATGTGAACCTCCTTGAGACGCATATGGTCAACTCAAACCAAATATTTTTATCAAAAAAGAAAAGAAAAATGAAGAGACACACAAACACAAGACATCCTCTTATCTTGTGCGCGTTAATGGCGGCTACGTGCCATGCACGTACACCTACCCGGTAACATGCGCCCCAAACGAGAGACTCTGCAAGCAGGGGAGCATCGTGACGGCCACGCAGTGCGCACGACTAGCTACCTACCTAGCCCAAACATAGACTATTAACAGTGTTGCCGGCTAATCAAACGGAGAGACGGAAAACGTTTTGACATCAAGCTACGTATGTATGAAAAAATCAAACAATTATGAAACTATTTTGTAACGAATATGGTCCAGTTTTATAATCACGTGTAAAGTTTCGAGAAAAATGACTTTTACGGTCTTCTGCAGGAAGAAAATAAAATAGGTTTTGTGAAAAGGTTACTATCAAGTTTTTTGAGTTGCAATTTCTTTTTCCGTCGAGAAGAACACCAAAGTCATTTCTTCGTGAAACTTCATACATGAGTAGATCACTCGAACATGCTTGCCACAAGCAAGTTTTCGGTATTTATTTTATTTTCACATATATATTTTAATAAAATAAAATGCTATATAGAGTGTGCCTAGAACCATGTCCCAAAAATCCACGCCGCGAGCTCTACAGTCCTTAGCAAACTGAGTGTAGCTCAGACGGTTAGGACATCTTTAACGTAGGCTCTCAAAGCGGACACACTATTTGTTTGTGTACTGGTCCACGAACACAGATACGGAGCCGGCCATCCAACCATGTCCTCTAAACGTCTGTCCCTACTTTTTTTTCTTTAACTCCGCAACACTCAAAATAATTATAGAAAAAAACACAATTCATCCATAAATAACTTGCAAATATCCCTAGTACAACAATTGTTCAAATGTAAATACTGCATCCAAGATAAGCGGATGTTCGGCAAGTTTTACGAATTCATCGATTTCAAATTCAACGATACTCGAGTCAGAATCCTCACAACTCCTTCCACTCACTGCAACCAAAAACAAAATTTATGATCTCCATGGTTTACGAGCTCGGTGGCCACATTGTCTCCACTCGTGCAATCACACCACAAAACTTCCATGCATCGCATATCAACGCATCCTTCGTCACCAAGTACTCCTTGATCGTGCTTACTTTAGAAAATAACAAGAAGTTCAACAAAAAAAAGCTCAATGGCATTTGACTGAACACTTGTCGTGCAGGGTATCCGCCACGGATGGCGTCAGCAGGGGGCGGAGGGTACTCGGTGACGAGGAAAATGTGGATGCAGAGCAAGGGAGGAGCATGAGCGGAGCGGAAGAAAAGTGGCCGGGAGGAGGATTCGAGTGTGCCTGGGATGTCAGAGTCCTACATGGCGGTTGTCCGGACTCCCGCAAAGCTCCCTCGGTTTGTGTCCGGTCTGCGGGAACTCGGACAAGCATCAGCGTCCGCTGACAAATAGGGGTCCGCTTTGGTTGGAAAACTACACCCGAGCAGCTTGGTTCGGACGTATGTGGGCGTTTTCAGGGTCCGTGTTGGACATGCCCTTAGGTTCTTTTTAGTCCTAGACTTCCTGGTGCTCACATTTTTCTTAATTTATTCAGTCTTTCGGCAATGTTCGTTCAGCAGGGGGAGACATTCTGCCAACTACGAAGCGCATGTCGGCTCACTATCACGGAGATGCTCATAGAGATAGGATGTATGTGTGCGCGTCCATATGGAGTGAATGTATGTTAGCGACCTCGACACACCGTACCCACTGGGCAGCCACGCCAACTGCACCAACGCTGCCCAGCGGCCCAACAGGCTCAAACGCCCCAACGATTGAGTCCAAAGCCCAGAGTGGGCCAACTGAAGCCCGAGCAGCACTACTTAAGGAGAGACGCGAAGCAGCCAAGGGCATCCAGAGGATCACGGCATCGGCACCCGGCGGCTACCTACCACAATTCCTCTTTCCCTTATGTGAGCGAATCCTAGTTCATCTTCCACCACTCTGTAATCGCTACTCCTCTTGTAATCAACAGAGATATTGCTATTCGATCTATAGAGATACCAGTAAGCTCCTATCATCTGGTATCAGAGACCAGCCACCACTCCTCCCGCTCCGCTCTGGCGCATCTCATCGAGACGAGGGGCTTGCGGCAAGCATGCGAGGCCATGGATCCTAGCTTCTCTGCCTTCCTCACCCGCTTCGAGACCAAGATTGACGCAGCCATCGACGGCCTCACCAAGGCGCAACAATCCACAGTGACGAAGATCGACGACCTGCTCTCATGGCGCCCTGATATCGAGCGCCGCATGGAGGATCTGGGCGACGCCGTCACGGCACTGCAGCAAGCGCAGGTGCCTCCCCCGGCCCGATCCGACGCGGATCCGGTGTCTCGGGGCGCCGGCGCAGAGATCAAGCCCCAAGGGCCCGATGGCCACAGTGACTTCCAGATTCAATGTGGGCCACCGGCGGCGTCCCTCCTAACGCCGCCGCCGCTCCCGGATAACCGTACGAGCACCGGTCCTGCCACACCACACCCACTGTCCCCATTCTTCCACGCCAACCAGATGCTCTCTGGTCTCGGTCAGGCGCACCCATCTATCACTTTCCCGCAATTCTCTGGCGAAATCCCAACCTGTGGAAAACTCTCTATGAGCAATATTTCACCATGTTTGGGATTACTCCTTCTTCCTGGGTTCCTATGGCAGCACTCAATTTCTCCGGACCAGCAGCAATTTGGCTGCAGTCCATCCAGCGCCGCCTGGGCGAGTTCGATTGGAACTCCTTCACGGCGCTGCTCTGTACGCGGTTCGGCCGCGATCGTCATCAGACTCTAATACGCCAGTTTTACTCCATCCTGCAAACGACCACATTGGCAGATTATATTGAAAGGTTTGAAGCAATTATTAATCATTTGAATTCATATTCAGAGACCATACACCCTTACTATTTTCTTACATGTTTTTTCGAGGGACTGCGGAACGACATCAGGGCGGTCATCATGGTGTAGCGACCTCCCGACCTGGACATGGCGTACGCGCTTGCGCAGCTGCAGGAGGAGGTGGCAGATGGGGCTCGTGGGCATGCACCGAGGCCACCTGACCCAAGCCTCCGGCCAGCAGTACCGCTGCCACTGCCTCCGCCTCCAGCGCGGCACACCATCAACGGTCGCCAACGATCGGTGTGGAACAGATGCAGCACGCGCCGACTTGTCCAAGATCAAGGCGCTGCAGGATTACCGACGAGCCCGCGGCCTCTGTTTCAAGTGCGGTGAACAATAGGGGCACGACCACGTATGCCCCACGTCGGTGCAACTGCACGTCGTCGAGGAGCTGCTCGACATGTTCGGCCTCGACAACTTCCTCGATCTCAAGTTCCACAAGGTGACAGCTCGGACGACGCGGTCATGGTGATCTCCTTGTCTGTTGTCACAAGGGGGGTCTCCGCCAAAGCCTTTCAATTACGCGTCTGTATCCAAGGGTGCAAGGTGCTTCTTCTGGTTGACTCTGGCAGCTCCAACTCATTCGCCAACGCGCAGCTCACCTCCTCTCTCATTGGGGTCCAACCTCTTCCCAAGCCGGGGCGTGTCCGAGTCGCGGATGGGGACAAGATGATCTGCTCCAACTTCATTCCACACTACGGGTGGTATTCGCAAGGTCACAAATTCTTCACTGATCTGAAGGTGCTACCATTGGGCACGTACGATGCAATACTGGGCATGGACTGGCTCGAGGAGCACAGCCCCATGGTCGTCGACTGGCGCGCACGCTTCCTGGAGATTCCCTCGTCGGCAGGCCCTCTCCGCCTGGTCGTCCACGACGCCGCGTCCATCGCCTGCGAGTCTATCAACAACATCCAATTGCAAGGACTTTGCAGCAGAGGGGCCATTTCACACATCATTGTCACGCCCTTGATGCGGCTATATCTCCCACGTGTCGAAGCACGACTTAGAGGCATAACCGCATTGAAAGCAATGTCGCAAGTGAGGTAATCTTCACACAACCCAAGTAATACATAAGGGAAAGAGATACATAGTTGGCTTACAATCGCCACTTCACACAATTACATGAATAAAGCATTACATCATCCAGATACAATCAAGGTCCAACTACGGAACCAAAATAAAAGAAGAACCCCAAATCGACAAAAGTCCCCGATCGACCCCAACTGGGCTCCACTCTTGATCAACTAGAGCGAAACAACACAAAGGGCAAGATCTTCATCGAGCTCCTCCTTGAGCTTGATTGCGTCACACCTTTCATTAACATAGGCACCGCAAACTGGTTTTTGAAGTATCTGGTGAGCCACGAGGACTCAAACAATCCCATTACCATGGGTATCAAGACTAGCAAAAGCTTAATGGGAAAGGAAGGGATAAAGTGGTGAGGTTGCAGCAGCGACTAAGCATGATATGGTGGCTAACATACGCAAATGAGGCGAGAAGAGAAACAAAGCGGAGCAGTCGTGAAGCTAGCAATGATCAAGAGGTGATCACGAACACCTACTTCGTCAAACATAACACGAAATCGTGTTCACTTCTCGGACTCCGAGAAGAGACCATCACGACTACACACTCGGTTGATGCGTTTTAATTCGGATCAAGTGTCAAGTTATCTACAACCGGACATTAACAAATTCCCATCTGCCACATAACGCGGGCACGGCTCTCGAAAGTTTATACCTGCGGGGTGTCCCAACTTAGCCCATGACAAGCTCTCGCGATCATCGAAGGAATAGACCTTCACCGAGACACTCCGATCGGACTCGGCATCCCGGTACATCAAGACATTTCGACAATGGTAAAACAAGACCAGCAAGACCTCCGGCGTGCCGACATCCCGATAGTAGCAGCAGCGTATCTCGTCTCGAGCCACGACCGGATGAGCTAAGCGTCTGAGTACCGGACGTAACCCAAGTTGCCAAGGGATGGTCCCGACGGTGCTCTAGTTTGGACCAACGCTAGACAAGCAGCGGCCCGGGGGCTATAAAAGATGACCCCAGGATGCGCGACTCCCAAGGGAAAAAGTAGGTGGTGGTGAGGCAAATGGTAAAAGGCAATGTTGGGCCTTCTTTGGACAAGTTTTATTCAAAGCGAACCGTCGGGGGTCCCATAAATCACCCGACAGCGTTAGGAGCATAAAATCCGGGAACATAACACCGGTATGGCGGAAACTAGGGCGGCAAGAGTGGAACAAAACACTAGGCATAAGGCCGAGCCTTCCACCCTTTACCAAGTATATAGATGCATTAATAATATAAGAGATATTGTGATATCCCAACATAAACCCTGTCCACCATGGAGAAATCTTCAACTTCACCGCAACTAGCAACGCTATAAGAGGGCTGAGCAAAAGCGGTAACATAGCCAAACAACGGTTTGCTAGGAATGGTGTCAAAGGTTAGAGGTTCATGGCAATATGGGATGGCTGGACAAGCAGGTAATAGGTAGCGCAGCATAGCGAAAAACGAGGCAACTAGCATAGCAATGATAGTAGTGAGATCCGAGTAGCGGTCATCTTGCACGAAATCCCGCAAGGAAGAAGAACGAGTCCATGAAGAAGACGAACGGATGAAGTCGAACGGATCCTCACAATCGCAACATTACCGGAACTAGGAAGCAACACCGAAAAGAAACAAACAACATGGTAAACAACCATCACATAAGCATGGCATGATGCACAAACAAGTATGATGCATGACCGGTTTAATGAGGCATGGCATGGCAAAGTGCAACAAACAATACTACAAGTTAAGTGGAGCTCAATATGCAACGAGTTGCATATTGACGGAACACCACATCAATTATTTAGTTCTCTCTTGTTTAAACTACGAACAATATTAAATGTTGATTAACATGGCAAGGGGTGAAGCATAACAAAACTACCTAACTAGGCAAGTTTAAATGAGGCCGGAAGAACAAACAACAATTCCGGAAAAACCTCATATGCAAATATTAGGTTTGGTACTGTTCTGCCCTAAACACAATTTTAGAGTTGTTAAACATGCAAGATGAGTGCACCATGTTAAACTAGGCAAAATTCTATCCCATATACATATAAAGTTTTTTAAATTCCGAGTTACGGTTAATTAGTTATGAAATAAATCATTTTAGCATGGCATTTAAGCAAATTTAACCAAACAACATTTTAAACATTTTAAACATGGATGAAAGTGGCATATTATGAAAGTGCACGAAAAACTGAGCAAGTTACATATATGACATGTTTAAATCCGATGCACGGTTATTTAGTTGTGAGTAATTTAAAATCATGGCATTTTCTGTAATTATTAATGCACTGGTTTAAATCGCAAAATCGTCCAGGGGAAAAAAACAAGAGATGGGCCGAATCTGGCTGGGCTCTGGAGGCTCACGTTGGGCCTTGAGGCCTGCGGATCTGGAGCGCGTCGTGGCACCGAGGAGCGGCGGCTCCTCCGCTTCGCTCCCGAAGCGATCATGGCGGCGGCCAGCGGTGGCAAGACATTTAGGCGGCGAGGGAAGGCAGCGAGGAGGCGGATCTTGCGGAATGGGGAGATCGGGGTTGGGGATCCGGATCCGCGGCGCACCGAGGCCGAGGAGACCGGTGATGAGCTTGGCGGCGGATCTGCGAGAAGAAATGGCGCCATAGCCATGGCGAGAGAGAGAAGGTGAGGCGGGGGAAGGCGACGGGAGGCGTGACTGGCGAGGACGGCGGCCGTGGGAGGCGCCGGCGGGCGGCAGGGCACCAGCGCAAGACGACAACGGCGGGGCTCTGGATCGGGAGCTCCTCTCCCGATCTGGAGCACGGGCGCAGGGCGGCCGGTCCGCGCCCGATGGGCTCAGCGAACTGGCCGGAACTGGCGAACTGCGGCGAGGGAGCGGGCGAGGGACGCGTGGCCTTGTTGAGAGGTTGAGGCGTCGGAGGGAGTAGCATGCGGGCGACTCGCCAAGTGGTCTTGAGGAGGTGGCCGTGTGAACACGATGAGGTGGTGGCGGGTGAGGGTTGGGGTGTGAAATTAAGGTATGGGGGGGTTGGAGGAGGCCAAAAATGGCAGGGGAGTTGTATATATATATAGAAGGGGCTAGGGTTAGGGAGTTAGGAGGGGTTCTCGGACCCTCGGATTGCGATCAGACGGTTCCGGACGCGAGGGGAGGTAGGCTGGGCCTAGGAGGGGTTAGTGGGCTGAGAAGAGAGAGAAGAGGTGCGGCCCGGCAAAGGTTTTCGGAGACCGAAAACATCCGACGAAAATACCGACTATATTGCGGATATAAGTTAACGGAAGGGCTATTAAACGAGCTCCGAATGCGACGAAACTTGACAGGCGGCCTGTCTACACTATAATAAGACCGCACGACAAGTTGCATCCCATTCCGAGAACATTTTTATGCCACTTATAAAATAATATTTCGGAGGTGCCTCGGGCGCGTGCGAGTGTGGTCGGGCTCAGAACGGACAACGAAGAGTACCGGCGAAACACGAACGGATGCAAGTTTTTAAAAACATGCAGACGAAATGCAGATGATGACATGATGCAATGCAAATGATGCAATGAACAAAACAAATCACACGACGAAACTCGAAGTAGCTGGAAGTCTTCTGGAGCGTCGGTCTCGGGGCGTTACAACACTCCACCACTACGAGAGGATCTCGTCCCGAGATCTAGAATGGCACCGGAGGGAAAACGGAAGAGAAAGAGAGGAGGTAAAACTAAGTTGCTTCTTCGACAAATGAGTGAAACCAAAGAACCTTGAGAGGTTGAACAAATTGAATGAAAGAAAACAACGAAGATGAACAAAGATTGCAAACAATTCGTTAGAAAAAGAGGAACAAGGAACATTACGAGAACTTGACGGTTGCAAAGACACGAATCAAGAGTTTAATGGACAAGATAGAATTCGAAACCACTCCGGTTAAAACTAGATAGAGGAGGAATAAGATTGATATAATTTGGGCAGCACTCCGACTGAAAGAAGAAGGAAAAACTTGATGAGAAGAAAAAATATTGAAGAGATGATACAACACTCCGGTTAAATGGATAAGCAAGAAAAAAAACATGATCCTCACAAAACGAGGTGATGAGTGAAAAGAGCAACATCACAATGCCTCCGGAAGAAAGAATAGAAGATAGATCGTTGGGATAAAGGGACGGAGAAGAAAATGACATCTTTGCCACAAGTGAACTTGGAAAGCATCCTTCCAAGAAGGTTACAACGGGGTTGTTGGGAAAAACCAACATCAAAATGAATAAGCTTGTAGTGGGCTTATGGAAAACATCTCAAAACTATGAGGTGACAACCGGCCACTAACGGAAACAATTTCTTGCTTGAGAACAATGAAGAGATGAAAAACCTCTTTCACCGAGAAGGATATGGAGAAAGCTTGGATCATTGATAAGCACCACAATAGCAAAATTTCTTAGGGAAGACTTTAGGTGAAATCTAACCCAAGATAACTCCAACAAAGGGATTGATGGATTTAAAATACCTCATTCTTGACAACATATGAATCATGAAACAAGAAGGAAATTGTCAAGAGTGACATAACACCACCTCAAAAGATAAGGTAGAAAGAATTGCACTTTGGAATGCATGATGAAGAATACTTGAACTCCCCAAAACAAAACAAGTGTTGGGCACCCTGTTTATTTTAGAGTACAGCTTGGCGGGTCATAACTTCGAGCGAAATCTTGAAGAACAATTGAAGAATGAAGAGAATCCTTGATGAACCACCATGTAGAGCCTCAACGAAGAACTCCGGTAATAAAAGGATGATGAAAAGAAAAAGAAGTTGAAAACACAAGGTGAAGCCTTGCGATGATTTAGATAGAGCTTCCCGATGAGATAAAGCGGAAAAGTTGGAACTCCGGAAAAGAAAAGATGAAGCATCTCGAACCAAGAATGTGATATGATGAACAACTCCGGAAAGAAGAAATTAATCACTTGGATGAAACAAGAATAAGAATTATGACATGATGGCCTTCGGAGGAAAGAAATGGAAACAACTCATGAAATGCTCCGGATGGGTGAAAAAGATTCTCACAATCGAAAACAATTATGAGAGGATGGCAACAAGCTAGCACCATGAATCTTGAAGAGAATAGAGCAATATTAAAGAGAAATCCTTCTTCGGTCTTCAAACGATGAGAATGACAACGAGAAACACCACCAAGAATTATTGAGGCACACCGGAAGAATCAAAAGCGAAGAGGTTGAGCCAACTATGAAAAGAATTTGAAAACGACCTTGGAGAAGGCATGTGACTGATGATAACTCATTCTTACGTCAAACTTGGAGAAGAATTTAGGATAGCTCCGGAATAATTAGAAGAGTCAGGTAAGATCCTGGGAAAAGACCTGTGGGTTAGGGCCCACTCGAAAGAAAACATCGTTGAACAATTTAAAGAGAGGTTGCACCGGTTGAATTAAATGGCTTGAATGAGATAACAACCTCGAAATATCTTGAACGGATTGAGAATGGAAACACAAATCTTCTGAGATATCTTGAGCACTTCAGGAAAAAAATGAATAGCGAGAAGTGAGCGATTGAGAGGTGCACCGGTATTAAAAAGCATTTGAAACAAGGAAAGGGATATGATGAATATCAAAAACTTGATATGGATCCACCAGAGAAGAAACAACAATGAAGGATGATGATCTTGAAACTGTTGAGCATCTTCATGGGAAATCACCGGATAAGAACATTGATTGAAATGAGTGAAGATTCTTCACATGAATAAATGGATACTTGATTAAAATAAATGAGTCCTTGAAGAGAAGGGTGGGAGGGTGGGGAAAAACAAAGACAATTTGGGATGAACGAAACAAACAGCATTGAGAAAACTTAGAATTGATCTTGCAGATGAGGAGAATGATGGGATCATCTCGAAGAGAAGCGCACCAGTTGGAAACGAATTAACATGACAACCTCAATGATCGAGAAGGATTAGTATTCACATAGAAATATGAGAATACCATTTAGGAAAGGTATGGATTCAACATTTGACTTCGAAGCAACTCGAATACCACAAATAAAACAAAACAAAGGATTTGGCTTGCAAAATAAGCCGGAACAAACATATGATAGAGATTTCGTCCAGAAGTTTTAGTGGTGGGGCCTACGGGCTCGATCGACAGCACCATCATGTACAAGGCAGTGCACATGACATCTGAAGTGTCCCAGTCGGCATAGCCAAGGACTCTTTAAGACACAACGAGACCCTTTGTAAAACCAACCGTGAATAGGCGGACCACTAGGCGCCGAACCCCAATTTCATATCATACATCCGTCGGAAAGATATCCTAAGAGCTACTTGAATTCCCACCTATGAAACTCCCGAAACTTTACGGTTATGCAATCTGGTGTTGGGGATACAGGGAGCAATATATCTCACCCAAACTAACAATCCCTACATCCAAGCTGTATCCATCCGTCAACACATAACCAAGAAACCTTCGAAATCGTCTACCTCAACCTTGAAAAGCATCCGTTATACGAGTCATGGCAATACTCCGTACTCACCTCGAGATTGGGTTAGCGGGGTTATCTCACCAACAAGCGCATAAAAGAGATTTTCGATGTCGGTACTAAACTCGGGTATTCGAAGCTGCAGCGATAAAATTATGACGACAACACCTCGGAGCTCAACTCCCGGGACACCGCCACAACCCCTAAATGTCGAGGCACCAAGAACAATGTTCTCGTCATAAGAATATCGAACGATTCCAAGATACCAGCGTGATCCTAAAATTTTTTTAGTGAAATTTGAGAAGAGAAGAGTCAAAACTCTCGCCGGGATACCTCACCGAAGGTCGAAGGAATGGGGAGTAAAAAGAATCCTACTCTCCGATATATAATTCCTAAATGACTCAAAACATTTTCTAGACACAACTCGGCCGCTAAAAGCGATCAAGCGGTGGGGCTCCTAAGGTCGGGGAAGGCTCTGATTACCAACTTGTCACGCCCTCGATGCGGCTATATTTCCCACGTGTCGAAGCACGACTTAGAGGCATAACCGCATTGAAATCAATGTCGCAAGTGAGGTAATCTTCACACAACCCAAGTAATACATAAGGAAAGAGATACATAGTTGGCTTACAATCGCCACTTCACACAATTACATGAATAAAGCATTACATCATCCAGATACAATCAAGGTCCGACTACGGAACCAAAATAAAAGAAGAACCCCAAATCGACAAAGTCCCCGATCGACCCCAGCTGGGCTCCACTCTTGATCAACTAGAGCGAAACAACACAAAGGGCAAGATCTTCATCGAGCTCCTCCTTGAGCTTGATTCGTCACCGCTTTCGGTAACATAGGCACCGCAAACTGGTTTTGAAGTATCGGTGAGCCACGAGGACTCAGCTATCCCATTACCATGGGTATCAAGACTAGCAAAAGCTTAATGGGAAAGGAAGGGATAAAGTGGTGAGGTTGCAGCAGCGACTAAGCATGATATGGTGGCTAACATACGCAAATGAGAGCGAGAAGAGAAACAAAGCGGAGCGGTCGTGAAGCTAGCAATGATCAAGAGGTGATCACGAACACCTACTTACGTCAAACATAACACGAAACCGTGTTCACTTCCGGACTCCGCGAGAAGAGACCATCACGGCTACACACTCGGTTGATGCGTTTTAATTCGGATCAAGTGTCAAGTTATCTACAACCGGACATTAACAAATTCCCATCTGCCACATAACCGCGGGCACGGCTCTCGAAAGTTTATACCTGCGGGGTGTCCCAACAGCCCATGACAAGCTCTCGCGATCATCGGCGAATAGACCTTCACCCGAGACACTCCGATCGGACTCGGCATCCGGTACATCAAGACATTTCGACAATGGTAAAACAAGACCAGCAAGACCTCCGGCGTGCCGACATCCCGATAGTAGCCGCCGCGTATCTCGTCTCGAGCCACGACCGGATGAGCTAAGCGTCTGAGTACCGGCGTAACCCAAGTTGCCAAGGGATGGTCCCATACGGTGCTCTAGTTTGGACCAACGCTAGACAAGCACCGCCGGGGGCTATAAAAGATGACCCACGGGATCGCGACTCCCAAGGGAAAAAGTAGGTGGTGGTGAGGCAAATGGTAAAAGGCAATGTTGGGCCTTGCTGGACAAGTTTTATTCAAAGCGAACTGTCGGGGGTCCCATAAATCACCCGACCGCGTTAGGAGCATAAAATCCGGGAACATAACACGGTATGACGGAAACTAGGGCGGCAAGAGTGGAACAAAACACTAGGCATAAGGCCGAGCCTTCCACCCTTTACCAAGTATATAGATGCATTAATAATATAAGAGATATTGTGATATCCCAACATAAACCCTGTCCACCATGGAGAAATCTTCAACTTCACCTGCAACTAGCAACGCTATAAGAGGGGCTGAGCAAAAGCGGTAACATAGCCAAACAACGGTTTGCTAGGAATGGTGTCAAAGGTTAGAGGTTCATGGCAATATGGGATGGCTGGACAAACAGGTAATAGGTAGCGCAGCATAGCGAAAGAACGAGGCAACTAGCATAGCAATGATAGTAGTGAGATCCAGGGTAGCGGTCATCTTGCCTGAAATCCCGCAAGGAAGAAGAACGAGTCCATGAAGAAGACGAACGGATGAAGTCGAACGGATCCTCACAATCGCAACATTACCGGAACTAGGAAGCAACACCGAAAAGAAACAAACAACATGGTAAACAACCATCACATAAGCATGGCATGATGCACAAACAAGTATGATGCATGACCGGTTTAATGAGGCATGGCATGGCAAAGTGCAACAAACAATACTACAAGTTAAGTGGAGCTCAATATGCAACGAGTTGCATATTGACGGAACACCACATCAATTATTTAGTTCTCTCTTGTTTAAACTACCGAACAATATTAAATGTTGATTAACATGGCAAGGGGTGAAGCATAACAAAACTACCTAACTAGGCAAGTTTAAATGAGGCCGGAAGAACAAACAACAATTCCGGAAAAACCTCATATGCAAATATTAGGTTTGGTACTGTTCTGCCCTAAACACAATTTTAGAGTTGTTAAACATGCAAGATGAGTGCACCATGTTAAACTAGGCAAAATTCTATCCCATATACATATAAAGTTTTTTAAATTCCGAGTTACGGTTAATTAGTTATGAAATAAATCATTTTAGCATGGCATTTAAGCAAATTTAACCAAACAACATTTTAAACATTTTAAACATGGATGAAAGTGGCATATTATGAAAGTGCACGAAAAACTGAGCAAGTTACATATATGACATGTTTAAATCCGATGCACGGTTATTTAGTTGTGAGTAATTTAAAATCATGGCATTTTTGTAATTATTAATGCCTTTGGTTTAAATCGCAAAATCGTCAGGGAAAAAAACAAGAGATGGGCCGAATCTGGCTGGGCTCTGGAGGCTCACGTTGGGCCTTGAGGCCTGCGGATCTGGAGGCGCGGTCAGCGGGCACCAGGGAGCGAGCGGCTCCTCCGCTCGCTCCCGAGCGGTCATGGCGGCGGCGGCCGGCGGTGACAGCCAGCGACGAGGCGGCGAGGGAAGGCAAGCGAGGGCGGATCTTGCCGAGCGGGAGATCGGGGTTGGGATCCCGGATCCGCGATTTACCGAGACCGAGGAGACCGGTGATGAGCTTGGCGGCGGATCTGCGAAGAAATGGCGCCATGGCCATGGCGAGAGAGAGAGAAGGTGAGGCGGGAGGAAGGCGGCGGGAGGCGTGACTGGCGAGGACGCGGCCGGCGGGGAGGCGCCGGCAGGCGGCGAGGGCACCAGCCGCGACGACAACGGCGGGCTCTGGATCGGGAGCTCCTCTCCCGATCTGGAGCTCGGGCGCAGGGCGGCGGTCCGCGCCCGATGGGCTCAGTGGGCTGGCCCGGGCTGGGCGGGCGCATGGCGGAGGGAGCGGGCGCTGGGACGCGTGGCCTTCGGTTGAGAGGTTGAGGCGTCGGTGGAGGCGGCGCGCCCATGGCGACTTCGCCAAGTGGCGCTGAGGAGGTGGCCGTGTGAACACGATGAGGTGGCGGCGGGTGAGGGTTGGGGCGCGGAAAACAAGGTATGGGGGTTGGAGGAGGCCAAAAATGGCAGGGGAGGTGTATATATATATAGAAGGGGCTAGGGTTAGGGAGTTAGGAGGGGTTCTCGGACCCTCGGATTGCGATCGAGACAGTTCGGACGCTTGAGGAGGTAGGCTGGGCCTAGGAGGGTTAGTGGGCTGAGAAGAGAAAGAAGAGGTGCGGCCGGCAACGGTTTTGGAGACCGAAAACATCCGGCGAAAATACCGACTATATTGCGGATATAAGTTAACGGAAGGGCTATTAAGCGAGCTCGAATGCGATTTAAACTTGACAGCGGCCTGTCTACACTATAATAAGACCGCACGACAAGTTGCATCCCATTCGAGAACATTTTATGCCACTTATAAAATAATATTTGGAGGTGGCAGGCGCGTGCGAGTGTGGTCGGGCTCGAGCGGACAACGAAGAGTACCGCGAAACACGAGCGGATGCAAGTTTTAAAAACATGCGAGCGAAATGCGATGATGACATGATGCAATGCAAATGATGCAATGAACAAAACAAATCACACGACGAAACTCGAAGTAGATGGAAGTCTTCTGGAGCGTCGGTCTCGTGGCGTTACAATCATCCACTTGTGCGTGGTCGCACAGGAGATCAACAACCCTGCGCCAACCCCAGATTGCATACAGGCAGTGGTTGATGAATTTTCGGATGTGTTCGCAGAACCAACCGGCCTCCCACCTTGCCGATATTGTGACCACATGATACCACTAGTGCCGGGGGTGCAACCAGTGAACATCAGACTGTATCGCCACAAGCCCAAGCATAAGACAGATGTAAGGGCATATTTATCCCTAAGTGTTTTGGTGATTGATGACAAAGCTTTTGCGGACTAATCCTGTGCCTTGAGTCCCTCAGATACTTCATCATTAGGCACAAGACGATTCGGTGCCCCTCGGAGACTGTCGAAGCCGGCGTTGTTCTACGTTTCACTTTGGTGGAGTTGAGTCGTAGGAGAGCCGTACTATTAAGAGGGGGTCCGCGTCGGAAAGGTAGGGTGGAATCACACGTACACTTGTCCCTCCTTTCCTTGCACTTTGGAGCTACCCGTCGTTATCTTGGTTGTGTGGAAAACTGGCGACTATTGCTGTACTTGCGGTAGTACCGCAGTAGTACAATGATAATACCTGTGGCGTGTCCTGATAGTACCGCCCTTTAGTGCGGTAGTACCGCGGCACCCTGGCCTAGTGCCGCTCCGGTGCGGTAGTAGGGGCGGATGTAATTTTTTACATCCGCGCCCCCCATGGTAGTACCGCTCGCCAAGCGCGGTAGTACCGCGGGGGCCCACGGTAGTACCGCTCCCTAGGAGTTGTAGTACCGTGCCCCTTTGACCTAGTACCGCAGTGTCGCGGTAGTAGGCGCGGATGTAATTTTTACATCCGCGCCGACCACGGTAGTACCGCGCCTCTCTTGCGGTAGTACCGCGTCGGGTTTTTGCACCACCCTAGTTTCTGCGGAAGTAGGCACGGATGTAATTTATTTCATCCGCGCCCTTCCCAGGCCGTGACCCTCCTGCCTTGCGGTAGTACCGCAAGGAAAGCGGTAATGCTGCGCGCCGGTGTAGTAGTACGCTCCATCGGCTGAACTTGTTCCGGCCTGTGGAGTTGCCACGGTAGTACCGTGGTCGACCACGGTAGTACCGCGCGGCGTCGCGGTAGTACCGCTTCCTTGGAGTGGTAGTACCGTGAGTCACGGGCAGAACATGTGAATAACGGTTGGATTTTTTCCACGGCTATATAAGGGTTGTCTCCTACCTCTAGTTGACTACCTCTTCCACCTCTAAGCTCCATTGTTGCTCCAAGCTCCATTTTCGCTCGATCTCTCTCCCTAGCCAATCAAACTTGTTTATTTGCTCGGGATTGGGTGACAAGGGCCCGATCTACACTTTCACCAAAGGATATTTGATTCCCCCACTTATCCCTTGCGGATCTTGTTACTCTTGGGTGTTGAGCACCCTAGACGGTTGAGGTCACATCGAAGCCATACTCCATTGTGGTGAAGCTTCATGGTGTTGTTGTTGTTGGGAGCCTCCGATTGTTGTGGAGATTGCCCCAACCTTGCTTGTAAAGGTTCGGTCGCCGCCTTCAAGGGCACCAATAGTGGAATCACGGCATCTCGCATCGTGTGAGGCGTGAGGAGAATCTGATGGCCCTAGTGGCTTCTTGGGGAGCATTGTGCCTCCACACCGCTCTAACGGAGACGTACTTCCCTTAAAAGGAAGGAAATCCGTAACACATCCTCGTCTCCACCAGCTCCACTCTTGGTTATTTCGTGCCTTTACTTTCATAAGCTTACTTATTGTTACATCTCTTGTTTGCTTGCGTGCTAGTTGTTATTGCATCATATAGGTTGCTCACTTAGTTGCATATCTAGACAACCTATTTGTTGCAAAGTTTAATTTGGTAAAGAAAAGCTTAAAAATTGTTAGTTGCCTATTCACCCCCCTCTAGTCAACCATATCGATCCTTTCAATTGGTATCAGAGCCTCGTCTCTTTATTAAGGACTTTGCCGTCCGAAGAGTATGGTTGACACCAACGATGGTGCGGAGGAACACTCCGGTGTGAATCCCATCTCATCTTCGGACGAAGGGGGAACCTCGGTCTCTCGTGAGGAGTTCAATGTGGCTTTAGACACATTGAAAACCTCTATGACGGCTGAGGTTAAAAGCATGTTTAATGATTTCCTAGAGGGACTTAAACTATCTACCGCGCCTATGAAAGTGGGTGATCCTACTAACAAGGTGACGGATGCTATCTCCGACAAGGGGGAAGCTAACAATGAAAAGAGTCCTTCTACTAGTGGTAGAAATGGCACCGGCATCTTTGCCCATGTGGAACCCCCGGTTTATGGAGGGCCTATCCCCTCCACTCATTTGAATCATGCCGGTCCACCTCCTAAATATAAGAAACATGAAGATTTTGATAATTGGGTCTATCGCTTTAAGCGTCATTTGAAACATGTGAACACTAACCTTTGGAGAATCATTGAAGAAGGTTTTTATCCTCATGACCCAAGCAACTTCACCCCTCGAGAAGCCGTGGACAACCAATTTAATGAGAGTGCTCTCTTCATCATCCAAGATGCAATCCTTCCCGAAGATCTCCCTCACCTTCGACCCCATGTCGTGGCTAAAGAAGCATGGAAATGTGTCGAGGGTCTGTATTGTGGAAGTGCTAGCATTCAACGGTCCAACTATGAAGTGGTGCAAGATGAAGCCAATGAGTTTGCAATGAAAGAAGATGAAGAACCTCGTGAGCTCTTTCGAAGAGTGACCAAACTCGCGGTGGCACTTCGAGATCATGGAAGCAAGGACACGGATGACAATTGGATCAAGCGGAAGTTCCTCAAGGCCATGATGCCCTACAACAAAGCCATGTCCTCCGTCATTCGTCAACGACCGGACTTCCACACCATGACCTCAAGTGAAGTGTTGGATGAGTTCGTTGCAATGAGCATCTTGGACAAGACCGGCGGTGCTCCGTTCTCAAAGAGTAAAGAAGCCTAACCTTGCTTTGAAGGCCAAGGTTATTGTGGAAGAAGAGGAAGAAGTGGAAGATGAGGAAAGCAACCCCGAAGACACCAAGTTTGACTACCATGAGCACATGGCCCTTGCTTCAAGACAATTTTGGAGCAAGAAGAGCTCAAGACCCAACTTCAACAAGAATAACTCAAGTGGCGTCAAGGGCAAGCAATGAGTTAGAACTTGCTTCAACTGTGGCAATGTGAGCCATTTCGTTGCGGATTGTCCTTACGAGAAGCGGGAAGACAATGGTGGCAAGTTCATTCGGAAAGACAAAGCCAAGTCCTTCCCCAACAAGAACAACTTCGCCAAGAAGACTCCCACTCGTGGGTTGGTGGTTCAAGAAGAATACCAAGAGGATGACGATGATGATGAGAATGAAGAAGCAACGGCCATGGCATCCATTGCCATTGCTACTCCCCGGGTGTCTCTCTTCGAATCACCCAACGAAAACATCACCGCTAGATGCCTCATGGCTAAGGCTTCAAACAAGGTAACCCCCAACATCACAACCACCATCATTACTAATCCCTCCGTGGAGGATTGCATTGATGGACATGTTGAGTCTAATGAGGAAGTGAATGAATTTGAGTCTTTTATGAGTAAACTCAAGGGAAAGTCCAAGAAGCACTTTGTTGCTCTCTTAGAACAACTTGGTGAGGCCAATGACATGATCAAGGCTCACGAATAAACCATCTCCAAGATGGAAGGTCATAGTCGTGACTATGCCGATGAGATATCGGATCTCTCTAATGCTCTTGAGGAAGAGTGTGTGCATCGTTTGACTCTTGAGGAGTCACACAATGATGAACATGCTAAGTTAAAGAAAGATCTTGATCATGCTCTTGCCATGTCTTGTGTGCTAACCTCCAAGAAGGCTAAACTTGGGGTTGATCATGCTAGACTCAAAGATGAGTTTGAGATACTTGACAAGGCACACAAGGTCTTGAAGGGTACTCATGCTAGCCTCAAAGAGTCTCATGCTCAACTCCAAGTTAAGCTAATCAAGGAAAAGGCCACCTTTCCTCATATGGTATTAATTGATAATGCATGTGCTACTAACCCTTGTTGTGAGCATGTGCATCTTGTGGAGGAAAATGCCAAGTTGAAGGATCAACTTGAGAAAGGCCTTGTGACTTGCATTCAAGGTGAGAAAAACCTCAACGACCTTTTGAGCAATCGAAAGGAAGTTGTGGCCAAAGAAGGAATTGGGTTTGCACCCAAGTCCAAGAGCAAGAAGAAGAAGAACAACAAGGCCAATCGTCCTCCTCCCCTCAAACAAACGTTTGTGAAAGAGGGAGAGGGTGCTTCCAAGAAGAAGAAGGAGAAAGTGAAGGAAGTTGATGTCCAAAAGGGCAAAAGCATTTCCTCAAACAAAGTCGGCGACTTTAACCCTTCATATGTGTTGTGCCGTGCTAGTGATGGACATGTCTATGCTAGATTTGTTGGTTCATCTTATGAGTACATTGAATGGTCTATTTGGGTTCCCAAGACCCTTGTTACTAACATCAAAGGACCCATTACTAAATGGGTACCTAAAACCAAGCATTGATCTCGTGTAGGTGTTTGCTTCCGGTGGGGGATCATGGTTGCTCGATAGTGGAGCAACAAATCATATGACCGGGAGCAAGGACTGAAGGAAATATGCCCTAGAGGCAATAATAAAGTTATTATTTATTTCCTTATTTCATGATAAATGTTTATTATTCATGCTAGAATGTATTAACCGGAAACATAATACATGTGTGAATATATAGACAAACAGAGTGTCACTAGTATGCCTCTACTTGACTAGCTTGTTAATCAAAGATGGTTATGTTTCCTAACCATGAACAAGGAGTTGTTATTTGATTAACAAGGTCACATCATTAGTTGAATGATCTGATTGACATGACCCATTCCGTTAGCTTAGCACACGATCGTTTAGTATGTTGCTATTGCTTCCTTCATGACTTATACATGTTCCTATGACTATGAGATTATGCAACTCCGTTTACGGAGGAACACTTTGTGTGCTACCAAAGCGTCACAGCGTAAGCTGGGTGATTATAAAGGTGCTCTACAGGTGTCTTCGAAGGTACTTGTTGAGTTGGCGTATTTCGAGATTAGGATTTGTCACTCCGAATGTCGGAGAGGTATCTCTGGGCCCTCTCGGTAATACACATCACTTAAGCCTTGCAAGCATTTCAACTAATGAGTTAGTTGTGAGATGATGTATTACGGACGAGTAAAGAGACTTGCCGGTAACGAGATTGAACTAGGTATTGGATACCGACGATCGAATCTCGGGCAAGTAACATACCGATGACAAAGGGAACAACGTATGTTGTTGTGCGGTATGACCGATAAAGATCTTCGTAGAATATGTAGGAACCAATATGGGCATCCAGGTCCCGCTATTGGTTATTGACCGGAGACGTGTCTTGGTCATGTCTACATTGTTCTCGAACCGTAGGGTCCGCACGCTTAAGGTTTCGATGATAGTTATATTATGAGTTTATGAGTTTTGATGTACCGAAGGAGTTCAGAGTCCCGGATGAGATCGGGGACATGACGAGGAGTCTCGAAATGGTCGAGACGTAAAGATCGATATATTGGACGACTATATTCGGAGTTCGGAAAGGTTCGAGTGATTCGGTATTTTTGAGATCTGGGAGAGTTACGGAATTCGTATTGGGCCTCATTGGGCCATACGGGAAAGGAGAGAAAGGGCCAAAAGGGTGGCGCACACCCCTCCCTTTGGACTAGTCCGAATTGGACTAGGGGGGGCACCCCCTTCCTTCCTTCTCCTTCTCTCTTCCCTTTTCCTTCTCTCCTACTCCTACTACATGGAAGGGTTCCTAGTTGGACTAGGAAAGGGGGAATCCTACTCCCGGTGGGAGTAGGACTCCCCTAGGGAGCGCCATAGAGAGGGCCGGCCCTCCCCTCCTCCACTCCTTTATATCTGGGGCAGGGGCACCCCATAGACACACAAGTTGATCATTGAGATCGTTCCTTAGCCGTGTGCGGTGCCCCCTCCACGATATTACACCTCGGTCATATTGTAGCGGTGCTTAGGCGAAGCCTGCGACGAGAGAACATCAAGATCGTCACCATGCCGTCGTCTTGTGGAACTCCTCCCCGCGCCTCTGCTGGATCGGAGATTGGGGTGCGTCATCGAGCTGTACGCGTGTCAAGAACTCGGAGGTGCCGGAGTAACGGTGCTTGGATCGGTCGGACCGGGAGGACGTACGACTACTTCCTCTATGTTGCGTCAACGCTTCCGCTTCGGTCTACAAGGGTACATAGACAACACTCTCCCCTCTCATTGCTATGCATCACCATGATCTTGCGTGTGCGTAGGAAATTTTTTGAAATTACTACGTTCCCCAACAAGGACTTGGTGGTGGACGTGCAAGAGATTCCATCTATGCCCACCAATGTCGAGTGGGGTGATGCATCACA